>WOVY01004026.1:0-402441 GCA_013436015.1 Rhipicephalus annulatus
AGCAGCAGTAGTAGTAGCACAGTCTAGGAGTAGTAGCAGCAGCAGTAGTAGCAGCAGTAGCAGTAGCAGTAGTAGCAGCAGCAGCGTAGCAGTAGTAGCAGTAGGCAGCAGTAGCAGCAGTAGCAGCAGCAGCAGTAGCAGCAGGCAGCAGTAGCAGTAGTAGTAGCAGTAGTAGTAGCAGTAGTAGTAGCAGTAGTAGCAGCAGTAGTAGTAGCAGTAGTAGTAGCAGTAGTAGTAGTAGTAGCAGTAGTAGTAGCAGCAGCAGTAGTAGCAGCAGCAGTAGTAGTAGTAGTAGTAGCAGTAGTAGCAGCAGTAGGAGAAGTGGTGGTGGTGGTATGTAGCTGCGTCTAGCTAATGAATTGCTCAATAAATAGCGTAATATTTATATGTCTTTAGGCACAGGCTTGGGGGAATAAAGGCATCTACAACTGGTTATTTGAGCTGAGCTTCAAAACGAAGAGCTCACGCCAGTCTGTCCGCTCTCTTACTCCTCTTCGTCGTATGTATCGCTATGCCACTGGTACATAGCGAAAGCCCCCTGGCGGAAGCACCGTCCAGGAGCTTTATAGGTTGTCCTTGGAAGCAGAGTTGTAGATCTTGAGGCATGACAAATGAACATCACTCCACTGAACTAATGACGATGGAGAGATGGGGCCAATCTCACAAGTAACAGGTGTTACCTGCCGCAGTACAGAGTAAAGGCACGGGTAACGACCGAAAAATTTTCAGATAGCGCCCTCTCCCCCTTCCAGGCGATGAGGGAACGGGAGTAACATACGAATACCTGGAGCGAAATGTGCATGGCGATGCAAATCATCGTAGCGATGTCGTTGCTTGCTCTGCGACGCCGTCCGACGAGCACGGGTGAGCTGAAGGGCAAGGTCGGCTCGTGAAATAGCGTGACGAGTATACTCGCTGGTAAACCTTGTGCTGAAAATAATGCTCTTGATCGGTAAAGCCAGCTTCCTTTCCGTACAGTAGGTAGAAAGATGAAAAACCTGCTAAGTCGTGTCGGGACGAGCTGTACGTGAACGTCGCTTAAGGTAGGGCAAAATCTCTGTCTTGATAGTCTGGTTATACTTAATTTGCAAGCATATATGTATATGCAAAAGTACGATTAAAGCGTTTTGTGAAGGCATTGCTTTGCGGGTGGTAAGCCGTGGTCACTTTGTGCTGCATGGAACAGGAACGCAGGAGGTTGGCAATGACTTGGGAAAGAAATGTACGGCCACGGTCTGTGAGCAGCTGTTTTGGCGAAACATGAATCAATATAACATCACGTAACAGGAAGTCACCAACGTCGGTCGCAAAACTCGTCGGTTGGGCTCGAGTAATTGTGTAGCGTGTGGCGTAATCGTTAGTGATGGTTATCCACTTGGTGCCTACTGTTTATTCAGGAAAAGGACCGAGCAGGTGTAACCCAACGCAGTAAAAAGGTTGCGTGGGTATGCCAATTGGTTAGTGATGGCCAGCGGGTAACAGCGATAGTGTTTTCCAACGTTGACATTGCTCATACATGGAGAAGTATCAGCGTACCGAGTGAGCAAGGCCTGGGTAGTAGGAACGGCGCCATACACGCTCATGCATGCATGATATGCCAACTTATCCTGCTGTGGTCGTGTCATGAATTTCAGCGAGGACGCTGTGCCGTATGCTTAGGTACGACAATAAGGTCCGGCCCGTCAGCTACGTTGCGGTCGTATAGGACGCCCTCTTGAAAGACTAAGTGACAAATGTAGCTCCATATAGCTGATAATGTCTCCATGATAAGACTCCATGTAGCTGATAATGTCGAGCAGGAGTGGGTACTTCCTCTGATCTTCCTCGATGTGAATGAAGTCGGACACTGAGAAGATGGAGTGCACCGGGTTCATGTTGGGGTCAGCAGGATTGGCGACGAGGTACCGGGAGAGGCAATAAGCATCCTGGTGCAGGCGGCCAGGTTTGTAAACGACCGAGTATGAAAAGTCTTGCATACGCAAAGCCGAGCGACCAAGGTGCCTCGAGAGACCTTTAGGTGAGTTCAACACGCAGAGTGCACGGTATTTTATAACTACCGAAAATGGGCGTCCATACTGAGAAGATGGAGTGCACCGGGTTCATGTTGGGGTCAGCAGGATTGGCGACGAGATACCGGGAGAGGCAATAAGCATCCTGGTGCAGGCGGCCAGGTTTGTAAACGACCGAGTATGAAAAGTCTTGCACACGCAAAGCCGAGCGACCAAGGCGCCTCGAGAGACCTTTAGGTGAGTTCAACACGCAGAGTGCATGGTATTCTATAACTACCGAAAATGGGCGTCCATATAGGTATGGCCTGCACTTGGCGACCGCCCTGACTAGAGCCTAATGCTCATGCTCTGTGACAAAATAATTGGGTTTTGGCACGAATAAGAGACGGCTGGCGTATACAATAACGCAGTAATGGCCACGATCTCGTTAGAACTTCGTTGATGTCATGGGCAATCGCGTCATTACGAATCTCAGCAGTATGGTCAAAGTGGGCCAAATTCACTGTAGTAGTAAGGTTCGCGATGAGATTTGAAAGCGCAGATGCCTCTTGGAAGCCCCGTGAAGAGAAGTCGTCTTGCTTCAGGAGTGGCGTAAGAAGCCTGACTATGTCCCCCGAATTCTTGATGAAGCGACAGAGTAAAGCAAAGCCCGAAGTAGCTACGTCAATTCTTTGAAAATTGTGCTACAAGAAAGATTTAGACTGCGCTGATTTTTGCCAGGTTGGGTTTATGTCATGAGCTTCTGCTAAATGGCCAATAACTTTAATTTGGTGCCACCTAAAGGGACACTTGGATGCGTTCAGCTGAAGGCCAGAACGATGAAAGATATCTAAGCTGACTGATAGGCGTTCTGTATGACTTTCAAATGCGAAGAAAAAACAACAACGTTGTCCAAATAGCATGAACAGGTGGACCATTTAAAGCCTCTGAGCAGCAAGTTAATCATCGGTTCAAATGCGGCTTGAGCGTTACAGAAGCCGGAGGGCGTGACCTTTATAGATATGGGCCGTCGGGTATAATAAATGCCATCTTTTTCTTATCCATGGCATGTACGTCAATCTGCCAGTACCTGGAACGTAGACCTATGGAGAAGAAATAGTGGGGAAAGTAGAGACAATCAAGTACAGAGTCCTAGAAAAACCATGCCAGGAACGTCACTCTCTTTTCAGTTGGGAGTATCCTACCACCATGCCAGCCACCGGACCATCTCGGAGGCCATGCCTCCTGCCTTGTGTTGCGACCGACCGCCGAGTGAGACTGCTCGCCTCCGTGCCGCTTAGTCACGTTACATAATTGTAACGCTCTGTCACGTGATAACGGCTGGTCGGAGGCAAATGTGAGAGCATTGCTGTGTTCGCAGGGGTGGCCGTCGGAAACGCTCGCCTTCATACCGAATGAGGAGGGTAAAATCGGAGAACGGGGTAGTTCATTGAAGCCTCACGTGCCAGGGACAATTTTTAGGAGGCGTTGGCCTAGCAAGCATTTTGTCAACCTTAGTGTGGATAATCTGACGCTTCATCAACAACACGTGATATAGACGCCTATGAGCCGGAGGCTCAAGACAAATGTTTATATGATGAGCCACTCCAGTAGCTTTCATTACCGGACCACCGCTTAGGTCGAAAACGTCGATCTAAAACAGCAGAACGCAGTGGAAATTTTCGGTCTGCTTCACTGTTATTTTAGCAGCAATCATCTACCTTATCGCACTGCCGAAGCAATGAGTGGAGTGGGGCTGAGCAGAGGGGTTGGAAGGAGCGGCCACAGTGAAAACATCCACTGTGTTGTCTTCAAAGGTTGAAAGCAGTGCCGAAGCGGTTCATGGCAGCCGAACCTGGGTTGCCAAACTGAAATGGATAACTATGAGGCACGTGGAGTTTCCGGTGACAGACAGAATGGTGAGCGGTAAAGTAATACTGCGGCTGATGAGTACATCAGCGACGAAAGTCAGTACATAGTCGCCATCAAGAATGGGCGGGTTTGATACTAACTTGGCTTAGGTCAGTTTTTGAGGCTGCAAACGAGCATATTTGCAGTACAAAGGCGACTCGGTCGTTGTTCAGCGGGGTCTGTCATGGGCAATTGAAGATGAAGCTTACTGGCTGAGCAGTCGATGAGGGCAGAATGTGCCGACAGACAGTCGAAGCCTAACATAACGTCGTGCGGGGCAGTTTTCGAGGACGGTGAACAGAACAACTGTGTGGTAATCAGCGATGCTTACATGGGGGGAGCTCATTCCAACGACAGATGCAGTTCCACAGCCGGCAACGTGGACAAACTTAGTCATCGCAGGCCTCAGTACTTTTTTAGCTTGCGACAAAAATAGGTGGTAATTACGAAAGGTTGAGCGCAGTTGCCACCAGAGCAGTCACAGGTAGACCGTCGATTTGCAAGTCTATAAGGTTTTGTTAAGTCTGTATGGTCAGCACGGGATTTTCGGTCATCCGATTGGTGCAGCGCCACCTCCGAGGGCTACAACATTTAGTTCTCCATCGGGAAACGTCGACGGTAGGTGGGGGAAGGTGGGTGACAGGGCGAATGAGACTGACCACTCTGGGTGATGGAGGGCGCAGAGTAGCGGTGAGTCACAGGTTACTGGTGAGCATAATGATCGGGGCTCGTCTTCTGACGATAAGCAGGCCGGGAATTGAGGAAGCGCTGCTGCGGTTGTGCGCTACGACCGCAACTGCTTCAGCAATGACGAGAAATATACCCAATACGGAGACAAGAGAAGGGTGAGTCCACAAGAAAGTGGCACAGGTCGAAAAGTTGGTATTTAAGATTTGATTGCTTGTTTTATAACTTGTGCACATACCATCCAGTAGCCTGAAAGTGAACTTCATTGTGAACTGCATAGTGTAGCAGGAAAAAAATGTTGAACCTACTTTGTTTAGAAGAACTGATTTCGTCCTTTGTTATTTTTGAGACTTAACGATGATATAAAAACACAAATATTAGCTTGAGGAAGACGATTTTTGCTAGTAAATTTATGCGTAACGAAGAGTGAAGCAGCATTGTTTGAAGCTTGTTTGCTGAAGCAACGTGTTTCTCAAAAATCTCTGAACAGGTTACATTTTTTCAAAGTTGCTTGATTTGAAATTTGTTTATCCGAAGCTAAACAACCTATTGTTTTGTAACCTAAACGCCTATTATAATACAATGTTTACAATATTTCCTGTCAATACCGTGGCTGTTCTTCAAACACATAGTTTTATAAATGGCCTCAAACTTTCAAACTCATCGACAGTAAAGCCAATTGCAAAATCAATATTTCGAAAACCCCGTTTTCGATTTTTGTAACAATCTCGTAAAACGTTCTTTATACATGATAGAAAAAATATTCAAAAACGCGTTGCATAATTTTATTTGCAGCGACGATATTGCCGGTAGAAGTTTCATCTTTTGGAGCATGCACTTAGGCGTTAAACGCATGAGAAAACGACTAAAAAAGTGGTTTTGAACCTCTGAGTCACTTCAACAGGGCCATACTTAAAGATAAAAAGCTGATTAGCACACTGAGGAATAAAAATTCTATAAAGGCGCATTTTTGGTGAGCTTCGCTCAGCTTTAATACCGGAGGAGCAACACATAATGACAAACTCTGAGGCTTTCCGTACATATTTGCAGACAACGCGATGTATTAAACTGCTCTAACACCAGCATAGATTCACGGAAGGTAGTACACGAGCACTTGGAATGACCCTCTGCGATTCCCTCTTAAGCTCAGGAATGCATTGAACAAAAGCCATGGTATGCTCAAAACGCTGCACTTTCTCAGATGACATACAGCAGTGCTTGACAGTAAGAAAACACAATCATTATTTGTATCGTTAGTTGAGGTTGACGAACTTCACCCGAAAACATTGGTCGGCAACACGTGGCAAAAATATGCACTAAAACAGTCTTAATATAACGAATAGTTTAGGTAATCTCCATTTGCATAGAGCATTTTCGCATTCTTCAGCCATATGGTTTTCTACATCTTTTCAGATGCCGGCTTAATCACTCCCAAGCTTGCCGCTCTTGATAGGAGAGTAAAGTTTTGTGCTTTTCTAGGCTTTACTAAAGTACGCTTCGTTAAAATTAGATTTCTTACCATTTCATAAAGCAAAACCCTTTGTTATGATACATTGCCTACAAGAGGGGACGCGCATGCAATTGTGGAGCAGGCGGCCGGGGAAGGAAACGCTAAACCATATTCAGGTAAAGGAGGCGGCGGCAGCGTTACTAAATCTCACTATTCGTTATGCTTCGTGGTTTCTCTCGCAAACCTATTCCCATTAAGGCATTTCGAACCAAAACGATAAAAGCGCATTACTGCATCAGTTTCCTCATGTAATCGAGGTGAGCAGCCACGGTGCAAAAAACTTCGGGGTCTCAAGCCTCTACTCGAAATGGCAATTTCGGGCATTTCAGAAGGGCGCGCTCAAAACGGTCTGTCCTTTTTACCAAATCTGCTTTTCCTCGATAAATGTAGTCCTGTTCAAACGACTCAGAAGCTCAATACCACTTTTTAAGCCCGCATTCTCATGCAATATAACCTAAGTGCATGCTCGGAAAACTGAAACTTTCTCCCTTAAAATTGTCGCTGCAAATAAAATAATGCCATATGACTTTAAATATTTCTTTTCTATCGTCTGTGAGGAGCATTTCATTAAATTTTATGCGAAATAAAAGCAGGTTTTTTTAAATAGAGATTTTTCAATTAGATTTACTGTCGAGAAATTCAAGAGTTTGAGGCCATTTATAAAAATATGTGTTTGAGGTATAATCAAGGTATTCACGGGGAATATTGCAAACATTATGTTGTATTAAGTCCCCAAGGTATAAAACACTAGTTGATTCAGCATAGGAGGAAAACAAATCTCCAATCAAATATTTTTTTAAATGTCACCTGTTCAGATATTCTTCCGAAACACTTTGCTTCAGCATACAAGCTTCTAACAATGCTGCTGCCCTCTTCATTAGGCATACGTTCACTAGAAAAAATCGTCTTCACGAAGCTACTATTCATGTTTTTATATCGTCGTTAACGTTTGAAAATGACGAGACGACATTTGTCTCTCTGTAAAAAATAGGTTCAATGTTTTTTTTTTTCATCTAAACCATATGGTTTTTGAAAAACGAGGTGAACTTTGCGGCTACTGAGTGGTATGTGCACAAAACATAAAATAAACAATCAAATCTAAAATATTACCTGTTCCCCGGGTATGCTAGTGTGCTGTCGTTCGGAAGTAAGTAAAAACGAGCCTCGCGCACATTTCGTTCAATTCGGTGTGGTGGAAATTCTGCGAGCTTGATTAAAAGTATTGTCAGGCTCGCCTTCAATAATATTCTCTTCCTCGAGCACCCGGAGATGGGCAAATGGGTTGTTGTCCGGCAGCAGCAGTACTGATGAAGGAATAGTAGCGGCTGCCAAATGGTTCGTTGAAGTCGCCGGTGTCACTGAGGTGGTCATTTCATCTGAATCTTGTAGGTGCATATCCTCAGGTAGTGGCCCGTTGGTTGAGGCCGTGGAAGCTCTTAACCTTGACGGCAGCCATACTAGCAGCAATGGCTGCCGGCAGCTAACCGGGTGGTGGTGCCGCCGATGAGCTCAGAAAACAGACTTTCAGTATCAGCTGCAACCAGTCGATGACGAGCAAACAAGCGCCTAGCCCAGCAACAGTTGCGGTGGTGGCTTGGCAGCGAAGTGCTGGCCTAGTGTCTATATCGTCGGAGCACGCTCCAAACACGTCCCCTCATATCAGACGCGTGCCAGAGAATCCTACCAACAAGTTAAAGGCATCGTCAGCAATACCCTTTAGAAAATGCGCAACTTTGTCAAGCTCGGTCATCTTTTTGTCATCTTCGCGGCATAGTACGAGGACAGCCTCAATGTAACTGATCTTTGATTCCTTGGAAGTTTGTGCGACAGGGGAACACTAATTCTTCGCAGCTTGACGCCCACCAAAGGCATTCCCAAAAAACTCATAGACCTTTTTCTTGAAACAGGCCCAGCTCCTATGTTCATGCTCATGGTTGTCGAACCAGACACGAGGGGTTCGGTCATGATAAAAGATGACGTTCATAAGTGTGGAATCTAGCCTGTAAGTGCGCTGACGCGTTCGTAGAGGTTTAGCCATTTGTCGACGTCATAACTCTCACAGCCTGAGAATATGCCAGCATATTTCACGGTGAGAAGCGTCACAAAAGTTGTTGTGGCTGGTGGATTGGTAGGCAGGGCAGCAGGTTTGACGATCGAAAAAGAAGTACAGTCCCGAGAGGCCATGTAGAAAGCCGCGAACGAGCGCCCACTGCAAAGTTCCATGGCGAGGACGGAGATCTAATCCACCAAAGATGTTGCGAGGAAGACAAACTGGTTAGTTAAGCTCAGCTGCGCAACGGAGTGTTCGCACATATCTGTCTGCTGTACTCATTTTCGTCCTGTGGATCACTATGCCACTCAAGCGTAGCAATATTATCACTTGAGGGAGTTAGAGGGTTTCATATAGTTGACGGATGGACAGACAGACGGGCGAGCGGGCGGGCAGACAGGCAGGCAGACACGTGGGCTACAACAAGCCACATGCATGTTACGTCAGCTAGAACAACAATTGCGATATTGGAGCTTTCTTCAGTTAAGCATTAGAAATCTTGTGATCTCAATGGCTGAAAATTAGGTGTGAGACCATAGCTCCAATTCAAGAAGCAAAAGAGTTCGCATACATCATGGCGAAATGGCGGTCGCCGGTAGACAGACAGACAGAGAGGCAGGCAGGCAGGCAGGCACGCAGGCAGACAGGCAGGCAGGCAGACATGCAGGCAGGCGGGCCGGCAGGCAGGCAGACAGACAGAAAGCCTGACTGACGGACGGACGGATGAAGGGGTGGACCAACGTATGCTTCACCCCACTTACCATCATTCTCTCCGTGGATATGCGGTGAATGCTTCTCTTTGCTCTCTTTCTGTATACGTGTAGGTTAGTTTTCATATTTTCATGTACCTATTTCTTTTCCTCTATACTTCTTTGTCTATGACACTGTTTCTTTCTCTTATTTTTTCTCGTTTTGTTGAGGTTGTGTTTTATTATCTGCCCTCCTCCTTTCCTTAAGCGTCATTCTTTTGCCTCTCTTTTTTTTACTTTCCGACATCCTTGGTGTTATACACTAAACAAAGCGGTGAGCTCTGCTGCTAGTATGCGTTGATAGCCAAGTAGTTATAACTCTCGCCTTGAGATCGGAGTTCTTGGCCTAAGATCTTGCCTTGGCTGAAAATTTTATGCACCTAGATTTTTTTCTCTTTCTTTTTAGATGCGGAAGCATCTTATACTCGCGCCTTGTAGTGCGCCGTCCGCGCCGTCCGCGCCGTCCGCACCGCCTTAGTTGAGCTAATTCATTACGTCTGACACAATAATCACTCGTTCTCTGCTACTGCAATATTCACGCGTTCATCAAGTATAAGGTTATTTGTTGCACTTCAAAAGCATACATGTGTCCGAGTTAAAACGGTCAAAGTTTCACATTGAATGCACCAGGAAGGTAAAGTATTGGTACGGAAACCAGTAACACAAACATGAGCTTGTACGGTAAAGTTAGCTATTTAAAACCTACGCGAGCGTCGGTGCACACTGAACCATGCCTGTGTATTCAGGCATGTGTCTAACTCTGTTACCAGCCACTAAACTGTTTTAGCGGGACGGCTCAGTGCTCTCCCATAGTTGAGTACGCAGTACTCAAAATCGTTCAACATATTAGATGCGGAAGCATCTTATACTCGCGCCTTGAAGTGCGCCGTCCGCGCCGTCCGCACCGCTTCTCGAACATTCGACAGCTGACGCGCGCGCATGCGCCGTCGCGCCGTCGCCCACCATCTGTGCCGCGCGCGCTTCTCCTTCGAGAACCTTCGACAGCTGACAGCGCATGCACCGTCGCGCTGTATATATACTCAAGGTCGGCGCTCGCTCGCTCAGTTGCCGCTCGTCCGTTGGTTCGTCGCAATAAATAAAACACCGCCCTTTCGCATACGTGCCGTACGTGTTCACTCATTTAACACCCCATTTCACAACCACGTTAACCAATTTAGCCATCGACCCAAGTAAGTCGCAATTTAACACCCGTTAACCAATTACATGCTTCCGCATCCTCCTCAGTGTTCCCCCGAGGGAAGCTGCGGGCAATTTTTTCGACGTTTTTTAGATGCGGAGCATCTAATACTCGAGGCTTGTAGTGCGGCGCCGTCCGCAAGCTTCCTCCTCCTTCTTCCACCATCTGTGCATCCCTTCCTCCTCTACACACCGCGCGCGCTTATCTCCTCCATCATCTGTGCACCCTTCCTCCTCTACACACCGCGTGCGCTTTTCCTCTTCACGAACATTCGCTAGCTGTATAATGTAGCGCGCATGCGCCGTCACGCTTCGAGAACATCGGCAGTTGACGAGCGCGCATGCGCCGTTGCGCTTCGAGAAAATCGGCAGCTGGCGCGCGCGCATGCGCCGTTGCGCTTCTCCCCCTTCTCGAACATTCGACAGCTGACGCGCGCATGCACCGTCACCCACCATCTGTGCCGCGCGCGCTTCTCCCCTTCGAGAACATTCTACAATTCTCCCGATTCTCCAGTGGACGCGCATGCGCCGCCGCGCTTCGAGAACATTCAACAGCTGACAGTGCATGCGCCGTCGCGCTGTATATATACTCAAGGTCGGCGCTCGCTCGCTCAGTTGCCGCTCGTCGGTTGGTTTGTACGGCGCGTCGACGTCCAAGGTCGCGGTGAAATGAATTGCAACGAATCCACAAACACAACGATCGACGTCCCTTCGACCAGCGCCGCCCTTTCGCATACGTGTGTACGTGTTCACTCATTTAACACCCCCTCCTACAACCACGTTAACCAATTTAGCCATCGACCCAAGTAAATCGCAATTTAACACCCCATTTCACAACCAAGTTAACCAATTTAGCCATCGACCCAAGTAAGTCGCGCTTTAACACCCCGTTAACCAATTATATGCTCCCCATTCTCCTCAGTGTTCCCCCGAGGGAAGCTGCGGGCAATTTTTTTTTCTTTTTAGCTCTCTGATAGTGTATTTATTATTGTTTCCTTCCTGATTTTCTTATCTGGCCAATAAGGTCGATTGCATTCCACAATTAGCTAAATGTTTCCCGTGTTGCGGGGTTGAAGCAGATGACGAAGAACCCTGAGAGAACAGGATGTTTGGGGTCGAAAATGAGAATTTTCATACTACATGGCGCAACAAAAAGACTGAGAAGTTCTGCTCTTCAGAATTCATCTATTCTTTGTGTTTTCAGAGCATCACTGAGAGTGAACCGGAATATCATTAAGCCTACTACGATGCTAACCCAATACACGGCTTATGGAAACATCATGGCCACGTGCCGTATTGATAACCATTGGTGGCTGTGGAACGCCGCATGGCAGAAAAACAAATAAAACAAACTCGTGAACAGTTTCCCAACAACCTATTTGTACTATCGCACCGGCAAAGCTCGATTTAAGCCTATGCGCTTTCATAACAATGAAAAAAGGTCTTCTTACTTGGTAAAACACCATTGTATTTGCGTATGAATGACGCAGCTCACATGAACAATTTTAAAATTAGATTTCAAACCACTATATGATCGGTGGCTTTATTACGCAGTCATTATATTAAACATATGGCTGATCCCTCTGTCATCAGAATCGGTATGAAACAGGCGAGTAACAGTAATAGTATTTTCCAGCATTTTACGGTCCAAAATTACGCTTCGGCAGTGAAAGACACCGTAGGAGAGTTCCCCGGGTGATTGTGCCCATCTGGTGGTATTTAACATGTACTGACATGGCAGAGTACACAGGCCCCTGCAAATAACACAAAACCTAAACGTGTCCTCACAAGAGTAAATTTTTCATTACAGCACACTGATATCTAATCACTCGTAAAATGCCTCTTGGTATTTTGCATATTCTGACGCCTATTGACACATCAATGTCCGGACGACTAACAATCATGATCATAATTTAACGCTTGCTGCAGCGGAGGTTATTAGAGGGGTCGTGACACCCAATCTTCAATCGCAGTCGGTCATGTGGCTTAATGCAGCAACGTTCACAAGCAAGCAGGCGCCGTTATGGCCCAATTTTACGAAAACTTCGTGAAGAAAATTTCTATAAAAACGCGGTGAGTCTGAGAATTTGACAACACTGGTGCACTCGCGAGCCGTGGCGTAACAAGCCGCTGGCTTTGCGAGCATGTTCAGTCATTTTGTTTGGCGGTCAGCAAAAAGTACAATAGAGGTAATTGAGCTTTCTTGAGTTTAGCATTGGAAATATTGTGATCTTAGTGGGTGAAAGTTAGGTGGAAGACAATAGCTCTAGTCCAAGAAGCACAGACCGTCACATACGTTATGACGATATGGCAGTCGTCGGTGATCGGCAGAGTTTATGGAAGGTGACATCTAGGGTCTATTGTTCAATCAACTAGCTCTTCAACGTTCCAGTTTGCGTACAGGTACGCTGGCAGAAGACCGTATAGTTAAAAATTTCTTGGAAAGCCACAAATTAATAGATGATTGTGTCATAGCCCTTTTAAAGTATACCTGGACTCCACGTACGGTAGATATCGAACAAGGATGCCCTCTAGAAGAACATAATGAGCAGTAGTATTCGATAATAAATCCTACAAAGCTTCGTAAAACACTAAAATAAGCACGGCAAATGCTGCCTCTACTTGATTAATGTGTGGTTTTCAATGTCTTGAAGCTAACATACTAATATCAGAGACGCCATAGTGGAGGGCTCAGCAAATTTCTACCACCTGGGGTTCTTTAAAGTGACCTAAATCTGAGCAAACGAATCTACAGCATTTTCTTCTCTATTCAAAATGCAGCCGGCGCAGCCGGGATTTGATAACACGACCTGTGTGTCAGCGGCCAAATACCTTAGCAACTAGACCACCATGGCGCGTGCCTTTCCCCAATATCGGGGCCATGATTTCTCTCAGTAGAGCAAGAAACGCGGTGCGGCATTCAGTCATCTAGGAGGGACTTATTAAGAGCGCTGCTCTTTAAGGTGGAGCCTTGTCCATTCGCGTTGGCGTTGGCCATAGTGAAGCACAATGACGTTAGTCCTGATGACATTGAATGACTGTCGCAGTTCTGACGAAACATTGTTTCTCAGCTATTATGGCACAGTCGATTCAAGAGAGAGAGAGAGATAAATAGAGAGGAAAGGCAGGGAGGTTAACCAAGCTTGGCTCGGTTGGCTACCCTACACTTGGGGTGGGGGAAAGGGGGAATAATAGAACGAAAAGTGACAGAAAAGAAGAGGAGTAAGAAAGAGAAGCATAAATAGTCAGCTCGAAACTACACAGCACGGCCTCGCACAGTTCTTTCACAAGCGGTCGTGAAGTTTGGTGTTCCTTAAAAAGTACAAGAGGGCTTTCGTGGCTTTGCGCGTATGGGAAGCCGTCGGCCAAGGTCCCAGGATCTTCTCTTCTGTAAGCGGCCGTGAATCCAGCTGACAGAGCTTGGCTTCCATAATACGTCGTTCGGTCTGGTATGCTGGGCAATGACATAGAATGTGCTCAAGCGTTTCCTCGCAGGCGCAGATGTTGCATGCCGAAGTGCTCGCCATTCCAAGGAGACGAGAGTACGAATTCGTAAATGCCACGCCCAACCTCATGCGACACAGTAAAGTTTCAGCGCATCGAGGGAACCCGGATGGCAAACGAAGTTGCAAGTTTGGGTCGATCGAATACAGGTGCGTGTTGGAGAAACCCTGCGTATTCCATTGTAGGACAGATATACGGCGAGCAAGTGATTGTAGTAGCCTTGCAGCGTCCGTTCTCAAGAGTGGTATGGGCGTGCGCTGGTCTTGGTCATGAGCCGATCGAGCAGCTTCATCTGCGCGGTCATTGCCAACGATTCCGCAATGACTCGGCAACCACTGAAATACAATATCGTGACCTTCCGCGAGCGCTTCGTGGTAGTCGTGCCTTATCTGATATACTGATTGTTCATGTAGCCCGTGCTGCAGAACAAACCGTAGTGACTGCAAGGCTGACCTGGAGTCGCAAAAGATGACCCATTGGTTAGGTTCATGGTGAAGAATATATTTTACTGCACCTTGAAGTGCTGCGAGCTCTGCTGCTGTCGACGTCCTGGTGTAAGAAAACTTGTACTGAAGCAACACATTTTCAGATGGACCAACCGCTGCTCCTGTGGAGCTGTTGGAATTAGTGGAGCCATCGGTGTAAACATGTATGCGGTCGAAGTACCTTTCGTCCAACAGACGCAAAGTCAGTTGCTTCAGGGCTAGCGTTGACATGCGTGCCTTCTTAAAGATTCCAGGAACTGATAAGCGCACGTCAGGTTGACGAAGACTCCATGGCGCAGTTGCTGGATGCATGGCAAGTTTGAAGCCAGGCGGTAGTATGTCCTGATGTTTTGTCACGATACCGCAGTACGAAGAATGGGGCCTCCGAGCTGTCAAACACGTTAGATGTGATGGTAGCCGTGATAAATGCCGAATGTGCGCTCTCAGCGTCTCGACAATGATGTGCGTTGTGACCGGTTGTTCTTGTGCAATAACAATAGTTGACACTGTCGATGAGCATCTTGGAAGGCCAAGGCATGTCCGAAGTGCTTGGGCTTGTACGCTTTGCAGTGCACGGATGTTAGTCTTGCACGTGTTGGACAGGACCGGAAGGCTGTACCGGAGAGTTCCGAGAAAAAGGGCTGTGTAAAGCTGCAACATGGAGTGCACGGATGGGCCCCATGATTTTCCGGCGGCGAACATGAATACATTCTCAATGCCATTGAGCTTTTTCTTCAGGTATGTGACATGCGGGCTCCAGGTTAGGTCACGATCTACGATGACGCCTAAGAATCTATGAGTGCTCTTATATGGGATTGATCTGCCATCGATGCACAATGAGTAGAAAGACATCGGTTTGCGTGTAAACGCCACCGCTGCGCATTTTTCTGTGGCGATAGTCAAACCTTGCTGGCGAAGGTATGTCGATGTCATTGTTGCCGCTTTCTGTATTCTTGCGCGCACTTGAGGTCGTGTCACGCCGGACGCCAAATGCAGATATCGTCAGCGTAGAGAGATACATAAGCCGTCTGTGGCAGCATTTCAGTGAGCCCCACGAGAACCAGGTTGAAAAGTGTGGGACTCAAAACACCGCCTTGTGGCACCCCACGACTTGTGAAATACTTAATCGTAGACCCATCTTCAGTTAAAACGAACATATATCTCTTCGTGAGGTAGCTTCTTACCCATCGAAAGACACGACCTCCAAGTTCAGCTGCTTCAAGAGCATTGAGAACAGCCTCGTGGGTCACGTTGTCATAGGCACCCTTCACGTCTAAGAACAGAGCTACCGACAGCCGCTTCTGAGCTTTCTGATGCTGAACAGAGGTCACTAAGTCAATAACGCTATCAACTGAGGACCGACCTCGTCGAAAACCAGCCATAGCATCAGGATAGATCTTATAATGTTCCAGGTACCATTCTATGCGTGTAAGCAGCATCCTCTCCATGACCTTGCCAACGCAGCTTGCTAGTGCTATAGGCCGGTATGATGCCAAATCGAATGGAAACTTTCCGGGCTTCAGCAAAGGCACCAGGCGACTACACTTCCACTCATCAGGCATCATTCCATCATGCCAAGACTTATTGAAAATGTCCAGGAGACAGCGCTGTGCCTTCGGGCCTAGGTGACGTAGGGAAGTATAGGTCACTCCATCCGGACCTGGGGACGATGAGCGTCTGCATGTGTTCAATGCCGCATGAAGTTCTTCCATGGTGAACGCAACCTCCATTTGCTGATCTCGTGCGACTGGAACATCCTGTGGCATTAGATCGATCGGTATAGAGATGTCGCCGGCGATCTTTGCACAAAATTCCCCAGAAACATCAAGCTGTGAGCGACGTTGATGTAGCGTCTGAGCGGCGAAGGGGTGACGTTGTTGCGGATGCGAGTGAATACCTCGAAGAGTCTTCCATACGGGAGACAAGGGCTTTCGAGGGTCTAGCGAGTCACAAAAATTCTTCCACCGTTGTTCATGAAGTTTGTGCATTCGACGCTGGATTTTTTTCTGAATTCGTCTGGATTTTTTGAGGTCAGAGATAGATTTCGTGCGTCTGTATCGTCTTTCGGCACGTCGGCGGACCGCTCTAAGTTGTTCCAACTCTTGGTCGAGTGCCGTGCGTCTCGATTCTTTCGAACATATCTTCGTGGAAGTCTCCATTGCACAACTAATCACTTCTTCAATGGATTCCGGTGGTCCGTGCATGCACTTGCTCTCCACTGATATCTGAAACTCTTCCCAGTCAATAAGTCTTGAATGTCCAGGGGAAGGAGAATCGTCCAAACCTCTGACTGTCACATACGTGGGGATATGGTCGCTGCCACGTGTTTCAATATCTGTGAACCATTGGACTTTCGTGACAATGCTATGCGACACTAATGTCAAGTCCAGGCAACTGCTGTAAGTTACTCCTCGGAGATAAGTAGGGCTGCCGTCGTTCAGCACCTGAAGCCCGTGCTCTGATGCGAGATCAACTAGGTCCGTGCCTTTTCGATTTGTCCTGATGCTTCCCCACAATGGATGAAGGGCGTTGAAGTCACCCATCAATATCCAAGGCGCTGGAGTCGTTGCAAATATACCATTCAAGATTTGTTGATCTAGTCGACCTGACGGCGCTACATATGCGCCTATCAGTGTAAACGACAACTTCTTCTTTTTAACATATAGACACACGTAGTGATTTCCATTGTGAGAATCTACTCTTTGGAGAACGTAAGTGAGTTCTTTACGGATGTATACAGCAACTTGACTTCGCTCAATGCACGTTGAAGAAACGAACGATTCATAGCCCGACAGACGAGGTATTTTTGAAAAATGCGGTTCACAAATGATGATGATGGGAAACTTATTTTCGAAAATGAATTGTCGGAACTCAGGCATTCTTGACTGTAGACCTCTTGCGTTCCACTGAATTATGGAAGCACGCTTGACTTTTTCTCGGAAAGGCTGATGCGGTCTATGGTGCGCCATCTTGTTACTGAAGTCCGGCAAGAACTGGTTCTAGTGTGTCCAAGATTTGCAGCGCGCATTTAGCGGCAGGGATCTGTAGACTATCCAATAGAGTGCGAATAACACTCATGAACGACCTCAGTACAGAAAAGACTTGTACCTCTTGGGCGAACAGACTGCCTGCTGGGGGCATATTCGTTGTTGACTGTCGATATTGCGGTATCGTAGACACGTGTACCCGCGGTAAAGTGGGCCAGTCAGAGCCAGATGTTCTCTGTAGCGCCACAGTGTCTTCCGGTACCTCTGGACGTACCCCACCTGGTGGCGGGGGCGGGGGAGGTCTCTGTGGTCGTGGTGGCGGTGGTGGTGGCGGTGGCGGCGTTAGTGAAGGCACCTTCGGCACAGGACTTTTTCTTTTCTTCGAGCACCGCCGTCGACGGGAACGCCCTCGTTGAACAACCGTTACCGCTTCCTTTCGTGAGGATCTGTCTTTAACCATTTGTCTCAGAATGCTCCTCTCTTTCTTCAGTACTGGGCAGTCTTTGGACGAGGTCTCATGGTTGCCGTTGCAGTTGCTGCATTTTAGGAGATGGATGATGGTCGATTCAAGGTTCCTATCATACGTTATGACGCTAGCTATGACCATAACGCCCATGACGATGGAGAACAAGCCGCTTCGAGACCACAGATATTCTTTCTGCTATCTTGGCATAGCGAATTCAAGGCACCCATTGCTTATCATGTAGATGAGCGTGATGACGGAAATCATCACGGACAACAACTGCTCTGTGCAGTATATGACGTCTTGAGATGCTCTACCATGCATTTTGTATGACTGCAAACAAACAACCACCAGAAATATCACATGCACAGATCTCACATTTGAAGAATTCAAGCTTGATCTGATAGCGCAATTCGGTAATATAAAAGGCGAAACGAAATTCACAACTAAATACAGCACAGCTTTCATCACTAATAAACTTTATATATAACTGTACACCGCTTTTTCACTCACTAACAAGGGTGAGTGGCCAAAGCCACGCACGATTTGTCGTAGCTTCAAACGATACCACCGTTTCACCCGTTCATCGTCCTTCACTTCGAAAATATCCCATGAGTTTTTTCCTTCTAAATAGATACGCCCCATATCAGCTAACCTAGTGGTAAATATACTAGTGCGTGAGGCGTTAAGTGTCTGTCAAATTACACTATTGTTATTCGAAAGTTACTGAATCAAAGCAGTGGCACCTTGTCCCAGCAAATCGTCAGCGCCCCGCATTATTTATGAATTTCAGATAGCATGACCCTTACAACCAAGAGCACTGTATCGGGAAAGTGCAATATACAACCTATGTGTCTCTGTACCTGCCCTATTGTGTCTGAGAGTTGCACAGGAGGCTAAACGCCTGCCAGACATCGCCGATAGGCGAACCAGGGCGGGTTCAATTCTTGTCAATGCAACTTCTTTATGTTCTTCCTGAACTGATGGTGTTGGTTTTGTTGACGTAATTCTGTGACGTAACTAAGTCATCAAAGGATGGGTGATCTTCGGTATAAAACAATTTGACGGTAAAGACACAGTAAGTTCACCAGGGCTAGTCTTTTATGAGAATCTGGCAAACAAAGTTTTGCGATAACACTTTGTAATCAAGCAAAAACTGGCGCAGCCAAGTAGAATAGTGCGAAAACAGAGTGAGCAGTGGAGCTAACGGCGTTAACCATATTCTTTTGCTCCTCCTCACCCTCGCTTCCTCTACCCACCATTTTCTATTCCACACTGTATTGAGCCATGCTGTGGTACCTTATGCGCATCTGCATTCACTCCTCCCCATCACTACTATCCTCACCTTGTCAGATCATAGCTAACTTTACACTATAACAAGTTGCTATGCTATATTACACAAAGTATCAGTCGCTCGTGCCTTTTTAGGCAAAACTCGCTCACGCTGAGTGAAAGGAAAAAAAAGTGTTACATTAACTCATATTTTAAATGTTCCTATTTTAGAACTGTTCTACAGCTTTTCTCACTCAATTTATTTCAACCGCCAGCCAAAATTATCAATGCGCCAGTCAATTCATTTCAGCCGCCAATCAGATTAGTCCAAGCACCAGTCATTTTATTCCATGTGCCACTAAAACTTATGCAACCACCAGATGATTTAATCCACTCGCTAGCAAATTTATTCCCCATGACGTCGTGGCTTCAAAGTGACCCAGAATTTTAAGAAGCGTGGAGTGAATAGCTTTCAAGTGATTATAAAGGATAGTTTTATCAGGATGTGCAGAAAATTGAGTGTGTCACAAATAATGTTGCTCTCGACGCATTTTTGGTATAGGCTCTTCGTGTTATTTTCTTGAATTGTAAAATGTATTAATACATGCATAAGTGTACCCACTCTTGCCTACGACTTCGCATAAAAATTGGCAGTATTGAATAGATTATTTGATAAATAAATAAATTTAATGAACTTGCGATAGCCAGTGAAGCGCTGGCAATGAGCCGGTCTAAGAACTGGCTAACCTCTATGTTCTTCAGCTTAATCTTTCCTCCTTATTGGGTACTACTCGTTTTCGGTAGTCATGTCCATCCTTACGTTTTTCAGCACCTGGTGAAGTCGTGGAAGGTACATTCTGCGCACCTAATGACTGGAACTTAGCGCTAGGAGAAATTCTCGTTGCGTTCGCACTGTGAAAGTTGCGCGGCTCACGTTCACAAACTTTTGTGGCTTTGTGAATCTATGATTGACCAATAGATTTGTAATGCCGGCTGTACGCTAGAGAGGGTCGGGAAAGCACGGAGGTAAGCTGCTTATATGACAGTGAGGCTACAAACACTTTATACTGTACTATATATGGCTATGCTTGCTTCTTTGCAATCTCTTCTTTATGTCTGTTTGTTGTTTTATCTGAATTGATCTAATTCTCTCTTTCTCTTTTCTGCCTTTTTTGCTTTTCTATTTTGCTTTTTTTTGTACTCACTCACTTGCATATAAAGGTAATTGGATTTCGCACGAGACAATTCAGCACACGTGCGGTGGCAGTGAGGCAGCAAAACACAGAAGGGAGCACATGGTGGTTGATGACCGCGATAGTTTTCATGTAACTGAACGAAGCATATTTAAAAGATTTACAGCTACACTATAAAAACCTTCTTAGAGAAACGTGCCTGTGAACGGCTTCTGCCAAGCACTGCACATTAGTACTCAGCAAAACACTGCTTCATCTATCGGCGAATTATGCGCTTCCACAATCTATACCAGTGATTGAAAGACCAGTTTACTACGTTCATTTGTAAAAATTTTGCTACAAAGTAATCATAATGCCTGCTGTATTTTGCAATCACTATGAAAAAAAAATTCATTTCGAACACCACGCATAAGTATTCTCTATTGCCAATTTCAAATACTTCAAATACTTCAAATGTGTCTTCTTCAAAAAGGTTATCTGACTACTCCATAATTCACACTGCCTCACATAAGCTGCAGTAAATATTGCCCCCCAACTATAGCACTATTATTAGAGGGCGTTTCAACGCTTGTTCATAAGATATACAGTTTCCATTAAAAATACATACTTGTCCCACGGTCCGTCTCTCTGAAAAGAACAAGAGAAAATGAGAAACTGCAAGTGCACCACGAATACCTGTTGCATACACTAAACCAACTTGATTGCCCACAGCATAGTAGCATTAGATTGACCGCGCGGTACACATGACGTGGCGTGCATAGCCTTGCACATAAAGGACATAATAGAGCACCTATTCATGATCGGGGGCACGAATCAAAGTATATCTAAAACTGTTCGTTGAAAAATACTAATGCTTATATGGCTGAGGTAGACTCGTCAGGATGTAAGCGTGAGGGGGTTCTTCTGAATTGATAGAGGAATTAGAGAACGTTGCCTTGGGGACAGCACCGTTCCTAATGAAAATGACAAGGTTACCTAATGTCTCCTTCCTTTTATCAAATCAAAACAAGAAAACAGACACACAACAAAGATGCTATACAGAAACGTAACGCGATACCGCACAGAAAAAATCTCGAAAAGCAACACACATGCTGAGTCCTACAACGACGGCCTCTCATTGGAAAGCGCTATGAGCTTATGCGGGGCATGTCTACGTAGAGGTGTAACGGAGAACTGTCGGCACTACAAGCATTCCCAGAAGATCAGGGTCATGCTCAGGTTTATGCATTGAAGGAGCAGGCAGGTGTCGAAAACAGGGCCTATGAAGTAGGGCTGTCTTTTCGGACGCGCAGAACAGGAACCACAAAGAAGCACTCGGGCCTACGTTCCACATTGGACATTGTGGCTGCGGTAGATACCGCTGGCTGCATGAACCGTTGGAGCTTTAGGTCGAGCGAATCCGACCGCTCCCACTCTTGACCTCTGCCAGGCACTCGGGGCAAATCACCTTGCTTTAAGAGATGCGGCGAGCGCTGGAAGCGACGGACGCGTCTGCACCGAGCTCCGGTTGTTTCCGATGTTTCAGTGGGAAGACGGGCTCATAGCTAAAGATTCCTTGTACAAATAGTTTCCGCAAGTCATACTGGTTCCGGAGATACAATTTTCCGATAGGCATTGGTTACCATTTTCAAGTAAGCCTTTCATGTATTCACGCCACGCCAGCAACGCCTAGGCCTAGCGACGCTGCACCAGACGCCACGGTCGCAGCCACCGGGACACCAGCCGACATGGAGATCGAGGCCGATGGCGTCATTATCTCTATCAAGGAATGGTCAAACAATTCCTGGGCACCAACTCAAGGATTCCGAGCCCAGGCAAAACGTCACCAGGCACTCAAGCAACAAGCCCAAATGAATGACGTGCAAGCAAGCGAAGCCCCCATAACTCTAATAACGCTCCGGCCACGACCGGAACTGAAACGCCATTCTTTGCAAATAATGCCGTCGCACACGTACATAATTCAGTTACTTCCCGAGGCACCCATTTGACCTCACGCGCCCATCACTCGGAGTTTTGAAGAGTGCGCTGCTTAAAGTGGCAACTCTGTGTGACCTGGACATCGCCAAGCGTTACCAAATACACATACACCGAAGAAAAACCACTTTCAGCGTTAGTGTGGCTATCACTGACCGAGCAAACACGTACCAATGTATCAGGCCAATCCTTCTCTGAGAAGACTGGCAGATTGAGCTACACATGTACGCCCCGCATCCTGACGATGCGATACGAGGCATCTCTTTTCACGCCCACACGTTCCCCACCGATGATGAGACGCTGGAAGACCTTCGAAACATCAGCCTTGACTACCAAATAGTAGAGGGCAGACGCATGGCAAAAACAAAGAATTTACTTATAACGCTGCTCCGAGGCCATCTACCTAGATGGCTTGTAGCCCAAAGAGTTTTCATCCGGGTATACCATTTTTATCCCAAAGTAGACGCTTGCTTCAACTGCTGGAAGACTGGGCCCTGCTCTGATGTATGCCCTCAACCTAGACGCCAACGCTGCTCGCGTTGTGGAGACGACCACAAGCCACTGCGGCAAGGAACCCCACCAACATGCCGAGCATGCTGTATCGTCCGTTAACGACGAGACCCGATGTACAACTCAATATACCAGTACCACTTCGCCAAAAATAATGAACCACTTAATGCAGCAGAAGCAGAAATGACGCTACAAACCGAAACACCGGTGACGCCGCCAATCTCAAATGATAATAGCCCACCTGACTTGGACGAGTGTAACTACCCAGTCTAGAGACATCATGAACACCGACGAAACAGGAGAGCTCATCGAAGCCATGGTCTCGTCAGGGTCAAGCAACCTCCCACTCAAGGTTGCAATCAAGAACCCGATGATCAAGTCAAATCCAGATGCGGATTTATTGAAAGCATCACCAAGAAACCCTAGTGTGGCATGGGCGCAAAGTGCAGTGTCTCAAATGATGATAGCCCACCTGACTTGGACGAGTGTAACTACCCCAGTCTAGAGACATCACGAACACCGACGAAACAGGAGAGCTGATCGAAGCCACGGTCTCGTCAGGGTCAAGCAACCTCCTACTCAATGTTGCAATCAAGAAACCGATGATCAAGTCAAATCCAGCATGCGGATTTATCGAAAGCTTCACCAAGAAACCCTAGTGTGGCATGGGCGCAAAGTGCAGGGTCTCAAATGATGATAGCCCACCTAACTTGGACGAGTGTAACTACCCCCAGTCTATAGACATCACGAACACCGACGAAACAGGAGAGCTGATCGAAGCCACGGTCTCGTGAGGGTCAAGCAACCTCCCACTTAATGTTGCAATTAAGAACCCGATGATCAAGTTAAATCCAGCATGCGGATTTATCGAAAGCATCACCAAGAAACTCTAGTGTGGCATGGGCGCAAAGTGCAGTGTCTACGCTTCCATCATCTCCCCCGCAGCCATCGAAATTATGCACCTAGATGCATGATTGGTCCGTCAATAACCTATGCATACAATCAATGCGTTTTAATCCCAAATGGCGACGCAACAAGGTCAGATCGAAATGGTGCTTGTGCAGAACTAATGCCTAGAAAGAAGACGGGCCAAAGCCAGCTAGTCCGTGCATAATTCAGCTCCAAAGCCCCAACTAGCCGCAGCAGCCAAACTAAAGCAACGATTTCGAAGGAAATACTACAATCTGAAGAGAGTACGATGGCGAGAAATATTCAAATTGCCAACGCATCCGTTGTCGCAGCCTTCCATACGACTGTTCATACCACGGTCACTGACGCCATTTGCGCCGCCATAACAGAAGTCTTCGAAACCGTACACTCATGCCTAACGAACTTAGGTACACAATTCTCAAACATGCAAGCCACTTTAAACAACACCATAGCCGGATTAGAAGCACTCCGAACTACCACAGACACAATTTTCGCAGTAATAGAACAAAGCATGGCCAGAGCACCAGCTATAATACGCAACCGAGCGCCCTCTCACTCTTCCACTCAGCACAGCGAAACCACGATGCCCCCAAGTAATGCTCCTGCTGATATCATGGCCAGCACGCACTTGACTATATGTCAGTGAAACTGCAGGGTTTTCCGTAAAAAGAAAGCCCACCCACAACTACTCGTACAATAAACACAACTACCCAATCGCCAACCGCCTCCAGACGTCATCTTACTGCATAAAACAACAGCTGCTCTCTCACTACCTGGTTACATTGCTTTCTAACAATGCATTGACTTGCACAACTACGAAGCCCCAAGTACGAGCACGCTCATCCACAAGAGCCTCACGGCAAAACAATACGAACTAGAATACTTGGACATACCACACACTGTCGTGGAAGTTCTTCCGCAAAAAAGCTCGCATCTGTCAGTCTTTGTCTTTTACGTATATTGCGCAGCCCGAGAACGCAACGACGCCTTCAACCTGTTTTTGCAGAAAACCACAAAGTTATCTCGAGGTGCCCAAATACTTATACTGGGAAATTTCAACGCCAGGCACCCTGACTGGGGCTACATTCAGGCGAACAAACTAGGCAAGAAGTTATGGCAACTAAGTCATGACCTCTGTCTCACTCTGCTGAATGGCCTGCAGCAGTCACCAACCCGCATTGGAAACTACGTGTGGAGTGACACGGCAACCGACCTCGGGTGCTCCATAAATGTTGTGCAGGCAACATGGGAGAACACCTGTTAACTAGCTCGTGGTGACCACTACATCATTGCCATCTAGGTTTAGACGTCTGTTTGAAAGAGAGTACACAAATACCTCGCTCGAATCATGGAGTGTCCCAAATTTAGAGAGGTCCGCGAAAGTGAAGCCGTGGAACGCATAAAAAACCTCAAGCAAAGAACAGCCTCACTAAACGATCACATGCGACGTACAACGCACAAAAGGTGGTGGTTGTAAGGAAGAGGAAAAAGGCACCTAAATTCTATCTGCCTGAACGACGACACGGCGCAGTGCCTTATAGGGTTGGGGGCAAGGAGGGATAAAAAGTATATAAGGAAACAGATGAAGAAATAGAGAGGCAAGTGATGGAAAATAGAAGGAGATAGGAAAGTGGGGATCCGGTCGAAGCAGTGCAAGGGCGGGGCACCACTATGCGACAGCTGCACGGCATCAGGAGACCATGGAGGGCGAACCAGTTGGCGGGAGCTACGCTGGCGTCGGAGATCGTGAGGGCATGACCATCCAGCTTGAAATCCTCCGAGCGAATCTAACACGTGAAATTGAAGAAGCAGAGGAAACGCCTGCCACAGATTCTCGTCCTTTCCACATGTGGGACACACACGCAAGCCTGCTGTGCTGACGGCAAAAGCAATGTTACGTCGCCGCATACAGACCCTCTATGAAGAAATCGAGTGACTAGTACCTACCTCACCTGCCAACAATAGGGCCAGCTGAGCAGTGGCCTCACTGTACACCTAGGCAACCAGAAGACATGGCACCTGTTACGCCACTAACTGGATCCCGAAACTTCCACTACAGCCCAATGGCACAGGCTTAACGGGCTTGTGCACGAACACCCCGGATCAGACGAAGATCTACTAACCGACCTGGCGGACAAATACATCAACCAAGCCTACCAATCAGCGACACCGCTACCACCAAGTTGTAAACCAAAACTAACTCTTGATGCTGACATCACTGAAGCCGAAGTGTATGCATACATTCAAGAGCTTCGCACAACTTCGGTGCCAGGTGCAGACGGCATCTGCAACAAAGCAATCCACAATCTAGACTCAAGGTCAGTAACTGCCCTCACTGCATATTTGAATGACTACTGGCATGCCGGCAGTATACCAGAAGAATGGAAGCACGCGAAAGTAGTGTTTAAAGATGGTTTCGCCAGAGCCTGCCGGTCTCTAGCAAAATTGTGCGTTCGCTGAAAAAACCACATCTGGAATCTTCCGGTTTCGCTCGTTTTTGCGTAGTTTTAGCGTTTGTTGCTGGCCGTGGCTGCTTGTGTCCCGATGTGTTATGCGAATAAAATTATTCCGATGAGGCGCTAGCAACTATAGCACCGCTGTGTCAAGCCAGGATGAAGCCTACATGCCAAATAATATTATATGCTAGTCAAAACGCTCTGTTTTCAGACTGATGACAATAGAAAGAGCACCTGTACAGTAGCGATCACGCGAGAAAACTGTATTCCCAGTAAGAGCGCGTAGATATGTTCTGCACTTCATCAGAGGCAATGTAAATCTCAGCGCAGACTGATGGCACAGAGACGATACGCAGAAGTTAGATTGTCGAAGGCGCCCGGTCACTGGGAACACATCATGCAGTCACTGTCGTGTTTCACCCATGGCACTTAAGTGTAATGACGCCTGAAATGGGCAGCAAAACGTCACAAAGGTGTTTGTGGCGTTTTGTGATGAAAACATCCATCACAAAGGTGTTTTACAGTTTGAGCGATGTCAATGATATGCTTATGTGACGTAGGAAGGCAGTGACTGATGGCAGATGAGGAAGAAGAAGAGAAATGGAATGAACATGGCGTATGCGCCAGGCCACGTCTCCCATTCATCAGAGCGTCACAAGAGTCGACAGGATGTAGACCTCCCAGCCACTTCATCAGTGTCTCATCGTCGATGCAGTTCTCCACAAGACGCCCTGACCATACATCGACTACGGAATCATCTGGTGGCACACAGCGACCAGCACCATGACAGAATCATCGACTGACCTTCCCATCCACAAGTACACCGGAGCAGCGGACGATGGACCTGTACAGGACTGGTTCGACATGTTCGAGCTCCACGCAACCGCTGCATCATGGTCGGAACGGGAGATGGTCGCCAACTACACCAACTACGTCTCCGGTGAGGCCTTCTAATTCTACCCCACCCACATATTCCAAAATGACGAGTCATGGGAAAAGATAAAACAAGAGATGATCGTTTGGTTTAAAGAAAACAATGATGACTACGACGAAGACTTGCTTGTAACCCACCATCCACAGACAACCGCACTCGGTCGTCACAGTCAAAAGCATCCTTCACGCATTGACCAACCTCCTGCTTTTCCGTCGCGTGGATCTTCGGTCACTCACAACGCCTACCTCGCGTCTCACGCGTTCACTATGGTCGGAATAGAGTGGAGAAGCTCCGAGCATACTCAGTCAATCCCGTCAGCTACAGTTCAGTTTCACGCACCAGAAGAGTTCGCATCCTTCGTTCCACAGAAACAGTCATTCCCAGTTAAAATATGACCAAACTGATCCTTTCCCAGTGTCGCCGTCGAATTCCCAGCTACCTGAGAGCCCAACCCACACAGAAGGCTCGGAAGGATCAACTCTCAAGCACTGCCCTGTGCAAGAAACATCCGTCAAAAATGGCGTTGCAAGAGCCTCAGCAGATTTTTCTGCCAATTTTGGCGCACAATCTTCATTGCCTGACACGAGCCATGACACCCCAACAAGTATCAACTATTTGCTGGTCATGTCAACCTACAAAGAAAAGCGGGCTCAAGGTTCCAAAGGAAGTCCATCTCGTCAAACAGTGCAACATCAGCAATGCCAACAAAAGCAACAAGAGGAACCCCAACAGCTAAAACGCCCACACCAACATCAGCAACGAAGAACTAAAACAACATCGCAAGGATAGTTGTGGCCTAAAGAGCGTCGTGGTCAACATACTCTAAAGAAAAGACTGATTCCGCATCTGAGCTATCTTCGCAGAAAGAAAAGCCAAGGAACTTTTCCGCACCAGCGTTCAAGATTGCGCCTTCGGTCTGAACATCTGCGTCATCACAACAGAAAACTCCCCAAAAGCCACAAAACAACCGCTTGTGCTCTGCGGGAACACAAGATGCGCCTAATCAGCCACGATCAACGGGCGGGCAAGCTGCATGCATGGCGCTTATGTGACCCACGACAAAAAATGCTACGCCTACGAAATATTCAATCCTGCAAAGCGTTCCAACCTCGTTTGTTCTTTGCAAGAATACCGGCTGTATTTCCATCTGTTTCTACGCTCAAAGCATGTTCATGTTGTCCAGAGCATTACAGCCAACCTCGCCTACCTGAGGTCTCCTAGATGTCACTGAACTGCCTTTCCTGTGAACGTTTTTTTTGCAAGTGCATGGAACTGCAGTGTTGCATGGAAGTACTGCATTGTGTGGCATTTTTTTATGATGAGACACCACTTATTCATGTATCATAGTTTGTAGCTCACGCATTCTTTCGGGGGGAGGGGTAATCCTGTGACGTAGGAAGGCAGTGACTGAGGCGGAGAATGAGGAAGAAGAAGAGAGATGGAATGAACATGGCGTATGAGCCAGGCCACGTCTCCCATTCATCATAGCGTCACATATATTGTTTGAAACAACAGGGGACGCAAAGTACCCGCTCTTAACATGAATCGCCGCACAGTGTACGTCGTGGTGTCCACGTTTCGTGGTCATTGCATTTCATTTCAAGTTTCGAAAGCCACGCCGGTGAGTGTGCTCTCATCTGTTCGAGCAAATGGCTTATCGCCTGTATTTCTGCCGCTAGTGAACATCGCCACATTCTGGCTATTTCATCTTTTGGTGTGAATGTGAACTGTATGTTTAGGTGAGTTCAACTTGAAAGTTTGAATAATGAATAGTTTATTCGTGAGGAAACCATAACAGTTCGCGTGACGCATCCGCAGTTGACGTCATTACATCAGTACATTTTATAATGTCTCAGTTTTATAATGTCTCACATGAACACTTCAGATTGCGAGTGATTCCGATCGCCGCTGATTTCTTTAAAATGTGTCCGGTGTGGCACAGGCGCAGAAATAAGCGTTTATCCTGAGGTTGTATGCTTAGACTAAAACACAAATATGTTCGGGGTTCAACAGGAGGAAGGTTCCCAGTTCTAGTCAAAAAGCTGAATTGTACAACTTGACAATGAATCGAGCGACTCTTTTTCTGCATTTCAACGATGTGGGTGCGCTTTGAAGACGCGGACAGGAAAAAGACAGGTGTGCGCTGCCCATTCCCGGTCCGCGTCTTCAAAGCGCATTCCTGTCATTGCCATGCATATCCAACTGGCCCAATTAAATTGCTGGCAAGCTTCTCCTGCAATTTAGGCATTTTCTGTTTGTATAGGCGTGACCACTGTAGGAGCTAAGACGGAGCAAAGGGCCGCACTCATCGGAACGCCACGACAGATATTTTGCGCGGCGCTCATAAGCCACGCGAGCAGTGAAGCCCTTCAAGTA
Organism: Rhipicephalus annulatus; assembly: GCA_013436015.1. NCBI lineage: Eukaryota > Metazoa > Arthropoda > Arachnida > Ixodida > Ixodidae > Rhipicephalus > Rhipicephalus annulatus. The sequence continues at coordinate 29,177 of WOVY01004026.1, forward strand.
GCCGCTAGACGTTGCTGCAAACACATCTTAAGGAATGCTCCAGAAATAACAGAGCAGCAAACTAAAACACACCAAGGAAACACCACTGGAACCATTGCAAAAAAGTATTGCCGGAAGTGTCGTGCCAGAAGTCTACCAAGGCAGGCCGTTCGGCATCAGCCAGTTTGTTTAAAAACACCGAAACCGTCTATACCAAAAGCCTGGACAAACGACATATTGATTGCCCCATCTTGAAACTTCATGCCCTTGGCAAAGTGCTTGCCAAGCAATTGCTTCTAGCCGAGCCAAGGCGCTCAGCTAGAAACATTTGCAGTAGAACAAGACTTTTTCCCACAAACCGTGCTCAGTTTTTGCGCCCACATACCTACTCAAGACGCCCTGGTACCAATCTACCACGATTTATTGAAAAACTCTGTATGCGCGGGCATGCGAGCAATGCTAGGCGTTGGCTTACGCAAGGCGTTCGATAACGTGACACATCAAGCGACAGCCCAGCACTTGGCTTCAAGACACCCTGGTGAACATATTTACAACAGCGTGTGCTCCCTCCTACAAGGCCGCACTGTAGAACTTTCCCTCAGTGACAGCAACGCCACGAAGCGTCTTGTCCTATCTAACAAAGGCACGCCCCAGGCATCCATTTTTTCACTTTTGCTCCTAAACATTGTAATGAGCCAACTTCCACAGTTACTAAACCGCATACCCAATATGTGACCACCCTATACGTGGATGATGTGACGGTGAGTACCACTACGGGCTCTGACGGACAGATCGAGGAGGCACTTCAACGCGCCCAGGGCACAGTAGACCTCAGCAGTGCTCAGTAGAGAAATCTTAACTTCTCCTCATTCGTCTTATGACTACCACAATGTTAAAAACCCGCATCTAACAACCATTCCTCTCATTATCGCCCGATCCAAAGTACCGATAGTGCAGCACAGGCCCGTTCTCGGCCTTTACGTGCAAGCCTGCAGGAGCGATACTGTCGCACTAGACAGGCTTGCGGTCACCGTCACTTGGACTACCCATCTGTTGGAAAAAATCTCTGCGCGGAAACAGGGCATGAAAGAAATGAAACTTCTCCAGCTGTGAAACGCTTTCGTAACCACAAGAGTCACATATGCCCTGCCGTACCTACGACTTCTCAAGGCTGAAAAAGAAAAAAAGTAGGCAGACCTATTTGCCCAGTCCACAAGAGCACCTTGGGCCTCTCCCGCACTACATCGAGCACGCCCCTTAGAATTCACAATGCAATAGACGAACATATCGAGGCTGACCGAAGTGCACAATTTGAACGATTGCGTGATAGTGATACCAGCAGATAGATACTCCGACGTATCGGCATTCCCTCGTCACCAAACGGACAAGACTTGATCTCGCTAGCACTTCTCATCAGACAGCGCTTCATTGTGCAGCCTTAGCCGATGAACATGCTGGCCGGCATTCATTGAGGCACGTCGCACGTGCCAGAAGACTTCACAGTGCCTATGATACGAACACTAAGGTGGTTCGCGCCCACAGGCAGGATACCCAGCCCCTAAACAAACCTATGCAATCAATGTGTCGCGGAAACGTACCCAAGTTTATAAAGAGCCTGCCACGATATGCACTGGCTCCACACGCACACATGACCCAATCGAGGCTGAAGAAGCTGCCATAGTACTTGACACAATGACCAGATTTGAAACAATCATTCGTAACTCCAAATCTGTCATCGTCCGATTTGCCCATGGCATGTTTTCCCAACCACGGCGTGACTTCTTCATCCTCTGCGCTAAGTGACACGTAATTCTTAAGGTGACACTGCTGCCAGCAGCACCGACGACGACGATTCTTGTTTAATCAAACTCATCTGGGTCCCAGCACACGCAGGAAACCCGGGTAACGAAACCGCTCACAGATAAGCTTGAGGACTCGTACGCCGAGCGGTGGGCCAGACTTCGGGCCACGATATCGAAGCGACTGATGCAGTACTACAAGCTATCAAGGCAAACCAAATAATTCCGCACCCGCAACTAAACAAAGCTCAACAAATCACTTGGCGGTGGCTTCAAAGCAACTCATTCCCTTCTCCGTAGGTATACAGACACATATACCCAGCTTTTGTTACATCTACGTGCACCCATCGCAAAACACAGAACGTAACCTTGGACCACATTATCTGGGAATACAGCAAGGACACATCTCCAGCAAACATCGTTGAACAGTCACCTTCAAGTGAGGTCGGAGAGAGAATTCTCAAGAACACAAGCTTGGACCCCCAGCTGCCGACCATCAAACGCGCTGACGAGGTGGCGACCAGGCATGGCCTGACAGCCCTCGCCACTTAGGAAACTGTCAGCTGCCTTGATAAAGTTGTTTACTACTACAGGTTAAACCACGACCGTGACGCTGGCGAACTGCCGCCACTTTGCTTTTCACCGAACCGAGAGCCCCTTGCGACTTGCGTAGCCGGGATGACCATTGACATAGAAACAGATTTTTTTTCCAAACTCCACGAAGTATACACATATGCAACACTAGCAGTCGTGATACAAGCATAATAATACAGCTGCAAGAATGTTTTCTTTATTGCTCAGGATATGACACTAAGGCTAAAATAATCTCTTGCTTGATTCGGTGCACAATACACATTTTATTACTGGAAATTGACACTTCAAATCAGCGATGCTTTGCAAATATTAACTTGTGAACCTATGAATAGCAGAACACATAAATTTAGGTAAAAAATCATGTTCTTTTCGGACGTTTCCCTCCCATGAGTATTGACCGAGTGCTGAAGCTAAGAGAAAGAAGAACAGAGCCGACAAAGACCAGCACTCTGAAAAAGTCTCGCCTGGCAACAGAAGATTTTTCTCATTTCAAGTATGCTTGCAAATGTTGATGGCACTCCTCTAGAAAGGCAAAGATATCAACTACGACACTATGATGCCGAGTCCCGCTAATGAATTTATACCTACACAGGTGTGGTCTGCACAGACTCCTTGTACACCTTCTGCAACGAGACTGAACCTCTGCATCATTTCCTATTAGCATGTACGTTATATACAAATCCTAGGAAAACAATGTTAGCACTTCTCTGTACGTTGGCTTTAGTTTATCCCTCTCGGTGGCCCTTTCCTTAGGAACAAAATTAAATGTCTTTAGCCACAGGAACGTTTGCGAAGCCGTATGTGATTTTCTAAAGTTCAGTTGCTGACCCACATGTCGCCGGATCGATTCCCGGCTGCAGCGGCTGCATTTTCGATAGAGGCTAAAGTACTGTAGGTGCTTGTGCTCAGATTTGCACGCACGGTAAAGAGCCCCAGGTGTTCGAAATTTCTGAAGCCCTCTGCCACGGCGCTTCCCATAATCGTGTTGTGGCTTTAGGACGGTAAACCCTACATATTGTTACGGATCTGATGGGTTTACTTCACTGAAAACTCCAGTGCTCAGCCGTCACTGCCGAATCACCATCGCTCCAGAGCGCCCCGACTTCTTCTTTCTCGCTCTTTAGGTCCGCGTTACATTTTCCTCCGGGCAAGACGAAGCTCACCGAGCGAGTAAAAGCGATCGGTTGTTGTAGGGCTTCAATCTGGCAATGCGCACATTTCGCGTCTTACGCCAACGCCGGTTCTGAGCTGTCACTTTCACTACAACGTAAATGATGTCACTCAAGCACTTATTAACGACGAATGGTCCTGAGTACTTGAAAAGAAGCTTCTGGCAAAGCACCTTCTTTCAAACGGGCGTCCACAGCCAGACGAAATAACCCATAGCGAAAGTCACAGGTGGGTGTTTTTCGTCGTAACGGTCTTTCGCGCAAGCGTGGGCGGAGATAGTGCGGGGCCGAGCAAGTCGACGAGCTATTTCGGTGCGACACAAAGTCTGCGTGACACTGATGTTTTCGTTCGTCGAAAAAGGAAGTATGGTGTCATGGAAACTTTGGGGGATGACGAGCATAGAAAAGAAAAAAAGGCGTTTGACCTGTGAGCTCGTGTTTCGCGGTAATAAAGTCGTATGTAACATGAGGTAATACGGCATCTTAGTTTTTGTGATCCGCCGCGACGTACATTGAAAGCATGTTGATCATGGTACGATTGGTGCGCTCAGTGAGGCCATTGGTCTGAGGATGGTATGGCGTGGAATGCCGATACTGGCACCCACAAAGCCGTAGCAACTCTTCGACAACGTCAGCAGTAAACTGCCGGCCGCGATCACTTTTCACCACACGAGGGGCCCCATGACGGAGTATAATCGAGTGCAGAAGAAACCATGACACATCAGATGTTGTGGCTGAAGCAACCGCCATCGTTTCAGTATACCGTGTCAGGTAATCTACACATACAAAAATCCAGCGGCGGCTGGTGGTAGACTTGGGGAAAGAGCCCAGTAAATCAATGCCGACTTTTTCGAATGGTGATGTCGGTTGCTTAACTGGTTGCAGAAGGCCGGCCAATGACGGCCAATGGTTGCTTGTGACGTTGGCAGAAATCACAACTTGCGACTCAGTAAAAACGTTGTCGATACGGTAAAGAGTTCGGGCTCATCGGGCCGGACGTGATTTCATCGTGCATGGCTTGGAATACCACAAGACGCAAGCATTCTGGCACGACAAGGGGTAGTGTGGAACCATGGCTGGTGTAATTCTTGTGGTATAGTAGGTAGGGCGCCATGAATCACGAATGGCGTGGTGCGTTTGGAGCTACGAGCCACATCGATCATTGGTTTCAGCGAAGGGTCACGCTGTTGCTCGTGACGGAAGACGTCCAAATATGGGAAGTTGGAGGAGATTGCAGCCAGGTAGTTATCGAAATCATCATAATCAGCATCCACAGTCGCGGATGGAAGGCGAGATAAGCAGTCGGCATCTGCGTGACATCGACCGCTCTTGTAGGTCACAGAATAATTATATTTTTGAAGCCGTAAGGCCCAGCGCGCCAAACGACCAGCTGGGTCACATAGTCTGACAAGCCAACAAAGCGAATGATGATCTGTGACGTTCTTGTATTGCCGGCCGTACAGATAGGGTCTGAACTTTTGGACGGCGAAAACAACCGCAAAACTTTGCACTTCCGTGACCGTATAATTCCTCTCCACCTTAGTCAAAGTACGACTTGCATACGCCACGACGTGCTGGCGGCTGTCGTGATACTGAACTAGCACGGTACCAACACCGATACCACTAGCATCTGTATGCAGTTCCGTGAGTGCCTCCGGGTCGAAACGGCGCAAGGAGGGACCGGAAGTAAGCAAATACTTCAGGTGCTCGAAAGCAGCCTCACACTCAACGGTCCATCGGAATCGGGCGTTTTTGTGGAGCAACTCTGTCACAGGATGAGCAAGCTGGGCGAAGTCTTTCATGAACCAGCGAAAGTAAGAACACGGGCCCACGAAGCTACGGAGATCCTTCACAGACGTTGGTTGCTTGAAGTCACAAACAGCAATGATCTTTTGCGGGTCTGGCCATATACGGTCCCTGTCCACTAAATATTCGAGCATAAGGGCTTGAAGCTCACTAAAACGACAATTTGCGTTTAAGACGAGACCAGCTTTTTTGACGCAATCTAGAACAACGCTAGACCGATGATTGTGCTCGTGGAATGCCTTGCCAAAATAATTACATTGTCGAGATAACACATACATATCTCCTATTTGAGACCGCTAAGAATGGAGTCCATGAATCGCTCGAAGGTAGCTTGGGCATTACATAAGCCAAACGGCATAACGTTAAAGTAAAATAACCCATCAGGCGTGACAAAAGCAGTCTTCTCTCTGCCAGACGGGTGCAGCGGTATCTGCCAGTATCCAGACCTTAGGTCAATGGACGAAAAGTATGCGGCCGAGTGCAGGCAATCAACAGCATCATCGATGCGTGGTAGCGGATACACGTCTTTGTGACGGCGTTGAGACGGCGGTAGTCGACAGAAAATCGCCAAGAGTTGTCTTTTTTTACCAGTATAACAAGAGCTGCCCAGGCACCGCTTGATTCTTGAATAACGCCTTTCTGTAGCATGTCGTTGACCTGATCGGCGATCACTTTTCTCTCTGACGGGGATACGCCATAGGGTTTCTGGCGTATCGGTGAAGCATCACCCGTGCTGATGCGGTGGTGCATAGGGGATTCGGTCCACATGGATCAACGCTTGCCTTGAGCAAAATTAAAGACTCCCGCGTAGCGTGTAAGCATCTCCTCGAGGGCATCCTGCTCTGAAGAAGGCAACGACTAATTGATCATGCGTTTCTTCTCGGCTGAGTAGTTGGGTGCAGTCTGACTTATGGCTGGAGACTCTGAGCCCATTCTGACGTCAACTGTGGCCTGCTCCTCAAACGCTCCCAGTTTAAATCCGGCTGGTAGGACAACACGCACTGATGCTACGTTGAGCGCCCACAAACAAGCATGCCCGTCGATTGCTGTAAGGACAGACCACGGGACCAGCCCATTCTTCTTGATGGCATTTGTATGATCGTGCTCAACAAGTCCAGTGCAGGGTCCTGAGCGGACGTGAGAAGAGCATACGGGAACTAGCATTGATGTCCGACCAGGGATCGTTACATTTTCAGACAACGAGAGCGCATCGATCAGGAAAGTTGGAAAATTGTCAACTATGGCAGCGGGCAACGTACTTTGTAGAAGAATCTCTCCAGTTGCACAGTCAAGTGTAGCGCCGCATTTATGAAGGAGGTTTATCTCTAAAATGACGTCATGAGTTGCGTGAGTCAGTACAGTGAATTCAACTGGGAAATTTTGTCCACGAATCGTGAGTACAACTGAGCAAATACCAACAGGGAATAATGCTTCGACTCCAACTCCATGAAAAGTTTATTTACGATCCCATGCGAACATTATTTTGTGTCCCAAGAAACGATGCTTGAAACAAAAAGTCATAACTGAAATAGCAGCACCAGTGTCTACAAAAGCAAGAGTGTCTACACCGTCTATACACACGCACTATTTGTTCATCAAAATAACCGCAGAAGGAGAACTTCGCGAAATTGACCGTCCCGCGACCGCACCTCCATCGCCCACACCAGTTAGTTTCCCAGCTAATGCGCGGAAGGTGACCGACGGCGCGGAGACGGCGGCTAGCGGTAACATGTCGGGGGTGGCGTCAGGCTTCGCTCAGAGGCGGGGGACTCGCTGCGAAGTTCGTTAGACCATTGCTGTCGGGGATGGTGGTCGGCGGGTGAGCGGTCAAGGTTTCACGCTTACAAGGCGGGTACAACAAAAACGTGGCGGCACGGGCGTTTCATGCTTACGAGCCGTGTACGTCAAAAAACGTGGTGGCGCAGGTGGCTGGTTGGGACAGAAGCGTGAAATATGCCGTAGGAGACCGCATGTGTAGCAAGCGGGGACTTGTCGGCTTACATTAGAAGGAGCAGAGGTGGCAAAAGTACGCGGAGACAAGTCGTGCTCTGCAGGAACATTTCGTGATGATGCATAGTAGTCTTCTGGTAGAGGCCTGGTTGACGATGGTCGGAGGTCTTCAGCGGCACGCCGAGATGATGACATCCGGTGGTGGCCGTGATCCGTCAGGGAAAACGGAAGCCGTGGGGTTAAATCTGCTGTTTCTGTGCGCTGTCGGTTTTCGACGTGGTGCTCTCGCATCGAGAAGGGAGGTGGTTCGGGGCACGGGGCGAACGAGCTTTGGTGGTGAGCATCACCTGCTTGAAGGCGTACGAGCTCTTCTCGAACTACCCGACGTACGATGAAGAGAATGTCTTCGCAGGTGGTGACGTCCGTACTTGCAACAGTGGGAACTTTGTCCAAGCGCCCGAACTTTGCTTAAATTCTCCGGGTCTTCAACACCTCGAATGCGCGACACTGCTGCCTGAAAATAGAAGGAGTGTTCAAGTTCTCTTTGGTCATGAGAAAATTTTACACGTCCTCAGCGATGCTTTTTAACAAATCACCGACCTTGTCTTCGTCAGACATATTTGCGTTGACAATCCGGCAAAGCTTCAATACCTCTTCAATGTAGGTTGTGCACGTTTAGCCGGGAAACTGAGCCCTATGTGACAGCGTTTGCTCAGCTTTCTTTTTCATAGAACTCTTGTCCCCAAAGCAGTTCTTCAGTTCCTGAACAAATATATCCCAAGTGGTGAAGACATGTTCATGGTTCTCAAACCAAAGCAAAGCAGTCCCGGCAAGGAAGAATACTACGTTCACGAGCTTCGCCGGCGCACCCCAGTCGTAATAGCGGCTCACTCTGTCGTAGTGTTTTAGCCAAGCATCCACGTCTTCGTCAGTTTTACCTGAAAATATCCGTGGTTCAGGCACCCAGTAGTCTGGTTGTCGAGGTCGACGGCCACCTTGTGCCATGTCGGTGGCACTGGCGGATGCAGCAGCGTAGTACGTCAACGGAATCGCTGTGTCGTCGTTCATGCTGTTGTTGTCCGGGGGTAGGCCATCTAAGCTCACTCGCAAATCAACGTGTCATTCAGGCTCACCATTTTGCTACTTTCTGGACATATCTGAGCAATCTCAGCGCTGTGGCGGCGAATGTGTCAAGAAGAGTACAGACGCAAGCCTATACAAATCTGCACACTATCCACGGCGTTTAGAGACATATGCCAGTTGTGTGGAGCCACCCTAGCACTTTTTCACATCATGTGTGAGTGTGCAAATCACGGCGACACAAATGGCACATGGGGCGAATGGAAAATGCTGCTGTCTAGCCCAGCTTCTGTAGATCAGCTGCTACTGATTCACAAAGCTGAAGAGATGGCTCATGCCAGTGAGGCCCCTGGAATAGTGGCACCACTCTGCCGGAGTGACTACGTCTTTTTTCCTGTACATTTTCTACATGGTACGGGTGTTATAGCCTATCTGGTTTATGTATAGGTGACAAGTTCTGTAAATATTGCTGGTCGGGCTAGCTATAAAATGTTAATCTTCGACAAGAAAAGGAGGTGAGCGTTTGATTCACATATTATATATACACATTTGCACGAAAAATAAACACGAAATGAGGAATGCTATTATCAATTAAAGGTAAACTAACAAGCACTGTCATCTATCGTTAACGAGGAGAAAACTCTACAAGTTTCAATGGTTCTTCGAGTGAAAGTTCTTGTGTTCGGGTCTGAAGGCGCAAGGAGACAGATGCGGCTTACCAGTGGTTTACGCCGTTTAATATAGTCCAGTGAGGAAGCCGCCATTGTGGCAGTGCACAAGCTTGGGCCCGTAGCCCGACGGCTCGCTCCTGCTCTCGGTAGACGACGTCATTTGCGGCGCAGTCTTCTGCTCGAACACCAGAACCAGGTCGTGCAACCAGCTCGCCAATAGCCTCGGAGGTGGTTCAGCGGTCAGCTGGACCTCGTGATTGTCGTCGCTGGCTAAGTGGATGCCTTGATGCATCGGTACCTGCACCGGATGAGTTCGCAAGCCGCACCCAAGCCATGTTCCTTTATGCACAAACTCAATTCTTCCTCTTCCACCTTCTTCGATACCGTGGCTCTAAAATTTTTCCTGAAAATTTTTTAGGTTTTTTTTTTCTTTTCAATCGCCAGTGTTCGCCGCACAGGCGCAGGTAACACATATTCAGCAGCCCATCTTGCTACGCCACATTCGAAAATCACTTGACTCACGCACTTCACTCAAAAAAGCATATAATACTGTTTTGAACAGCTCCTACTTGCTAGTAACAATATAGGTTTCGACATTGTGCCACCAGCACATCACGAAAATTAAGACAACGAAAAAAGAGACAATCACACAGGCGTTTTCGCTGTGTGTAAGTAAATGTAGGTGAACAGTCAAAGCCTGCAGCAATATTTCGGCCAAATTAGTTATGACGCTACTACGACGACATGGACTGGGCATGGAGTTGATAATTTTTCTATAGAGCCTACTTATGCTTGGCGTGAACTCCTCATAAATATATGTACGAGGAAATTAGCGAAACTGTGTTTGACAATAGGAAGGCAATATGATTTGTCGACTAAAACAAGCCAGTTCTCAGTCGTAGACGTTTTAGGAAAAAAAGCATGCTAAAACACTCTTGTATTACTCGAATGGAGATGTTTCGGGTCGAAGTGAAACGTAATTTACGGAGAAGAAAAGTGGTATGACCGTATGCGAACTGTTACGTCCTTACAGTGACTAAGAAAATTAAGTTTTCGCCATACTTTCCATCGTAAAAAAGCCAAAAGTAAATGCCGTGCAAAAAAAAGGCTTTTCTACAGTGCATTGAAAAGATTCGGGCGCTGATTATTCCTCGCTCGCGATGAAGAAAGAGCAATGGGCATGCCCGTGCGCTGTGCGCTCCTTCTTCCGCGTTGTACCCTTCTCCCGTAAACTACATTAAACGCGCCTTCTCTATGCAGCCGGACGCGTGGGGTGCCGCTCTTTTAGGGACGAAGCTCCTCATAGCGACACCTGTTCGTCCCTCGTAGCCATTGTATTGCGTAACAAGTATAACATTGTGACCTCCAAGGTAGTACCGGTGAGAGCTTTCTTCAGTGCATTGTTGAACAATAAAAAATAATGCTCAAGGTACATGCCAGTGGCTGCTAATTGTGAATGAGAGACAGGAGCATTTGACTTTTAGTTGCCGCGCACGCTGTGACCTCCATTAGCAGCCATTGGCATGTACAATGAGTACTATCTGACGAGAAAGGGTTGCTACGTTATACTCGCTGGGTGTAACCTCATTAGTTTTAGAAAGGTTGAACGAGCGTTGAGCCGCAGTGCCATGAATACAATGAACTAGTATATACCATGAACTCGAGGTGGTTGAAGGTGGGAAGTAGATACGAAGCGCAAGCCGTAAGAAAGTAAAATCCGAATTTTCCTGTCTCTCATTTCCCAATAGCAGCCATTGGCATGTACACTGAGCATTATCTGACAGGAAAAGGTTGCTACGTTATACTCGCTGGGCGTAACCTCCTTGGTTTTAGTAAGGTTTAGCGAGCGTTGGGCCGCAGTGCTATCAATACAGTGAACTAGTATATACCATGAACTCGAGGTGGTTAAAGGTGGGAAGTAGACCCGAAGCGCAAGACGTAAGAAAGTGTACGTGTGCCCCCTCTCGTTTAGTCCTTGGAATGTCTGCTGGATGGCGGTGCTTCTATATGGGGAATATATGATGAAAATATGCGAGATGGCGGTACTTCGAGTGTTGAATAGATGGACGAACGGACACACAGACAGATGCATGGAGGGACGCATGAACGGACGCAGGGGCGGATGCATGGACGAACGCAAGGACGGATGCACGAACAGACGCCCACACGGGCGGGCGGATGGACGCATGGACGGTCACACAGACGGACGCATGGACGGACGGAAGCAACAACGAGTGAACGGACGAATGCTTCGCCCCACTCTTCATCATTCACTCCGTGGATATGCTGCCATTTTTTTTTTGCAGGAGAGTATGGCGTTAAGAACGGGCAGAGAGATATCCGCAGCGTGCAATCTAGAAGCTCTTTACTACAGTTAAGAATACAAGTAGCATGGGTTGATTGCAAGGCATACTTCCGTTTCACTTGTGCTTGCCCTGTGGGTGGAAAACGTACACTTGGCCAATCATTTAATCCCACGTTTTGTTCGGCACTGCTCTTTCACGTGTGCCAATAAAGTTTATTACCGTAAGCTTGTCTCGGTGTGTGGCCTCTTGGTAAACATCAGCATAAGCAATAGGTCAAAAGATTTTCGGGTATGTGAGTTGAAACATCGAAACTCGGTGTGGACACACTTGCGATGTGAGCAAATTAGACACATCGAGCAGCATAAAGAAAACAGAAACTCACTTGTGAAGCCGACCCACGCTGCATTTATCCTTAGCTCTAGCAAATATAGCTTATAGAACGCTTCACGGTACTGGAGTCAGCCGAAGCACGTCGAGGCTACGTGGTTGAGCTTTCGGGTTGAGCGTACTGAGGGCTATACGTCTCTAGTCAACATGCTTAATGCTGACCACTCAAGCGCTCAACTAGCATTATAAAGAAATAAGATTCAAATAACACCATTGCCTTATAGGTTATGAGGCATGTGCAGTTCATGAAAGGTTCACATCTATTTGGCTGAAGAAATAGGTGCTGAGAAAACATTCGCAGATGTGGGAATAGGTTTCTTGCGAAGTGGTGGGCGAGTATCTGTCTATGCTTTAATTTTAGGTGTGAAGGCCCTAGGGCGGAGCCTTGTCATCTGCATGTATCTATCACTACGAAACCAAAAGTGAAACTGAACACGTCAAGAATAAAGCCTGCATGCGTGATTGCGTTCAATGTATAATCTTTGTTGTCCCCGGGCGTGCTATGTTAGCGATAATTATTTATGGCAGTTTAGCCGTCATGACTACACCTTTATTAAATGCCTTGTTGTGTTGCTGGAAGTTAGGGAAGTTGCCGGGTCAATTAAATGCCTTGTTCTGTTGTTAGAAGGTAGGGAGGGTCCCCAGGTCATAAGCTATAGTAATCAGTGTTATATGAGTCACTCACCGCTTTTTCTTTCAAGAGCAGCTTGCGATAATGCCCACCGTACATGTAAAACAAGTAGGAAGACGCTACGCATTCGTACTGTGGCATACTAAGATTCTTCGAGTAACCCACGAGGTAGAGCATATTTTGGGAAGCAGGAAGCTGAAAAAAAGTTCGAATTCATGCTTCACTACACAACGCTACATATTGCGAACAGACAGAATGGGTGAAGCAGTGACATAACCGTTATGATCTTGGGCTCTATATGCAATATCCTCCGCTTTTCTTTGAAAATGCGTGTTGGAGGCTAGCTGCTTGACAACAACATAATATAAATGGTGAGGGAATCACAGGCAGAAGCAAGCACCATTTTGTAAAAAGCCGTAAGGCACACTTTGTGTATTTCTCACAAAGTTCATTCTTACTCTTGAAATTGCATTAGATTGTTTCCTCGAAATTCTTACGTGTCCCTCAATATTTGAGAAAGTTATAATACAAAGATTGTTTGTGTTGCGCATCTAAACACGATATTAGCCACAAACCCAAGATGTTGGCGATGAAGAACGACACAAAAATTTGTATATTTAAACGCGATTTCACATTGACTAACTCTAAGCTTCAAAAAGTTCTCATTGTGAACTGCAGCCGAATCTTTAAGCCGTCAAAAGAGCTGGTGAAGCCACTAATGAGCAGCAACCCTTGGCCGGTAGCATGCTGCTACAATATTTTTTATGATGACACAGTGGCTGGCTTCGCGTCCAGACTGTTTGCTGCACCCTGTGCCACCATCGGGTTTTGCTAACATCAAGGCTTAGCATAATTATTGTATATAGCTCCTTCAAAATCCGGAGCTACGCCCCTGTTGTTCACGTGCTCTATCGCACTTTAACGGCACATTCGGGTGGTCGTTTTCAAGTGCTCTGGCCGTGCTTCGTAGTGGCGAATTCGGCAGTTTTGAGGCTCTACAACGAGAATAAAGAGCTATGAAAGTCCTGTTCTTCGTTTCTGAACGTCTGTTTGCCCGAATATTTTAGCGGCAGTGCTTAGCCGCTATTTTACGTAGATTTTTGAGAGCCTCCGGAGCGCTCGGAAACGACCAGTCGAATGTACCATAAATTCAGTAATTATTACAATATATAAAAACAAAACAAAATTCAAGAATAATTGCAACGGTACATGCCTACTCCGCATGTACTACTAGAAAAAAAAATAATAAAACTAATATTCAAACTAGCTTGACACTGACAAGGCATGGGAAGGGAGCATAGGCAGTGATCTTTAGTCTTTTACTTTTACAGAATACTCATTTTGGAAGAGAAGTTTAAATGAACAGGCAACTCCTACTCTCACAACAAACAAAAAAGCAAGAACTCCAAGACAGCGCCATAACGCTGCGCATCTGAAGAATTCTTCACTGAAGAATAAACTCGGCTGAACAAATGAGCAGCACGAACTACATTGTAAACTTAAACAAGACCTTTTTTTCCGGTTCGGCTGGGAGTGTACTCCGCTTTTCATGCAAGTCCTTCCCCCTCAAAATTTCGTTTGGCTCTGCCCCGTTCATTTCTTTTTTCTAATTGGCACTGCATGATATCTTTATGATGTGGGCTGAGAATTTGTTTTCCTACCTCGCAATAAAGAAAGCTGCGCCGCTGCGATGCACCAAGCGCAGTAACATCGAACTCTCATTCGCTGCAGAGAAGCCGACCTTTTGCTACTGGGGAAGCACCGTTCTACTATTAGTCTCGCCTGGCCAAACACCATCACAATCCGCGTGTCGCATCTTTTGGTGTGGTCGGTATCAAGAGAGCGACCCGCCAATGATTTTGTGTGCCACATTTCATAAGCAAATGATAGGCCATTCTGCAATACACATGACGAGAGATGTCTCAGTGGTAAAAAAAAAACACTTGGTCTGCGTGGAACGGACAGCACAGTCACTGGAAAAGCAGTCTTTCTTATAGCCTCTAAGCAATTTATGTGCAGCTTATGCAACCACAGTAGCCCGATACTCCCGATGCCATGAATCGTCTAAATATTGCGTAGTCTGAAATCGTACATAATATCATAATTCATCATTCTAGAAAACGCGTAGTACGCACTACACATTTGTGAGTCATTATATCCTCTTTAATGATGATGTGGGCATGTGTCAGCCTTTGAGGAAAATTTATGCCTGACTTTTTTGTTGTAGGTTGGTGAATTCTACGACTATTTAGTGAATCATCGACAGCATCTCGTCAGTGCGAAGATGAACGGGACAGAAAAAAAAGTTTATTGCTGCAGCCGTTTTGTGCGCTTACGTGAGAAAGCAACACGGAAGAGAACAAAAGAGAAGGCGCTGACTCAGCACACATAGTTATGTTGTAACATTATAAACCATCTGACATGACGCTCTCAATTCTTTTTGTTGTCTCCTTGATGAAACTGCAGTTTTTCTCCCTTTTAGTTTCTAAAAAACAAAATGGGTGGCCAACCCATTATAGAGGTTTTAAATTCTAAGACTGTCTGGGTATTGAATCGGTTTTCAAACAGGTGGACAATGTTTCATTTGCTCGCGCAAAACACAAATCATAGAAACTTTACGAAGCACTTAACATACACATTGTGTTTAAACAAATAGAAAAAAATTAAGAAGGTACGTGAAGATGCCTTGTTTGCTGCTAAGGCTCTTAAGAAAGAATGCTTTCTCCGAGTGATATTAACTGAAAGTGTCACTTGAAAATTTGTTGCTGTGTTCATGGTGCGATGCAAAGTCGTGTTGCAGTGACTATTCATTTTTAGTTAAAGATTTTGGTGCTGTTATCAGCTTTCCAAAGTTTAATGGTCGATAACTAAAGTTGCTCTCAACTGGCGTCAAAATATCTATTATTCCCTTTCCACACGATTAGTTTTTACAAAGCGTAGAAGAATGCCTTTACACCTAAGGGCCTTTCAAAATACAGTAGATGGTTATATTGCTACGGGGCGCCACAAATGAACATTCTAGAAAAGAGGACGATGTTTAGCGCGAGCTGGTGCAGACCGGGCTCCATATTGTAAGCCTGGCTGTTTACGAAAAGTAAAGGCACTTTTCAGACGCCTTCTCCCCGTAACATTTTGGTGGAGAGTGCGGGTCTTCCCACAGTCAACACCACGACGATTCTACGCAGCGGACGTTCCTTGGCTGCCTGTGCGATGCCTGATCAAGACGAACACGAGGATTCTTCGGAGACTACCCCAAGCGTGCTTCGTCCAACTACGCAGCCACCAACAGCACCGCATCCAGCTGCTACTAACCGCACCATCGTCCTGACTCAACCGCGTGATCCAGGCACATTTTCGGGCAGTGACAGTACTGACGTGGAGGAATGGCTTCAGCTGTACGAAAGGGTGAGCGCTCTTTACAACTGGGATCCGACGCTCATGTTGGCCAATATTATTTTGTACCTTGATGGTACAGCTAAACTTTGGTTTTCCAACCACGAGGAAGATATCACGAGTTGGGACATCTGTAAGCAAAAACTCATCGATCTCTTCAGCAAGCCCATCGGGCGTCGTCGTGCTGCGCAGAAAGAACTAGCGTCCCGACTCCAGTCCGGCACCGAGTCGTACGTCACATACATACAGCATGTGCTCGCCCTCTGCCGGAAGGTTGATGACAAGATGCCGGAATCTGAAAAAGTCGCGCACATCCTCAAAGGAATCGCTGATGACGCTTTCAATCTCCTCGTATATTGAAACTCATCGACCGTAGATGACGTTATTAATGAATGCCGACGCTTCGAAGACGCGAAAAGTCGCCGCATCACTCCACACTTTTCGCGTCTTCCCAACACGGCTGCAACATCAACCTGCGAGGACGCCCGTTTGGCACCAGCCCCTGCTGCTTCCGACAATATCGTGCGCATCGTGCGCCACGAAATCGAAGCAGCATCTCCTCTGTCTGACCAAGTCCAGGCCCCTGACGACTCTCGCGCCACGATTTCCTTAATCAAGAGTGTCGTACGCCAGGAACTGGCCAACGCCGGACTTCAGACGCTATGCCCCGTTAACCGACCTGACTACCGACTGCCCAGTACACCTAATATGTCCCGCGGATCGAACAACCGCCCACGTTACCGGAACCCGGCAGAATGGCGAACTTCCGATGACAGACCGATCTGCTTCAACTGTGGACGAGTGGGCCATATTTCACGTCATTGCCGAACTTCCTGGGGTTGGCAGCCATGGTCGCATTATGCCAACACCCGACGCCAACCTGCTGGCTCTCGGATGCTGATCTACACGGCACAAGATGATGCTTCGCCATCCAGGCCCGCCCAACCAAGCCGCTGTCCGTCGCCCTCTGGACGCATGTCCCGCTCAACTAACCGACGTCGCTCCCCCTCGCCCTCCTACCACCAGTCCTCGGAAAACTGACGGGCGCAGCTCCTAGAGGTGAGCCTGCTTCGACGACCCGACCCAAAATTCCTCTACACACGATACCCGGACACAACAACTTGATTAAAGTAAATGTTGACGGTACTTCTGTGGCAGCACTCATTGACACCGGCGCTCACATCTCAGTCATGAACTCCAGCCTTTGTGCTCGACTCAAGAAAGTGCTCACCCCTGCTCCGATCACTCTTGTCCGAGTAGCTGATGGTGCAACACCAGCGGTCACCGGGATGTGTGCCGCCCGTGTCACTGTTGCTGGACGTCATACCACTGTTCTGTTTTACGTACTGGACCACTGCCCACATGACATCATATTGGGACTCGATTTTCTGTCGGAACATTCCGCCCTAATTGACTGTTCTGCTGGTGTTGTTCAGCTCGTCCTACCACACGCCGTTGACCCTCCTGATCCTGCGCCGCCAAAGCTATGCTCCGCCGACTTTGTTCGCCTATCTTGTCGAGCTGTGACGTATATCGACGTCTCTTCTGATCCACCTGTGGCTGACGGCGATTATGTCATTTCACCTAATCCTACAGTACTCTGTTCGCTCAATGTTGCGTTCCCCCACACCATCATCACAATGAAGAACAACGTGGCATGTCTCCCTATTGTGAATTTTGGACTTTGCTCTGAAGTGCTGCCACGAGGAATATCCCTTGCAACCCTTGCCCCGGCCGGCGACTTCCACATATCGGCCTTAACAGAGGATACACCGTCATCTACAAGTATTCAGTCGCGCAGTACACTAGACTGCATAACTGGAATGATTGCCTCTGATCTCCCGGCCGAGCATGTGTCTGCGCTTCGTGGCCTTCTTGCGTCGTATGAAGACGTCTTTGATCTTTGCGACCGACCCCTAGGTCAAACGACCGTCGTAAAACATCGGATCAACACCGGTGATGCAAATCCAGTACACCGGCGACCCTATCGAGTTTCTTCCACCGAGCGCCACGTGATCCAGCAAGAAGTCGACAAGATGCTTGCCCGAGACATCATTGAACCTTCTTCAAGTCCTTGGGCTTCGCCCGTTGTGCTTGTGAGAAAGAAGGATAACAGCTGGCGCTTCTGTGTCGACCACAGAAATCTTAACAAGGTTACGAAAAAAGACGTGTATCCTCTGCCGCGGATAGACGACGCTCTTGACTGCCTTAGTGGCGCAAATTATTTCTCTTCCATCGACCTTCGTTCCGGGTACTGGCAGATATCAGTTGTTGACCTGGACCGTGAAAAGACGGCATTTATAACTCCCGACGGGCTCTATCAGTTCAAAGTAATGCCGTTCGGTTTATGCAATGCCCCGGCTACATTCGAACGAATGATGGACGCTCTTCTTCACGGTTTCATGTGGTCAATCTGCTTATGCTACCTTGATGACGTCATTGTTTTTTCGCCAACTTTCGAAACTCACCTCGAGCGTCTCTCAATAATTCTTTCGGTTTTCCGCAAAGCAGGGCTCCAACTAAACTCGTCGAAATGTCACTTCGGCCGCCGGCAGCTTACTGTCCTTGGACACCTTATCGATTCTTCTGGTGTTCGTCCCGATCCTGAGAAAATCCGTGCCGTCAAAGATTTCCCTGTGCCGACCTCTGCGAACGATGTTCGAAGCTTTGTGGGCCTTTGTTCTTACTTTCGTAGATTTGTGCGGAATTTTGCTGACGTCGCACGACCACTCACGGAACTACTAAAAAAAATGTGACTTTTGTGTGGGGACCTGAACAAACCAGAGCATTCGTTGAACTGACGAGTAGACTTACGACGCCACCGATTCTCGGCCACTTTGATATATGCGCTCCAACGGAAGTGCGTACCGACGCCAGTGGCCACGGCATCGGAGCCGTTTTGGCACAACGACAGCATGGCTGCGAGCGCGTTATTGCATACGCTAGCCGTCTTTTATCGCCAGCAGAGCGAAATTACTCCATCACAGAACGCGAATGCCTCGCACTCGTCTGGGCAGTGGCTAAATTTCGGCCTTATTTGTATGGACGCCCGTTCACGGTTGTCACTGATCACCACGCCTTATGCTGGTTGTCGTCCTTAAAAGATCCTAGTGGACGTCTCGGCCGGTGGGCTCTACGGCTACAGGAATATTCCTACACGGTTGTCTACAAATCAGGTCACCACCATGAGGATGCTGATTGCTTGTCGCGTCATCCAGTAGACCCAGCAGACCTTTCTGAGAGCGATGAGTCTACTTGCGTTTTGGCACTTTCCGCGTTTAGCAACATCGGAGATCAGCAACGCCGTGATCCTCACCTCAAAGATATAATCCTTCGGCTTAGTGGTCCCACAACTCCTCCTTCTCTCCGTATGTTCCTGCTCCAAGATGGCGTCTCATATCGCTACAGCATGCATCCTGACGGACCTGAGCTGCTGTTGGTCATACCACAACATGTGCGTCAGACTGTCCTTGCACAGTTGCATGATATTCCGACAGCTGGTCACCTGGGAGTTTCAAGAACTTATGACCGCGTTCGACGTCGCTTCTTTTGGCCCGGTATTTACCGATCCGTCTGCCGTTACGTCGCCTCATGCAAATCCTGTCAACACCGCAAAAAACCAGCAACCCTTAAAGCGGGACGCCTTCAACCCATTCAGATACCATCCGAACCATTTTATAGGGTAGGTGTTGACTTACTAGGACCATTTCCTTTATCGGCGAGCGGAAACAAGTGGATAGCAGTCGCCACGGATTACACCACTCGGTATGCAATCACACGGGCCCTTCCTACCAGTTGTGCGACCGACGTCGCTGACTTTCTTCTAGAAGACATCATATTACACCACGGCACTCCTCGGCAACTGCTTACCGATCGAGGTCGCTACTTTTTATCACAAGTTATCCAAGACATATTGCACTCTTGCGCTACAAAGCACAAGTTCACAACGGCGTATCATCCTCAAACCAACGGGCTCACGGAGCGGTTAAATAGAACCATCACGGACATGCTCGCCATGTACGTTTCTTCCGACCACCGTGACTGGGACTTCGCCCTTCCGTTTGTAAATTTTGCCTATAATACGTCTCGGCATGACACTGCAGGTTTCTCGCCATTTTTCCTCCTGTACGGACGAGAACCTACGTTGCCTTTCGACACGCTCCTTCCTGCCGTTGGCCACACGTCAGAATATGCCCGCGATGTGATTTCTAGAGCTCTAGAGGCACGTGAGATTGCTCGCCGGCGTCTGAGCGATTCGCAGGAACGACAACGACAGGTCTACAACGCGTGCCATCGTGATGTCCACTTCAGTCAAGGTGACACAGTCCTTCTCTGGACGCCGTCGCGGCGAGTTGGCCTGTGCGAAAAGCTGACTTCACCGTACTCGGGTCCGTACCGTGTGGTGCGCCAAGTCACTGATGTGACATATGAAATTGAACCTCTTAACGCCACCAGCGCGCGATCGTGTTCTGACGTTGTTCACGTCACTCGGCTGAAACGATTTTACTCAGACCAACCAAGCACCGAGACGGTGCCTTCGCCGCCGGAGGTGATGCTACGGGGCGCCACAAATGAACATTCTAGAAAAGAGGACGATGTTTAGCGCGAGCTGGTGCAGACCGGGCTCCATATTGTATGCCTGGCTGTTTACGAAAAGTAAAGGCACTTTTCAGACGCCTTCTCCCCGTAACAATATTAACGGGTTTTAATATTCCTTATACTTTCCCTACGAGGAAGCGAAGCCAACGATGTATTACTGCACCTGGGACTGTTTGCAATTACAAAGTTACCACCCCAATCTTTCACCCTCACGTTCCTCCTGGAAGACTCGCTCAGCTCGGGGTAGCTTGAACAGCGTCAGCTCATGCATCGGGCAAAACGTGTGGCGTGTGCGGCATGACGTGGCACGTGGTGGGGTGTGTTTTAGCGGGCACGTGGTGTGGCATCTCTCTCTATATATAAATGCTAGAATTCAATTTAAAGTATTCGCATGGCGTATGTAATGATAACATTTCTATTGAATGAAATGAGGTCATTACAGGTTCATATCTAGCACCGCTGCTAAAAAACTATTTAATTGATCATGAGCGCCATATTCACAATCACGTGAGTGCTAAACAATTGATATATTGTAGGTTTGCTGACTATTTCTCCATTTTGTTGATTGTTCTGAAAGCCTTTGACTTCTGGTATCCTAAATACCTTCAAAGAAGTTGTGCCCTGTTAAGTCGATGCATGATTTGAATTGTATTATTTTCATTTCCTGGACCTTCACGTAAGCCATTAAATAACCAGACATGTCGGCTTTTATGGACAAGGAAGCACACTGCCACTCTCAGCCTATACCTCTGTGCACTCGAGCTTCGTTAAAGGATGTTTTATAAAATCATGTGCCCTGACTAGCCTTAACAATTCGTTCCTGCTTGTTATACAAAACAGCTTCTCGGCACAGGCTGAGTGCCTTTCACGTGCAAAATACCCCTTCACCATGGTATTTGTTATGCCAGAACAGCTGCTCAAGTGTATAAAACAAGAACACGTTGCATGTCTGCATAGCCAGTCTGTTGTGACGTTTGATTTTTATCCCGTATATTCACGACGGGTCACATCAACTTAAAAGAATTTGATAGCCTGTGGATGGCACGGTATTTGTTCAGCTTCCTAGAAACTGGTGCAAATGTACAAGCGATACATGAAATCCGACGAACCCTCAATGTTTCTGTGCGGTGAAGCAAAGAGTTTTTTTCTGATACATCTGCTGCGTGATACATCTATCACGTCACCAGGTCTTGCCGTTCGTTAGCGTCAATAAAGACGCGATTGTTATTTGGAAACGAATATCGAGTCAATGTTGACTGTACGAGCTGTAAACATGAAGTTGAACACCACGTTCATGCGATGAATTGTCATTTTACTACAGCTAGACACAGGCTGGCGTGGTGTAGGGGGTAGAGTAGCCCTTTAGGTGAGTTAAAATCATCTAGGCAGACGTTTTTTTTTTTTCAATTGCCAATGCGTTTGATGTCATTTTCTTTGCTGATATATTTATTTACACTGAATACGCACCTCTGTTTCGACGCTGTAAAGCCGTGTTGCGCTGTGTACCTAGCGCCACCCTATAACATGCCGCTCCCGCTTCCCAGTACCAAGCTTCAAACTGGGCCCATAATCCAGCATGGTACTGAACGCTGGTACCAAGTGGCACTGGGTTTTGCAATACGGTTGACACTTCTATACGCCGAATTTGAACGGCGACATAGAAGAGAATGGAACATACAAAAGAGCTCGTCTTATATTTCCCGCACACTCACCAGAATATCACTTGGCGTGTACCAACCCGTTTTCTGTCGTTCCCATGGAATAGTCATCGCTAAACTCGGCGGTATGGCAATTCCACTGATTGTAAAAGTTGTTTAGATGCTCGTAAAGCCACTTATTTAGGCTCCTCCTAGTCCACCCGGCATATTCGTCACCATGGCTATGGCTGAATGGTAAAGAAACGGACATCGCAAGTGATGCGAAGTTCAGACGGTACTCGAGGAATTACCCACTGAGAGAAACGTGGCAATCCTTTCTTCGACTTATTTCGTGTGTTTCAGTATAGCATAATTGGCTCCACCATTCACGTTTGTGATGGATTATGGTGGGATTTGCTGCGGAGTAGCAAGCCAGAGCGCACAAGCCGTGGCCGACATCTTGTCCTTCTAAACATTCGCTGCTTCTCGCTCGTGCTCAGTACGGCAGCATATAGCGTAGTCTGCAGAATGCTGGTGGATAACAGCTGCTGGAAAATGATGGAGCGGAGAACGTATCGTCAGCGTAAGACAAATTGACCCTAGCTACAAAACACCAATATAAGTGTAAAACTTACTCTAGAGAACATCGGTAAAAAAATTAAAAAGCTAGCTTTTTCAAAAAGGCGTCTGCCACTATGGGTATCAAAAGTGCCGCCATCATATGCTTAGCTGAGAAAATTACCCCTCAGCCACACAAAAACACGTTCTGATTTCCAGAGATTGAATCATCCACACAGAAAGAGACCGTATACCTTCAGGTTTAGATATCGCATAGAAATGCACCATTTGCCTCCTATGCTAAATTTCCTTCTTTATTCGACGGAAACCAAATGCTATTGGTAATGAATGGCAAGTTGATAATAGTAACTGCACTTTCTTTTGCAATTCGAGAGCCTACTTCCCAGATAGTAAAAGAGTGGAGAAGGTACAGTTTACCCCTGTTACCAACTCGTTTAATAGGCGTTTCACACTCCATTCTAACGACAATGGGACGATGCTTCCTCGTGATTCTAAATGTTTCAATTAATACGAAATCATACTTGACCTATTATTGGGATCTTTTTGGCGCAAACCAACTATGCAGCACGGCTGTGTCAACACCCTAACCTGTAGCTCTACCTACGAGAGTGCACCTTGCATTGCACCCCAATCAAGCAGTATTTTAAGTACATTTATTCTTCTCTGCGGCCTTTTCATGCGCGCAATCAAAACATGAAGTAACGATTTCTTGTGTAAGCCTTATCGCTTCGTCAGTCTGCCAGTCTCGTGTTCTCACGCGATGCTTAGGCGCATGATAGTCGCTCCGCGACGGCACGCATCCTTTGGTGATCTTGTTTTTTCATAGAGCCACACCTGAAAAATGCCAAGATAGTGACAAACCAGTCCACGTTCGTGGTGTGCTGATGTTTCACTCGTATCCTCGTCTTCGAAGATCATCATAACGTTAAAACAAATCTATTGTGCAGAAATAATACATTCCATGGCGTTAGTTGAATGAGGCCTATCTGAAAAGTTTCTATTTTGCCCTAGGAGTCAGAGAAAGGCCGATGAGTGGGTCCAGCAGCCCTCCGAGGTGAAGGTGCTTGCTGACAGCACGTTGCATAAAAGGTAATTACTTCTTTTGTGAATGCCGTACGCACAAACATTGCATCATTCAGGCTAACTGGTGTCACAGCTATGCGAATAAATCATTTGTACCCATCGGAATCGCGCAACCACCATTACCCAAAATTAAGATGCGGCTTTGACGTGTACACAATATCACTCGGTCTGCTAGAAATACTATATATTCTTTAAGTTATAGTCAGTGGAACCCATCTGACCGCAGGTGGCTGCAAAATAATGAATTTTGTGCTTTCAAAGGCGACGTTATTTAGGGCCTAGTGTTGCCATCAGTTGTTACGGTATCTATAACCGTTGCTATTGCGTAACATATGTGAGAAAAAGAAAGTTTCTTAATATAAAAATACGCGTACCATCAAAGAAGAAAATTAAAGACGCTCTGTCTGTTCTGCCCTTGAAATACTTCTTTATTGAAACGCGTCATTTTGTACTTCGGTAAGCATGTGCCACCCAGTCCAGCAACAAGTTTTCTTAAGAAAAAAAATGTTTTACAATAGACTTCAAGGTGAACAAAGATTATATTTAAAGTTACAGATCGGTGCTCCTGGATAAAATAACCTATATAGAAGGCTATTGATCACTACTGAAAATTGCCTAAGTTTTGAGGCTTCTCACGGAAACTTCTCATTTAAAGGCGCATGTCGAGCAACGTATGCTCTAACAGTTTACGCATATTACAACGCTATCTTCCCACCGGTAGCAACACGGATGACTGCATTTACTTTCAAAGTACATCCTTATCTCCGGTATTTTGAATCCTCGTTGAATTGACTAAGGTGACTAATAGGTGAACTAAATGTCCTTTATGTTAATCCGTTATTATTTTAATGTGCACAACCTGGGGAACATTGGGTTACTCGCCAATGCGATACCGAGAGCATCACCCACTTGTCATGGTTCATTTCGTGGCGGTAGGTGCCTGCATAGTTAGCTTCGAAAGCTACTTCACATCTACCTTAAAGAGCCCCTAACCCACACAGAGATCATAGGCCATACAGTAGTTCATTTCTCGCCTTCACTCTCTTCATATGGTCACTCTCCCTTTTCGCCACTTAGTGCTTGAAAAACATGCGAATTGTCTCAACTAGGCCTTGAACCAGTCAAGATTTTGCGATTTTCAATTACCCGCTGTTGCCCCGCCGCGGTGGTCTAGTGGCTAAGGTACTCGGCTGCTGACCCGCAGTTCGCGGGATCAAATCCCAGCGGCGGCGGCTGCATTTTCGATGGAGGCCGAAATGTTGTATTGGCCCGTCTGCTCATACTTGGGTGCACGTTAAAGAACCTTAAGTGGTCAAAATTTCCGGAGCCCTCCACTACGGCGTCTCTCATAATCATATGGTGCTTTTGGACGTTAAACCCCATATATCAATCGATCAATTACCCGCTGTTACCTCGACCTGAAATGTCGCTAATTTAGAAAACAAAGTAAAATCGGTTTCTCGGCACAGTTGTAATGCGAAAAAAGGTGGTATATGCATTGCTTCCTTCAATGTTTTGGTAAATAATGGATTGGGAATTGCGAGTTCGAGCCCACCACTGCCCTAAAGATGGCCAACGTACAGTCATGCAGTGCTTTGTTAGCGCAAATCTCACACTGGACTGGTCGTAAAAATTGTAGCAAAATATTAAAAAATGCCAGCGGTTATCTACGCGCCCACTCATGACGTAGTCTTAACTCCTGAAAATTTTCACTATGTGACGTTTCTACATCAAATGAAAGTGGGCTCTCGTGAAAATCTAAAGAGGTCATGCGAGATGGTATGAACTTTTCGTGTGACATACAAAATAACAAAGACGCACTAAAGCCGTTTTCATTAGTTTCTCCTTCCTACAACAGATAGCGACAAGATTGCGGCTTGAATTCAATATTGGAGACTGCCTAGTACAATGCGTCTTTTTTCATAATGGCAATCCTTCTAAGTTTTTTTTGTCAAACACGATGGTCACTATTAATTATTCCCGATCATTGTTCACTAACCACTTGTGCAACAGTGCGCTGCCCTATTATAACCTTCCACGATGAAATGAGTAGCCTTATTCAACATGTGATTGACTATATAATCAACATATTCCATATGTTTCTTTGCTCTTATCCTCGCCGTTACTATTCAGTGCCAATATATATGGCATTCACTTGTGAGCCTGGTAAGCCGGCTATCATTCGTTTTTTTTTCAGGATCACTAAGGGCCATGTTTGAGATTCAACAAGCTCCTCGAAATCTCTGTCAAGCAGAGGCGTCAGTATTTGTCAATGCACAACTACAGTGAAAACGTGCCTAGGGTTCTCTATAAGTGCGTTTTCGCAATGCAGATATAACAGAAATACTGACAAAAAATGCACATTATATCATAGGCGTACATTATGATGAGTGGGGTAATCCGTCCATCAGTCCGTCTGCGCTTCCGTCCATACGTCTGTGTGACCGTCCATCAGTCCGTCCGGGCCTGTGTCCCTGCGTCCATAAATGCGTCCTTCCATGCGTCCATCCATGCGTCTGTACCTACGTTCTTCCATGCATGTGTCCGTCCACCCACGCGTCCATCCATCCATTCGTCCGTCCTTGCAGCTATCTGTGTGTCTGTTCATTTGTCAATCCCTGCGTACGTCTGTCCATTCGTTCGTCCGTCTAGTGAACACTCCAAGTACCACCATCTCGCTTCTCTTCACCATATATTCATAATATAGAAGTAACGTCATACAACGGACATTCCAAGGACTAAAAGAGAGGTGAGAAGGCCGCATTAAAAGAGTGGCACGTGCGCATTGTATTACGGCCTGCGCTTCGTGTCTCGTTTTCACATTTTGAAGCCGCGAAATCATATCAATGCGGCCCAACCTCCACTCAACTTTACTGAAATGAAGGAGGTTATGCTCAGCGAGTTTAACGTCGCCATATTTTCTGGACAGATAGTGCTGGAAAGCGTCCTTCTATTACTAGCTTTCTTGATAAGCGTCAAATCGAAGGTAAGTTTTATTCGAGGTCAAGTAACTGAGGCTCGTCTCTTCAAGGTATTTCATGAGAAACATCTATAATATTATTTAGGATTAACATACGTGGGTCACCCCCTCAATTCAATAGAGTGCGCGCGTGCCACTTGTTTAGCCCGGCTGTAGAAGTGGCTACCTACTACTACTACTACTACTACTACTACTACTAATACTACTACTTTTAGTAGTAGTACTACAACCACTACAACTATTACTACATACATCGCGGACGCAAGATTCATGACATAAGGAGCTTCGCCCCTAAAATTCACCCAACCACTCTCCTGCCAAGGGGGGGGGGGGGGGTGCTGCGCTCGTTCCGAACAAGAGGACGCGTTCGCATCGACTACCGCTTTCTTCAATGCCTTCGCAGCGTTTTAGGACAAATTCTTGTCCCAATTTGTGCTTGCCAGCTCTCTGAAGTGACAAGTACTCTGAGGATACCCGATTTCAAGGTGCCTCAGACTTTCTTGACTTTTTATGAGTGCCCAGCGGACGCCCGTGTTGACGTGCTCCGGCATCCGTGCCCCTGTGTCCTTGCGGCCGGCTTGAGGGCTTAAACGCGTTTCTTCACTTACATTTGAAGATGGAATATCAAGTGATTGGAGAAGATTTATCCACCAACCAAACTTCCGAAGACTTCGGGTGGCAACATGCCATCTCTACACGGGCAACAGCACATCGAGCGGCAACTAGCTTTAACGTACCAGGTGCTACGACGACAAGCAACGATGTGGCGTCTCGGGGACGTGGAAACGTTAAGGCAAGAATTATTCGCGCCAGGAAAATGACACAACTACCGGAAGAAGACTTCAATATTATAATCAGACCCAAAGGAGGCCTCGACATTGCCAAGACTGGTCCTATTGTCGTGGCTGATACCATCATTCTTGCCGGTGGTCTCCGAGCAGAAGATCAAGGCAGCGACACAATCTGTCCTAATCTGCAGCAAAAGGTCATCGTGGCTATTACGCCGAAAAAAGAAACCGCTGACAGATATTTATGCATCAAGCTAAATAAAGTTGAACAGCATACGACATCAGCGCATACGAGGCTGCACTCCACACCACCTGCAGGAGAGTATTTAGAGGGATCCCACTCCACTATGGTCCTTCCACAATCGACTTCAAAATCTTGAACGAATGCAATCTCATGGCACTGGACACCAAACGCATCAGCAATACCACTGTCATCATCATTGAATTCGGTGAATTCAAGGTCCCTAACTTTGTGCGATTATGGCCCTACTCTAGTGCAGTGCTCGCTCTACCGGAAGCAAGTCGACAATGATACGTATGTGGTCGCTTAGGACATCGATAGGACGTTCGCCTCCTAACCCCTGGTAATCCCTTATGCATGGATGCGGGATACTCAAACTAGACAACCCCCACCAGTGCCCTTCACTGTGCATGCTCTGTGGCGGCGAGCGCTTGACAGCACACAAGAACTGTAAACAGCGATTTCAGGTACACTACATCGTAAGGCGACGATGCTGGGAAAGAGCGCGTCCTGTTGAAGAAAGGGACCACTATGAAAACCGAAGCACTGAACGAAGCCTGCAGCCACCCCACCACGAAGCAAAACTCAAGCCAGCGACATCTTCGTTCAGACTCCCGACGCCGCCCTGAGTCTAAAGGGAAATCCAGGTCTCAGTCACAACCCAGATTCAGTTCCCGTGGACGGAGCCAATCCGAAAGCGTCGAAATTTCCGGGAAGAAGGCTGGATCTTTCAGCTGGGCTGACCGAGTCAAGACTACTAGAAAGGAGGTATCGGGGTCTCTCCCAGACCATGCTAACGGGGCAGAGCATCACAAATCTGCAACACACTCCACTAGCGTTAGCATGGCCAATAGCAGTTCAATCACTTCTCTCAAAATAGAAAACCCGCTCTTGAACGAAACCGTCTAGAAGAAATAACGTTCGAAAGAAGAGAGTGGGAAAGAACAAGGTTTAATCCCCTCTTCCTCCACCTCGCCCGCTAAAACTGCCGAGTTTTAAATAAAGTCTGTTCACTTATTCATTCATTCATTTGAAATAGCTGAGATTGAGAAGAATAACAGCAGTTGTAGTTAGGCACCTCATCCGGAAGACTCCCCTATCAGGAAACATGACTGCGATATGGCTCCGGCTTCTAAGAAGAGAGCCATAGCTACCACCGAGACTGAAAACATAGCCAGCAAAGCCTAATCTGAAGTAAAGAACATGCTCGTCGTCATCAAGAAAGGCATAAACAAATGCAAAACATGGTAGGTGCGACGCAGTGCACACTTAACTCGCATAACTAAAGGATGACTAAGATTCATTCTTACTTAGACAATGTATTTTCACCAGCTTTCACTAGTGGCGTTCTCGCGCCCCTTACATTACATGCACCAACCAATAGCGGTACCCATCGATCTATATTGATGACAGCCTGTGGCTCTAAGTAGGAAGACGATAGCAACGCTCATAATGGCTCGCTCGGCTAGCAACTTCTACATATGGCAATGAAACTGTAGGGGCTTTGCCAACAAAAGGCACCCCTGCAGCAGCACATTACACACTTAACAGAAAAACCAAACATAATCCTCCTGCCAGAAACACTTCGCTCTGCGATCTCATTTCCTGGTTTAAACTCAATCGTCACCCTAACAGAAGGCAGTGGTGTGTGTACGCTAGTCTGCAAGAAATTAATGTATATAGAACGTGACTTGGCTCTCGGCAACAGGAACATAGAGCATGTCTTTGTAGAGATACTTTCTAACTTCCAGAGGGCAAAGTATGTTCATCCTTAATCTCATCAGTAGCCCTACCAACCACAAAAAAAGATTTAAGGCTCTTCTGAAAAACAGCAATGAAGTGGCAAACAACTGTTTAGTAATCGGTGATGGCTTAACTTCCCACATTCAACGTGGGATATCAGCACAACACTTGTAAGTGGATTGAGCTGGGCCAGGCCGCACTTGACCTCAACCTAACACTGGTCACTGACAAGGCATTCTCCACCAGACTAGGCCCTTCATCTTGTAGAGACTCCACACCAGACCTAACGTTCATCAAAAATGTCTTAGAACCCACGTGGAAAAACTCGGCCACACATTTAGGCAGCGATCATCGCGTGTTCATTACACAGTTTCCAGCTCACCCACATAGCCAGCAGCAAAAATAATTAGCTTAGACCAACTGGCATCTCTTTCGCCGAATTAGAAATAACAGAGACCAGTCCTCTCCTTCACATCGCCTCGAGCTTGATGCATGGATAGAAAAAATAAAGAATGATGCTTCCAGGTCTTGGAAGACTATCAGCACAGACCTCCCTGTTAAAAGGATGAATAGCAGACTATCCCATCTCATTGAAGCTAAACGATCATTAACAGCTACACGGAAGCGTCAGCGTCTGAATAGATGACTTCGTAAAAAGATATCTGAGCTTAAGAAACACATTGAGGAACACTGCCGATTTCTTAACAAACATTATCGGCATGAAGTTTGCAATTCCGTAGATGGCCAGATGCGCGACGGTAAATTTTGGAGTTTCATCAAGCACCTCCTGGATGGCACCAATAACAAGTGCAATCTGAGGCATCGCCTGAGATGGATCCTGCACTTGGTGGTCACGGATTCCTCAAAAGCCATGATAGATAACCTCCTCCACAATTATCTTTTTAAGGAACCTACAGCGTCACGCCCAGATTATGAAAGTTCTCTACATCTGAAGCTTCACTCATAATTCAGCATTGAAGAAATCAGAACTGCACTGCAGTACCTTAATGGTAGATCCACCCCAGGTCCTGACGGCATTACAAACTCCGGCGTAATATTTAAGACCCCATCATTGATTACCTCACTGACATAATCAATGAAAGCTGAAATAATGGGACTATGTCTGCTGCAAGGAAAGTATCACACACTACAATAATTCTGAAACGCGACAAAACACCTCGTATAGACAACCTACGCCTTATCTCTCTAAAGTAGTGCATGGGCGAAGCGGTGGAGCATGTAGGGCGTAACAAAATTACTCGGCACCTCGAGGGCAACGGAGTTCACCCACACAGGATAATCGGCTTTGGAACAAACCTACCTACACAAGACGCCATGATTTTAATAAAACAGGAAATCCTGGACAATAACACCCGTCGTATCAAAGTCACTCTCAGCCTTGATTTAGAGAAAGCGTCTGATAAAATTTTGCATTCGTTTACACCTGACACATTGTTCAAATTTAACCTAAGCACCAACTTCTATAACTACGTTAGATGCTTCTTATCCAATAGAACGGTCATTCTTAAAGCAGAGAACCTTTCTTCCGGTGAGGTAGATCTAGGTGTATGCGGCACCCTCAAGGTTCAGTCATTTTGCCATGCCTGTTCGGCATGGCTACATTGGTCTGGTCAAAGAGCTGGAGAAAAATAGACGGCAGTGAGCCCACCATATGTGCAGATGCATGACATCACCATCTGGGTGACGAGTAGTTCAAACGGGGACATAGAACAGGCATTGCAATTGGCAGTAGATACCATTGAGTCCTACATTCTTTCCATCGGTCTCAGATGCTCGCCAGCGAAGTCTAAACTGGTCATTTACCACCCTTTCAGGCGCGGTCGAAAGCCCCGTGATTGGCAGAAATTCCATCAAAGCAATATTCTTTGTACTAGCTGTGGTACAGAAATACCCGATGTCAAGCTTATACGCATTCTGGGTATGATCATTCAAGAAAATGGCACTAATAGCATTACTTTCAACATTCTCGTATGCAAAATGAACAACGCTATACGCCTGCTCAACCAAGTTGCCGAAAAACACAATGGAGTAAAGGAGGACTATCTCGTCCATCAGGTACACTCCTTCGTCTTCTGTTATTTCTCGTACATGGCTGCTATGCACACCTGGTATAGGAGTGAATGAGGGAAACTCAATGCACTCATTAGAAAAGCAATCAAAAGTGCCATTGGCATTCCCTGCAGTACTAGTACAGACTTCTTTCTGCAGCTTGGTATCCACAACACCCTAGAAGAAATTGCGAAGGAACAGCAGTGCTCTCAGATCACACGCCTTTTCTTCTCAGTGACGGGCAGACATATCCCGAAAGAGCTCGGCTACACGGAAAATTCGTACCATGGTGACTCTAAAATACGAGCGAGTTTTCAGCAGCTTACAACAGCCACTAAAATTCTCAAAAATGTTCATCCGGTACACAATAAGCCAGGACGCTGGGCACGAGCCACCACTATCCTCAAAATTCATCAACATGACAGCAAAGCCTGTTTCGTAGACGCCGCCTCATATCGAAGGGGTCTCAAACTCACCGCGGTTGTTATCAACCACAAAGGAGAGCTGACTAACCGTACTGTCATCAGCAAGCTTAACACGAACGCTCTGACACATGACCTGGAATACTTTGACTAATGCATGATGCTAAGCGCTAGGCACTATCACTAAGTTAATACCTCTGTGTGCTATGGTAGTATCACCGCAACATTTCGGCAGCAAAAACCAAGGCTACGCGGCGCGAGTGCCAATCAAACTCTTTCCGGACACGCTGCAGAGCGTTCGTTTTAAACTTGCTGACGACTGTACTTCGCTCGACACCAAGAACCTACTCGTGGCCGAGCAGGCTGGTATTACACTGGCTGTAGTTGACAACAAATTGTGAGTCATTTTAGTAACTCTAGTTCTGCATTCCAATCCTTCTCTAATGGCAGAATTTCCTCGCAGGCTTTACGCATTCTCCAGAACAGTCCTTAATAACTCTGTCTTCATACGTTTATTTGGTTCCCTGTTCACGTTAGACAAATCCATGGCTGCCCCATCTACTTCAATGAATCCACTCACATTTGCAATGAATCCACTCACAATCCACTCACGCTGTGCGAGTAATTACTGACCGCGCAGATCCTGGCTCATTTGAGGCCGTGGAAAACAGGAACGTGCCATCCACTTTTAATGAAATTACTAAGCCTTTATACCTCTCCCGTCGGGTCTTTCCTGCCGCCTAGCTCTAACCTAAGTTGGCCTCTAGCCCTCACTTTAAGGCTATTCCAAACGAAGTCATACCCGAATCCACACGCTATCCACGTCATGTACCCGAAACTCTTCGATAATGATATTGTCACGGGGTCGAGACGTGGCCGAAGAGAGGAGACTGCATGTTGGGATTTAACTGTTTATTTGGGCGAACCTGTGCCCGGTAAACAGAAAGTCCAATTACAGCAGTAGTCTTGCACAGATAGCAGTCTCGGACTGATAGCGGCGAACGGAGCGTCGGCCTTCGATCAACAACTGACAAGCGGCGAAGCGCGTCGGCATTTATATTCTTGCTGTCGAATGTTCTAGCGTTATTGCTGGTGGTGGCGTAGGTTCCAGAACAATCTGTACCGTTCGCACAGTGGGCGTGATCTTATCGAAATGATCTACTACAGTCCGGAACCTTCTCGAAAACTACAGGCGCGGTTTGCGCTGAAAATAGTGTGGTGTTTTGGGACGATAACAAAAACTTGGTAACTGGAAAGTGGCATTGCCCCCCTCCGAAAAAAAGGCATCGTCCTGATGCTTTAACTAAAGGTGCAGGTACAATAATAATGCAAGAAAGTACAATGAATAAATTACGATACAAAAAACCACCGTTTCAGTTTGTTAACGCACATGAAACGGCTTGAGGCGCGCGACATGTACGACTTCAGGTCGCGATCGGCGTCGTTGAGAGTTCGTGATGCCGTCGGGGACAACCTCGTAATCAAGTGGGCCGAGACGTCAAACCACCCTGTACGGTCCGAAGTACCGTCGCAGAAGCTTTTCACTTAGTCCACGTCAGCGTATCGGCGTCCACACCCAAACACGTTCACCGGGCTGGTACTCAACGAAGCCTCATCGAAGGTTAGAACGGTGGCTGTCAGTCGTCTGTTGATTCTTGATACGGAGACGCGTGAGTTGTCGGGCTTCTTCGGCGCGTTGAAGGTACTCGCTCACATTGAGGTTTTCTTCGTCGGTGACGTTGGGTAACACGGCATCGAGCGTCGTTGCCGGGCTCCTTCCGTAGACCAATTTGTATGGAGATATCTGCGTCGTCTCCTGCACCGCCGTGTTGTATGCGAAGGTCAAATACGAAAGAATGGCTCCCACGTCTTGTGTTCGATATCGACGTACATTGACAGCATGTCAGCGATCGTCTTGTTAAGCCGCTCGGTGAGGCTGTTGGTCTGTGGGTGGTACGCTGTCGTCCGGCGGTGGTTTGTTTGGCTGTGTGCCAAGATCGCTTGAGTTAAGTCGGCAGTGAATGCCGTTCCTCTGTCGGTGATAAGGACCTCCGGGGCGCCGTGACGTAGGACTATATTTTCGACGAAGAACTTAGCTACCTCGGATGCACTGCCTTTTGGCAGGGCTTTTGTCTCGGCGTAACGGGTGAGGTAGTCGGTAGCTACCACGATCCATTGTTTCCGAAAGCCGACGTCGGGAACGGCCCCAGTAGGTCCATACCAATCTGCTCGAAAGGTCGGCAAGAGGGATCAGTTGGCTGCAGAAGTCCCGCTGGCCTTGTCGGCGGTGTTTTGCGTCGCTGACAGTCCCGGCATGTCCTCACATAACGAGTGACGTCGGCGGTAAGACGTGGCCAGTAGTAACTTTCTTGTATCCTCGCGAGCGTGCGAGAACCACCGAGGTGCGCTGCCGTCGGATCGTCGTGCAGAGCCTGCAGGAGGTCTGGTCGCAGAGCTGAAGGCACCACAAGGAGGTACTTAGCTCGAAGTGGTGAAAAGTTTTTCTTTTGTAGAAGACCGTTTCGTAGAAAGAACGACGCAAGTGCGCGCTTGAATACCTTCGGGAGTTCGGCGGTCCTGCCTTCGAGGTATTCTATTAGGGCCTTAAGTTCCGGGTCGGCCCGCTGTCGTTCAGCGAAGTCGTCGGTAGTTATCGTTCCCAAGAAGTACTCGTCATCCGGTTCATCGGGTAGTGGTTGGTCGACAGGCGCACGAGAGAGACAGTCGGCATCGGAGTGTTTTTTGCCGGATTTGTAAATGACAGTAATGTCATACTCTTGAAGTCTCACGCTCCGTCGTGCGAAGCGACCTGAAGGGTCCTTCAAGGTGGCTAGCCAACACAAGGCGTGGTGGTCGCTCACAACTTTGAAGGGCCTGCCGTAGAAGTAGGGGCGAAATTTCGACGTAGCCCAGATGACGGCGAGGCACTCCTTTTCTGTTGTGGAATAGTTTCCTTCTGCTTTGTATAGCGATCGGCTGGCGTAACTAATAACCCTTTCAAGTCCGTCAGCCCTCTGCACAAGAACGGCACCAAGACCTATACTGCTTGCGTCAGTATATATTTCTTTCTCAGCGAATTCGTCGAAATGGGCAAGTAACGGAGACGTCTGGATGCGATGTTTAAGCTCCTGGAAAGCGTGTTACTGTGGCGTTTCCCACTTGAACTCCACGTCGGCCTTGGTAAGGTCAGTGAGAAGATCGGCGATGCGGGCGGATTTTTTCACGAACCGCCTATAATAGGCGCACACGCCCAGAAATCGGCGCACGGCCTTCTTGCCAGTGGGCGGCGGGAAGTCGGCGATGGCGGCTGTTTTCCAAGGCTCGGGATGAACTCCAGACTTGCTGATAACGTGTCCCAGAAACAAGAGTTCCTCATACGCAAATCTGCACTTTTCTGGCTTCAGTGTGAGTCCGGACGTCTTTATGGCTTGAAGTACAGCTTCAAGGCGCCGAAGATGCTCGTCGAAACTCGAAGAAAACATGACGACGTCGTCCAAGTACACAAGGCAAGTCTGCCACTTCAATCCTGCCAGTACTGTATCCATAACGCGTTGAAAAGTTGCAGGCACTCAGCGAAGGCCGAAGGGCATCACCTTAAACTCGAAGAAGCCGTTAGGTGTTATAAACGCCGTCTTCTCTCGGTCACTTTCGTCGACTTTGATTTGCCAATAGCCAGTCTTGAGGTCCATTGACGAAAAGTACTTGGAGTTATGGAGCTGATAAAGTGCGTCGTCTATTCGTGGGAGAGGATACACGTCCTTTCTTATGATTTTGTTCAGGCGGCGATAATCGACGCAGAAACGTAGGGTCCCATCCTTTTTCTTCACTAACACCACGGGGGATGCCCATGCACTCTTGGACGGCTGGATAATGTCATCCCGCAGCATTTCATCAACTTGTCTCTTCAAGGCCTCACGTGCTCGCGTCGAAACCCTGTACGGACTCTGACGGAGTGGTCTGGCATTTTCTTCGGTTATGATGCGATGTTTCGTGATTGGGGTCTGCCGAATTTTCGATGACGACGAAAAGCAATCTTCGTATTGCAGGACCAGGGCCTTGAGCTGTTCTTGCTTATCGTTCGGAAGTCTGGGATTGACGTCGAAAGCTATGGGAGGGGCTTGGTTCCTCTGAGCAGGTTCCGCAGAATCGGCGAGTGCGAAAGCACTGGTGGCTTCGACAATTTCTTCGATGTATGCGACCATTGTTCCTTTGTTCACATCTTTGTACTCATTGCTGAAATTCGTGAGCATAACCGTTGCTTTGCCTCCCCGCAGCTCTGCAATTCCTCTTGCGACGCAAACATTTCGGGTGACCAACAGATGCTGACTGCCTTCAACGACGCCTTCCAAATCAGGTGATTTAGGAGCGCCGACTGAAATAATGACGCTTGAGCGAGGCGGAATGGTGACTTGTTCTTCCAGCACATTCAAGGCATGGTGTCCTGACGGCGTGCGCGGTGGTAGTGCTTCATCTGTGGATAACGTTATCGAATTTGTTTTTAGGTTGATGGCAGCACCATGGAGGCATAAGAAGTCCATGCCGAGGATGACATCTCTCGAGCAATGCTGTAGGACTACGAAGTCTGTAGGATAAATACGGCCGTTAATGGTGACTCTCGCTGTGCAGATTCCTGCAGGCGTTACGAGATGACCTGCGGCTGTGCGGATTTCAGGGCCTTTCCAAGCTGTCCTATCTTTTTTTAACTTCGCGGCGAACGACCCACTGATGACAAAGTAGTCGGCTCCAGTATCGACGAGAGCGGTCACACTGTGGCCGTCGATAAGAACGTCGATATCGCTAGTTCGCCGTCTCGCATTACAGTTAGGGCGTGGCGTCGGGTCACGGCTGCGTCGGCTTGTTCCGCTGCTTCCATGTTGCGTCGTCAGGCCACCTCCGGTAAGTGAGCTTTCGCAACCAGGGCTTTGCCTGGTTGGCATTGTGTTCGGAAAGTTCCGTCGCGGCGTCGTCGTCGTCGGAGGATCTTCGGTAGTTCGTCGCACAGCAACCGCACCTCCACCGGTTGCTGCCCTTGGTTTCCCGGATACGGGCTAGGAGACCAGCCCCGCGTTGGGCCGGAGTACTGCCGGGGGTGCGGTGACATGCGGCGGCTGGGCGACGGCGAACGGGAAGGACTTCGGGGTGTCCATTGAGTTCCTGTCAGGTTGTCGGCGATGTCACGTGGCCGTTCCCCTGGCTGCGGACGTGTTGCATCGACGGCGAAGCCACGCAGTCCCATCTGTCGGTACTGGCAACGGCGGTAAGTGTGCCCGGCCTCGCCGCAGTGGTAGCACAGTGGGTGGTGGTCAGGGGTGCGCCAAACGTCGGTTTTCTTCGGCGCACTGCGCTGGCCCGCTGGTGAACGGTAGATCGTCGGTGGGGGTGATGGCGGCGGTGGTGTCTGGCGACGGAAGTGCGACGGGGCGGCGTTATGGTGTGGACGGGGAGGAGCGTTGTGGCGCACTGCAGCGGCGTAGCTCATAGTTTCTGGATCGGGCAGCGGTGTTTGGGGAATTCAAAGTGATTGCCGAACTTCTTCTCGCACAATGTCGGCGATCGAATCCACTTGAGGGTGCGCCGAAGGCAACAGTTTGCGCAGCTCTTCCCGCACAATCACTCGGATCGTTTCACGCAGGTTTTCAGTCACTGGTTTGAGCAGCAGCGCATTCTGGAGTCAGGCGACGATTATACTGTCTGGTGCACATGTCAAGGGTTTTTTCGATGGTGGTCACCTCGGATACGAATTCTTGGACGGTGTTCGGTGGATTCCTCATTGGTCCCGCGAAGAGCTCCTGTTTGACCCCTCGCATGAGGAAACGAGCTTTCTTCTCCTCAGGCACGTCTGGGTCAGCGTGACGAAATAGGCGGGTCATCTCCTCTGTGAAAATTCCAACCTTCTCATTTGGTAGCTGAACCCGGGTCTCTAGTAGAGCAGCGGCCCTCTCTTTGCAAGCAACGCTCGCGAACGTTTGCAGAAATGCGCCGCAGAAGACATCCCACGTTCGGAGCGTGGACTCACGATTCTCTAGCCAGGTCCTTGCGGTGTCTTCCAGGTAGAAGTACACACGATGGAGCTTTTCTTCGTTGTCCCAGTGGTTGAGGGTGGCCACACGGTCGTATGTTTCTAGCCAGGTTTCCGGGTCTTCAAACGATGACCCATGAAACGTTGGTGGTTCCCTGGGTTGATGAATGACGATCGCGGGCTGGGACGCTCCGGTTGTCATTGTCGCTGCAGTAGAGGTCATGGCCTTGGCCTTCCGCGCATTGTCTTGTAGAAGCCCGTACTCCGGTGGGAGACCTTGCTGTCGGCGGCTTGTTCGCTGCTCTTGGTTAGCGTCGGTGTCTTCTCCATGACGTGGGCTGGGTTCACGGCTTGACGGGGGCGTCCGGTACATGAACGAAGCAGCACCTCCACCAGATGTCACGGGGTCGTGACGTGGCCGAAGACAGGAGACTTCGTGTTGGGATTTAACTGTTTATTTGGGCGAACTTGTGTCCGGTAACGGAAAGTTCAATTAAAGCAGTAGTCTTGCACAGATAGCAGTCTCGGACTGATAGCGGCGAACGGAGCGTCGGCCTTCGATCAACAACTGACAAGCGGCGAAGCGCGTCGGCATTTATATTCTTGCTGTCGAATGTTCTAGCGTTATCGCTGGCGGTGGCGTAGGTTCCAGAACAATCTGTACCGTTCGCACAGTGGGCGTGATCTTATCGAAATGATCTACTACAGTCCGGAACCTTCTCGAATACTGCAGGCGCGTTTTGCGCTGAGATTCATGTGGTGTTTTGGGACGATAACAAAAACATGGGAAATGAAACGTGGCAATATATGCGACCAATGCAAACACGCCCCGCGTACGCTGAGATACATGCTCTGAGAGTAGACTACGTTGTATAGCGATGCTAAACCCGATGCTACTTCGGTACTGGTTGGTGGCTGCCTTGCGTAGATCCAGCCTAGGTGACCAAAAATAGGCCATGCAACAAGCCCACGATGTGGGTTCTAACGTGGGAGCCCTGAGTAAGCTCGCATGCTTCTTGCAGGGCATTAATAAATGTTATTCTATCATTCTCCTACCAGTTACAATAGGGCACATGAAACTTTTTAGCCCCGGGACGCTGTAACCATTTACTGATGAGGTTTATGGAGGTTATGAGGCCGTTATAGAGAAGGGCCATATGTTAAAGCAGTGCGACACTGGCAAAGGCGGCACAAGTTCTCGCTCAACCAGAGTGCGTGTTTTTATTGGTCCTCTTTGACGTGGGTTCGCAGGTTGATGCTTCAGCTTACTGACATGCTTTGGCCGCAAAATAACACACACAAAGTAAAGAAACCCTGAACGACAAGCACAAGTACTTGTGCTTGTCGTTCAGTGTTTCTTTACTTTGTGTGTGTTATCTTACGGTCAAAGCATGTCAGTAAGCAAGTACCAACTAGGCCAACAAATAGTAATGCTTCAGCTACTGGCCTAAGTCGACGAGATAGGTCCAGTGTATAGTCACGTGTAGAGAAAACATGCTGTGTTCCACAAATATTTATGTTTTCATTAAAAATTTCTCGTATTTTATAGCGGCGTCAGCCTTTGAGAATGAAACAGACTTTTGTACATGGTTTTCATGTGCAGATCAAGCACCTACGTCGGTATCCATGTTGCCGATAATGCCCACGTGACTGGAAGCCACTCAAACGGGATTTCGTTTCCTTCGATGAAAAGGTGGAGAAGCAGATCTCTAATTTCCAGCACTAGTTGACGGTGAGATAACCGGCGTAACGCGAATACGAAACACTGCAGTGCTGTTTTGAGGTCCATGAACACGCTCCGAAGCTGATAAAAATAACCAGAATATTCTTTAAAAAGAACATCGATGAGACGACAAGTGTTCTATGAGAGTTGCGGTGAAAATGTATTGGATAGCAGTGATGAAAAGAAAGCCGGCCTTGGTAACCACTGCAAGTGAAGAGAACATGAGCAAGGGTACACCTTATTGTAGTTTTATGAAGAAATGTGTTTTGCAATCCGATGCAAGGTCAGGTTGCCGAATTACGCATAGATATAAAGCGAGATTCATTGAAGAGAATTTTATACGCGCAGGGAACGTAAGGAAAAGATGACAAATGTTCAGTTGAATGTGACGACATAACTCAAGTTTGTGCCAGGGCACTATCCCACATGAACCATTGAGTTTAGAAACATTAAAAAGGCTAACCATTTGTTGATACAAATTAGTAAAGCATGACTAAGAATTTGTTGCAGAAAAAACGATCAAAAATAAAAACAGCAAAAACAGGTAAAGCAAGTTTATTCCTCGCTAGGGCTGAGAATGTTCAATTATGAATCTATAAGGCTTTTGTATAGGAGTAGAACGTTCATTCATCAGGACAAGAGTATACCATCAAAAAATAATAACGCAAGATATTTAGTCAGATTAGTAGTAGTAGTAGTAATAACAATATTATTTATACTTTTCAGCCTATATCGGATCCCAGGTCACCACCCCGTCGTAAAGGTGACGCTAGTCCTACGGCTGATCCACTGTTGTCGAAAAAACTTTCATGTTCCCTTGCGCACTCAGCCATGAAAGCCTGACGAAGAAAACCACCTTCTTTTTATCTCCTAAACCGATTGCATTCCTCGCCCCACCCACCTATTCACACGATGCAGCGCCGGCTCTTCCTCCGTTAGGTTCACACAGTGCCATGAACACGGATAGATTAGAACACGTTTAACGACACAATACTCTGATATTAACCATAAGCTCAGTTTAAATGCTGTCTTACAGAGTAGAACACAGATATACAACACTCATTTTTAACTGGAAACACTGTTTCAAGGCAGTTTCACTGACTCGTTCTTCGACGTCATGCCGCACAATACGACGAGCGGTGCGGCCACCAGCTACAGTGACACGGTGAGAATGCGGTCAATCTAGCTCTCAATACAAAACTAAAAACATGCTGGGGGTGGAAATAACGTAGTCTGCTTTCGAACGAGAGAAATTTGTAAAAAAGCCCTGTCATTGTACTCTATATTTGTATGTACCGTGAACCCTAGGCCAATGCAAATGGTTTATACTGTATGCTCTACATTTATATTGTCGTATTTTCATAGTCGATAGCATAGCTAGAGCAGTATTTTGCAGAAATATTTGAATACACTGGTAATGACATACTTCTGGACGTCTGCCGTGATCATGTAGTGGTTGTAGTGCTCGGTTGCTGACCCTAAATCGCGTGTTCGATTTCGTTCATAGCGGTCGAATTTCGATGCAGGTGAACTGGTAGAGGACGTAGTGCAGTGCAGTTTCAGTGAAAACGTTAAACATCAGTAGTTTTAAATGACCGGAGGCCCCGGCTACGGCGTTTCTGATAATCAAATTGTCGTTTTGCAGCGTAAAAGCCCACTTTTGGTATTTAAAGTTCCAGGCTGTCTACTTTTGAATTTTCAAGACTACTTACCGGGTAATCTGGTGGTCTATTTTCATCAATTTTTGTACCTGTGGCGAATAAAGAGAAGAAAATGACCCCAGCGGCAAAAACATTCGAGTCAGAGTGAAAGGTCAGTCTTCGATACTCTAAAAATCAACAATAAAATCAACAGATAATGGGGAAATCAAAAAAATGTTGTGTACTGTTGGAGCCACGATAAGGACATTTAGTAATGAGCCCGATGGCGTCAAGATTAGCGAACGCCATTCATCAGTAGTACTCTGACTACTTACAAATAGAGCGCATTTCGTCCATTACAAGACGTTATCAAACGCCACCTGTACTTTTCTATTTCATTCACGAAAAAGTCACAGCTCTGGCACAAAGCTGAAGCGATGAACGCAATAGCAACAAATTGGAAGGTCACGTGCAGACTCGCAAGCAGATCGAATTGTGCCCTGCGCTTCTCACGTATAAACGACGCACGGAACGTACTCACAGGTACAGATGAACGCGAGTAATTGTCTCCGTTGTTATTTCGCTCTCTGAAAGCGCGTTCTTTTCACGAAAAGAAACTGTACATCGATTACAGTGACCATTGTGCACCCGGTAACTACAAAAGAATCATTCCGGTGAGAGCCCAAGACCAGCCAAGATGTACGATCCTCCCCACCGCGAGATAAGGACGCACACTGAGCGTTCACTCCCCAACTCTCCGCGGAGCAAAGCACGAGTGGGAGATGAGAGCATGCACCGCCGTGTCGTGCCGATGTGGCGACACGCGCTCATTGCACCATTTGGCTGGCAATGCTGAAAACACCACAGTTTCCCCGAGATTCCCGTCATCAGCACTATATGGTAGATATAAATAGCTTGCCTTTTAACTGTTGATGGAGGTGGTGCTTCGTAGCTCAGTACTTAACGCCTCACATTCACACTTCAGAGGTACCACGCTCGATTCCACGTGCCAGAGTTTTTTTTCTGGATTATTTTTTCTTGCGTTTTCACATATATGGATACTACACACATAAGGAGAGTGACGCCAACGCTGATGTCGAGACCGATGCCGGCATAAAAATTTAGCCAAGAGTTTCCATATAATTGCTATCGCAACAAAAAGGAATTTATTGCCGAGGGATTCTCAGAAGAGTACCAGTGCTGACTCGATGTGAATCCTTGGGCTGCCCCTGTACTCTAGAGGCTGCAACGCCAAGGTCATTGGTCATCTTACGTCTAAAACTGAAAGCGTTTGTGAACTGTAAATTACAGTCTGTAATAAGAAAAAGAGGATAAGCGTGGACAAGTTGCTCATGGCGCATTGCTTATTCTTCAATGTTCACGTCATTTATGCTGTTTCAGCTTTACACTAGAAAAAACAGAGGGAAGATCTCGACTTCCTGAGTGCGAAAAGCACGAAGAAACTGCTAGAGCTCAGTGTGCACAGCACTGCGCCCGAATTCATTAAAGCACCAAAGTCTGCACAGGTGGTGAGGCTTTTCGGCTTTGCCGCTGGACGGCGTCTTCTGTAGACAGCAGGCATTCGATCTAGCTTCACAAAGAAGGAGGTGTTACACCTTGACGTTAAGGTATGAGAAACAACTTCGTTTATTTATATCATCTACATGATCACCAGGAGTTTAATAAAGAAAAGTGGGTACTGCGACGTGAGGTGTCCTTAAAGTGCATGTCGAATATTGTATCTTTTGTAGATGATTTTATTGATATGTGCAGTTTAACATCCCAAAATCACCATATTTTTAAGAGAGACGCCGTATGGAGGGCTTCAGAAATTTCGCCCACCTGACATTCTTTAACATGCACCTAAATCTGAGAACACGGGCCTTGAGCATTTCCGCCTTCATCGAAAATGTAGCCGCTGCAGCAGGTATTTGATCCCGCGACCTGCGGGTCAGCAGCCGAGAATCTTAGCCACTAGACCACTACGGCGGGGCATCTTTTGTAGATGCAGCTCAGCATAGATGAGCGGATAAATTCTGAGTCTGTGCGGTTAACAACAGCTGACTTCTTGCCGCAACTTTGGCAAGAACTAGTATGGTGGATGAGATTGAAT
This sequence comes from Rhipicephalus annulatus, assembly GCA_013436015.1. NCBI lineage: Eukaryota > Metazoa > Arthropoda > Arachnida > Ixodida > Ixodidae > Rhipicephalus > Rhipicephalus annulatus. The sequence goes on from WOVY01004026.1 coordinate 72,579, forward strand.
ATGTTGCCTTCGCAATCACAAAGCTGGATCCAAACGAACGACTATGTAGTACACTTACTCCTGCGTGCTGGACAGCATTTTCGCTTTGTGCCTCGTAGCTAACAAGATGGTAGCCATTCTAAAGAAGAAAGCAATTGCAGAATCTCTCTATCGCATCACTTAGCTTAATTGGATCCCAGCTCACACGGAACATGACGAGCTACCCAGTCACCTGAACCGAAACAATATTGCCACCCGCCCTGCGCGAGAACTCATGAACCGTGATGGAAGAGAGAGAGAGAGAGATAAAGATACAAGGAAAGGCAGGGAGGTTAACCAGACGCACATCCGGTTTGCTACCCTGCACTGGGGAAGGGATAAAGGGGAGAAAAGAGGTTGCACAAAGATGAGAAGGTGCACACAATCACGAGCACACTCGGTGAGCACACACAGTTCACAGGCGGTCACTCAGGTTTGTTGACTTAAGGTAAAGAAGCAGTGCTTTAGTTGCTTTCTGCGCAACTGAGGCAGATGCCCAAGGTCCTAGTATCTTTCGCACACAAAATGGTCCGGGGTCAAGTCGATTCAAAACCATCCGTAGCTGGCATCGCTGTGTGTCGTAGCAAGCGCAGCTGCAGAGGACGTGTTCGATGGTTTCTTCATCTCCGCAGTAGTCGCATGTGGGAGTGTCTGCCATACCAATGCGAAAGGAGTACACCTTTGTGAATGCAACACCCAACCAAAGGCGGCATAACAGTGTCGCATCGGAGCGGGAAAGTTGTGATGGTAGCTTTAGCTTTAGCGAAGGATCCAGTTCATAAAATTGACACCTTTGGAAGCTGGTAGACGACCAGAACGTGCGTGTGAGATCTCGAGCCAGCAGGTAAAGTTGTCTTGCTGCATCATTCCTTGATAGAGGAATCGGGACTACACGGGTTTCTTCATGGGCTGAGCGGACTGCATCATCGGCTAGTTCATTTCCGGTAATACCGATATGTCCAGGCAGCCATTGATATATAATATCATGCCCTCGTGCTAGAGCTTCATGATGGCAATGTCTTATTTCTTGTACCAGTTGGTCATGGCTCCTCCTACGCATGGCAGACTGCAAACTCTGAAGCGCTGCCTTCGAATCACAGAATATGACCCATTTTCCTGGACGTTCTTGAACGAGATATTGTAAAGCAGCCCTTATAGCAGCAAGCTCTGATGCCGTAGATGTAGTCATATGTGACAACTTAAATTTGATTGTCATTTCTGCAGCCGGAATTACAGCGGCACTTGATGAGCTGCTGGATGAGACGGAACCATCAGTGTATATCTGCGTTCGGTCTAAGTACAACTCATGTAATAATAGCAGTGTTGCTTGCTTCAATGCTACTCTGGAGTGACTGCTTTTCTTTTTGATTCCCGGAATTTCTAGACGTACTTGCGGCTGGTCAAGGCACCACAAAGGGCATGCCGTTCTCGCAGCTGGCGTATATCCTGATGGAATGCTGTTTAGGTGCTTGGCTATGACGTCTGAAAACGTAGCACGTGGTCTTCCGGAAGGTAGAAGGGTCAAGTGGTGGTCGGGGACACGGCTAGCATGTCGAATGTGCGCTCTGAGGCAATCCACAGCTATGTATGTCCTGACCGGATGGTCTTTGGCAAGCATGATTGTGGCATAAGTAGAAGCGCATCGGGGCAGTCCTAGGCAGATACGCAGTGCCTGACCCTGCAAACTCTCCAATGAATGAGTATTCGATTTGCAAGTGTTAGTCAGTACCGGCAAGCTGTAGCACAATAGACCCAGAAATAGGGCCCTGTACAGCTGTAGCATGGAGGCCACAGAAGTTCCCCATGCTTTACCGCACAAGAATTTCATGATATGCACAATAGATAGCAGTCTCTTCTTCAAGTACGCACAATGTGGGCTCCACGAAAGACTTCTGTCGATTATTATGCCCAGGAAACGATGCGTCCGTGCATATTTGACACTCTGCCCATTGATGTAAACAGGGTATGGCGTCATTGGTTTGCGTGTAAACGCCATCAACGCGCACTTCACAGTTGATATAGTTAGGCCTTGTTTCTGAAGGTAGGCTGTTGTGAGTGTTGCTGCCCGCTGTATTCGTGCACGCACCTGAGGGCGAGTAACTGCAGCACTCCAGAGGCAAATATCATCGGCGTATATGGATAGGCTCACCGACTTTGGCAGAACCTTCACCAGACCAATGAGGGCCACATTGAACAATGTGGGGCTTAAAACACCTCCCTGAGGTACTCCGCAGTAGGTGTAATGTTGGGCAGTTGTACCCTAATATGTTTGTACAAAGAAACCTCTGCCAGTTATATAATCTTTTATCCATTGAAACATTCGTCCACCAACGCCCATCGCTGCGAGAGAAGTGAGGATGGCATCGTGAGCTACATTATCAAATGCACCCTTCACGTCAAGAAAGAGTGCCACTGATATGCGCTTGCGACTTTTTTCTTGTTGAACAAATGTCGACAAATCAAGGACACAGTTAATGTAGGAGCTGCCCCGACGAAAGCCTGCCATGCAAGAAGGGTATTTGGTGTATCGTTCCAAGTACCACTCGAGACGAAATAGAACCATCCTTTCCATCACTTTTCCGAGGCAGCTTGCGAGGGCAATAGGGCGATACGCTGTCAAGTCCAATGGTGATTTTCCCGATTTCAAAAGTGGTATTAATTGACTAATTTTCCATTCTCGGGGAACACTGCCGCTGAGCCAGGAGTTGTTGAAGCATGTTAAAAGTTCTTTTCTAGCTTTTTGTCCAAGGTGTCCCAACGCACTATAAGTAATACCATCAGGACCTGCCGATGACATGCGCTTAGAAGCGACTAACGCACCTTCCAGTTCTTCCATGGTGAACGGAATGTCCATTTCTGGTAATCGCGTCTCAGGAACAATCACGGCGTCGATGCTCTCGTTCACAATATTCCCGGCAACTCTCGTTCAGAATTCTTCAGCCACCTCGAGTTCTGTTTTTCCCTGATGGAGTGCCAAAGCTTTAAAAGGGTGCCGTTGTTGTGGAGAGGAGCGAAGACCACGAACTGTTCTCCAGATATATGACAGCGGTTTATGAGGGTCTAGAGATTCGCAGAATGCTTTCCAGCGTTCGCTCTCCAGTTTGTAAATGCGTCGTTGAATCTTTTTCTGGAGCCGCCTTGCTTCCCTCAGATCGTAAATTGATCTTGTGCGTCTGTATCGTCGTTCTGCACGCCTTCGTATAGCTCGTAATTTTTCCGGTTCGATGTCAAACTGTGTAACTTTAGACGAAAATGGTAATTTACATTTGGACGCTTGCATAGCTTCCACTATGGTATTTTCCAGGCTGCAGGCGAGGCCGTCTTGGCAAGCGTTCTCAACACGCGATGCAAACATCGACCAGTCAGTGCCAATTGCAACACCGGAAGAGAAATTTTTTACGATACCATCGATCGTCACGTAGGTGGGTATGTGATCACTCCCATGAGTCTCAATATCGCAAAACCACTTAACTTTGTGAGAGAAGCACCGTGACACCAATGTCAGGTCAAGGCAACTGCCATACGTGAGACCCCGCAGATATGTGGGGGTACCATCGTTCATGATGGGAAGGTCGTAATCGGAAGCGAATGTAACAATATTCCGGCCCCTGGCATTCATCCTAGTGCTCCCCCAAAGCATGTGATGGGCGTTGAAGTCACCGGTTATGATCCAAGGCCCATCGGTTCTCATTAGGATGTCTTTTAATCTGTCGCAGTCAAATCGCGATGACGGAGATATATATCCACCAATAAGCGTGAACGAAACTGCATTCTTCTTCACACGAAGACACACGTACTGATTGTCGTCATTTGAACTTATTGGGTGCGAAAGATAAGTCAAGTCTGTGCGAATGTAAACAATTACTTTGCTACGTTCTTCGCAAGCGGCTGAACAAAAAGCTTCATAACCGGACAATCTATAAGGCGTTGACACGTTTGGTTCACATATGACAAGTATAGGGAATTGATTGGCCCGAACAAATTGGCGCAAGTCCGAGATACGGGACTTCATGCCTCTGGCATTCCACTGAAAAATCGACGCACTTTTAACTTCAGTGCGGAAGTGGAGATTTTGTTGAGCCATTGTGCTTATACGAAGTTAGCAAGAACTGGATTCAGTGCATCCAGTATTTGCAGTGCACTCTTAGCAGACGGAGATTGTATGCTGCTCAGTAGCGTGCGAATCGTGGCAATTAATGATTGCACGATTGCAGCCACTTGCCTGTCTTGGTTGGAAAGATCTCGAACCGGGACGATTGCAGTCACTTGCCTGTCTTGGCTGGAAAGATCTCGAACCGGGAGCGTGGACTGGCCGTCATGAAGCTCCTTCGGTTCACTTGATGCTGCTTCCCTTGGAAGTGCAGGCCACTCTGTCGCAGTCAGGGTATGCTCACTGGCTTTGTCCTTTACAGCCTTTCCCGCGGCATGTGGTCTGGGAGGCAAAGGAGGTGGTACTGATGAGGGATCACGCAATCGTGTCGAGGAGGTAGCGGGCGTCCTCGAAGACCGACGTCGACGTGAACGACGCCTTCTGACTTTAGCTGCGGCTTCTCGGTGAGATGACTGATCGCGCACCATCTCCTTCAAGATGGCAATTTCCTTCTGAATCCGCGGGCAGTCCTTCGATGTGGCTTCATGGGATCCATTGCAATTAGAGCATTTCTTGACAGTTGCGACGCACTTATCAGCTTCATGGTGCTCGGCGCAGCGGTGGCATACCACCGAATTCTCGCAGACGCTGCTCACATGTCCAAGTTTCATGCATTTACGGCACTGGAGAGGCTTTGGAATGAAAGGCCGCACAGCATGTCTGAAGTACCCCCACCTTCACATGAGACGGGAGTGATGTGCTCTTAAACGCAATCTTCACACAGCGAGACTTGCCTAGCCGGGTGACATCAACAATTGGAGTATCAGTTGTTGACTTGACAAGAAGCTGTAAGTCCTTATTGGAAATAGCGACATCAATGTCGTAGATCACGCCGGTTACTACATCACATCCCAAGGGAACATGAGAGCGCACCTGGTTGCCGTCCAAGTCAGTTACACTGCGCAGAACGCCCAACGCACTTGCGTGCAAAACGTCCACAGCCAGTATATTCTTTCTGGCGTTCACTCTTATGTCCGTGATCTCATTTGGCACGAGCGTTTCCAGAGACCTCGACACAGACTGTCTGTTAAGGCGTTTCATGCTGACGGTAGGAAGTGCAGGCAGAAACAGGATGGTAAAAGCGTTCGATTTTGGCGCTTCACTTACAGTTTGAATAGTTGAGGATGAGGATGTCCTCATGTTCCTTCTCTTCGCCTTGCGGCTCAGCACAGGTTGGAAACCGTCATCTGAGAAGTCCTCACTGCTGAGATAGTAAGCATGAGTATCTTCACTGTCGCTGTCGCTGGCTTGTCCCATCCGCTTCCTGGAGGCGGTCGCCGCTGACGCCGCTGGTGCCGGCAGGCGCCCGGGGTGGTCAACTTCCATCCCCTCCAAGGGAGCAGCGGAAACTGATCAACAGACTTAAATTACCACTGAAATACGCCGGAGTTAGCAGAAGCAGCTCCTATTCAAAACACACTTCTTCGTCTTCCCGGGTTATGAGGCTGCTGGACAAGGTCACCCTCACATTAAGTTTCGATAAGTGGCGGCTGATTGCAGAGAAGAGTGGTGACATTTCTGGCTTTTATCTTCAGTTATGTATAGCAGTCTCGTACGCCCTTAGTGCTACAGTCGAGTTTGTATACATCGAGGGGTTTTCCTTAGCACGCTGCGCATGAGATATATCCTGTTTGCTCGCATTCCAAGGAGAGTTCTCCACTACAGCGCACATGCTCTGGCTGAGTCTTGTGTTACAGGACTTCAACAACCACGAGAACTGGCAGTATTTCATCAGTAGTTCAAAACTGGCAGACCACTCAACGGCTGTTCAGAGGGCCCTGAAAACGTGGAGTGGCAATGCCTTTTGGCTCCAGATTGGCTTTAGTCAACGGCAAGCCACAGGATCCTCTCTAGGGCGGCACTGGCTGAATTCTGAGCACTTTATTAAAGTTTATTGCGTGTCTATCTCTTGGCATTACTACGGAGAACGTCATGGGCGGTACAAAAGCTTCACTTTTGCCAATTTTTGGTTTACTAACGCGGCCCCGTCTCAGTGGTAATTTGTTCTGGCTGGTCTGTGAATTCTTGGTCAAATTTGCGCTTGTCGCTTTCCAACTACCCCTCATCTCTGTGCAGCTCACGCGTTGCAGAACAATTCGCCGGCTTCTTAAGGGCACATGCTACTCGAAGACACTTTTTTAAGATTCACCCAGAGCAACGACACTTGAGCTTTTTATAGAACTTTTTATGCTGATTTCAAATATATTACCTTTCTTGCAAATTGCTTACTTTTAGCTCTGCGAAATGACAAAGTGGAAATCTTAACCCTTTTGCCTCCCCTCTTTTCATCCCTAAACTTCCGTAATTTTTTACTATTCATCAATAATACTGTTTGAAATAAAGTGTAGAATGCGCATTGCTATTTAGCAAACACATAAAAACTATGTAATTGGCGTGAAAAATAATAGACGTAAGAAGTTCATATTTCTACTACCTTAGTAAAGGTTTACACTAATTTTTTATTATACGATAAACTCTAAATTTAAACTTGATAATAGCAATTTGAGAAAACGTTGGGCAAATTTTAATGCAGATCGGAGAACTAGAAGTGGCCGAAAAAGGAGGGGCACAATGAAAAATAGCAAAATTTGTGTTTTGAGAAAAACGAGTACTTGGTTTAAATTCAGTTTTTATTTGTGAAAGATATCATTCAATCTGATCAAATTTGCACACAAAAAAGAACAATCCTTCTTGTAGTGGCCACTGTGACTAAAATACGCCCACCCCATGAGTTTGTCCCTCTCAGCTTTTTCGAGCTGACTCCTCACAGACACTTCGCTCACAGACAGGGCCATGAAACGCTTGCCAAACTTTTGCTTCATCTGGAAGAGCCTTGAGCCAACTGCACGCTAGGAAGAAGTTCGACAGGACTGCGAAATCGAAAGTAAGTCCAGTGTCATCTCATTTGCGGCCATGTTTGTGCCAGATACCATCGTACATAATGGCAATGTCGACCCCGCTAAGTTCTCTCACTGCAAGCTCTTTCGACCTCGCAAGTTTGGGGCTGACGTCATCCATTGCCGCATCACTAACTTTCCGGATTGTTTTTTGCAAGCCAACAACTGCCGCAAATCAGATCAGCTGCTCGTAGCCTATTCCTACAGAGCACCCCGCACAACTACTTTCACTTGCGAGCAATGCTTTTTTCATTCATTACGGAGATAATTGCACTAGAAAAGCATTATTCAGCTGCGCTGCTCGACAAGACATGGACCCGGCTAATAGGCTTCACAGCTCATACAGGCGCGCAGCGGCCAATGGCGGTCCCCGATCCATACCACGGCGTAAGTCAGTCGCGGTGCTTCGAAAACGCGCAGAAGCAAGTTTCTTTTTATTATTTCTTGCGCCGCATCAGCGAGGGAAACTGCTGTTACTTGAAAAGTGAGGCTCGACTCTTCGGCTAATGCGATCAACAATGGCGAGGGGCGGCGCTAATTGGCGGCAATGTGCTTGAAGACTGCACACTTTGGACATTTTAACAGGCACCTTGTGCTCTTTAGTTGCAATTTTAAAGCATTTTTAGTCAAGTATGGACCTGTATTTTTTTTCATACCGGTATAGGTACTAATCATATCAATGATTGATTTGTGGGGTTTAACGTCTCAAAACCACCATATGATTATGAGAGACGCCGTAGTGGAGGGCTCCGGAAATTTTGATCACCTGGGGTTCTTTAACGTGCACCGAAATCTGAGTACACGGGCCTACAACATTTCCGCCTCCATCGGAAATGCAGCCGCCACAGCCGGGATCTTATCAAATCAGGCAAAATCTTATCAAAACAGGCAAAAATAAATAATGGTAGTTTTGGAAAAAAAATCGTGTTTTTCGACCCACATCTCCCCTTAAAAAATAAACGCGCAACGATGGCTATCGAAGTTTTACATTGATAATAAAGATTGGGCAGTGGTAAATATCAAGCCAATCAAATATTGTATACAAAGCATGAATGTATGAGAATGAAAAAATAAATTAGAGGGACTTTCTGTGGCATTATCATACAGCTAGACTACTTCTCTAAACGGCAATTCAAACTGCACGAGGAAACCTACCTATCAGGTGTGGTGCATAATAAACTTATGGCGATGTGAACGTACTTCTTCCGTTCAACACCAGAATCAGAGTTATTATGACTTACCCAGTTTCATTACTTTCGCTTGTATAGCATCCGGGTTCAAATCTCTCCTGCAGGACGAGTGTGAAGTAATTTCTACGCAGGGTGCTCTCTTACCGCCTTGTTCAACTGGATACAAAATGAAGAATGCAAATAATCACGAATTATTGTGCAGCTTCACAACTCGAAAGAGTTGCGTTCACAGCGCTGCTGCATGGGCTAAACAGTTAAGCCTATTTTTTATTACGTGGCTCAAAAAAAGAGAAAAATAAAGGTTGGTGCCTTGAAAAACCAACGTAGCGTAAAAAACAAACAATGAAACCGTAGATAAAGAATGTTAAGCATAACAACAAGAACTAGATATTATGTATTGTCCAAATATCTATGACTGACGTAGCCAACTTACCAGGGCATACTGCCGAATTTAAGGTGTGGTTGATGCATAATATTCCTTCGCCTGTATCAACTGAAAGAAAGAACTGAAAAATAATCACCAAAACAATACCTAACACAACTATGTAGCAGCCCTTAAAAGCGAAAAAAATACCTATGCACATTCTTGCAGAAATTAGGCTAATACAAAATGCTACAAAATGAGCATCCCCCCCCACCCGCTATGTACTTTGAGACCACGCTTTCGAAGTCACGCACTGAGCAATGCGCGGCCTACATGAGCAGAATAAATGGGGCTACAAAGCGTTCAATCTGTCACGGTCACACAATGAGAGCTTGGGGCCATGGCATAAGCGTGTTTTCTTTGTATATAAGTACACTCGTCTTTCGGTTGACCAACCCAGAGTCATCTGTGGTCCCCTTTTAGAGTCCCCGTTTTCTTAATTTGGAAAGTACTGGTGAAAAATTGGGGGACCTTCAAGCTTCGCCTTTAAGAGTTGAACGCGACAATGAGATCTGACCCCTAGTGCACCCTTCAACCGCTAAGTGCATACTTATTCATATGTTTTGCCTCATACACACGCATGCACACAAACACGCACAATGTAGATTGGACCAGCATGCGCTATTATCGCCGAATGGACTCGTTTTCGTCGAGACACTTGTCTAACAAAAATCTTTATAGGGGCCCTCAAATGCTTTTTTAGGTAACCATGGAATCAAATCAATAGAAAAGCTTATTGCCTCACGAGTTCAACGCCGCAAAAGTTTTAAGAATTCGTTCAGTGCGAGCAGAGTTGCAAAGATTGTTCTCTCGTCCCGGCGAAAGTGCTGGAAGCTAACACCCCTGCCACACGTAGCAACTTGAGTGCACTTTGGGCGAGTACAGTTAGTCGCGAGTGTCATTTACACGCTATCACACAAGCAAGTTTAGTGTCACTCTCTGCAAAGTACACTTGCCGACAAGTGTTTTCCCCAAGCTCACTTCACTGCAACGGCTGCTATGAAGTTTGTAGCCTCGGTACCAGCGGCTTGTACCGAAAAACTTTGTTGCCTAAAGCGGCGCTCATACTATATTTAATTCATTGTTTTTGTTATGATGGATACTGCGATGTATAAAAAACTGGTAGATCTCACGTACAGTGGAAGTCGATGATATGCGAAGCACGAATGAAAAAGGTTGATGTGTCACTTTGAAATCAGCGCATCACTACGAGGTGGAGGTAAATGATGCCATACAAGAGTTCCATGGCATGATGATCATGTTTAGACGTGTCGCTTACCTTCGTAATCTATTCACGTCACGTGATACAGAATTTAGTATATGTGGAGCTAGCGAAACGGCCGCGAGCACGCTATGAGTGTGGTGTGTTCTCATGTTCCTACATTACACACGTATCGAGGTAATTTTGTTTGCACCAGTCATATATTTAGTCATCCATTGACGTTACGTAGCACCCTATTTGGTATATGTGGAGCTAGCAAAACGCCGGCGAGCGCATCACGAAGGGCCCGATATACTCCAATGTAGCGTTGACGCGCGCGCACGCTTGGAACAGTGAAGTTACGTTAGCAAAACGCGAGCCCTGTATTGTCTGATGCCAGGCACAACCGGCGCGACCAGCGTCCGTCGGTGCGGCCCGGCGGCAACCGGTGTGAACTGCTGCATGCTGCATTTCGCGGTGATGCGTTACCCAGACAACAATGAGTCTCTGAGTCTCCCGCTTTTCGTGACGAAAGGATGCCGGACGCGCTGAAACGATGCGTCAAAGTGACGCGGCGCGGCGAGCGCCTGCTAGCATATTGCAGGACTGGCGCCTGGCGTGGCAACGGTGGCGGGACGCGATGAAATGAACACCGGCGAGCCCACGTACCGCATCACGTCAGCATGTATTGGCGCTTAGACTGTCACATGTAGTCATATTCTTATGAGACAAGCAACTCATGATTATCATATTTGCATCAGGCACATACCTTCGTCATCCATTGACGTCGAGTAATACCAAATTTGCATATATGTGAAGCTAGCGAAACAACTGCAAGCGCATCATGAGCGTAGCATGTAGTCATGTTACACGACACACATCTCGTATTTATCATATTTTCACCAGTATCATACTTTCGTCATTTATTCACGTCTCGTAATACCAAATTTGGCATAAGTTAAACTAGCGAAATGGGTGACAGCGCATCATGAGCATTGCATGTAGTCATGTTGTTACATGACACGCATGTCGTGATTTTCATGTTATGGTGTGTCGCTTGTGTTCGCCATACAATCAAGTAATACCATACTAGTTTCGCGACATGCCATGTGAACGAAACCACTGCAAGAGCTGCAGGACCATTAAATGTAAATCATGACATTCATGACACATATTTTGTTATTTTCATGTTATGACTAGATAAGTATGGTGTTGATACAGTCATGTTATGCCATATCAAGTTTGGTATCGATACCATTATTGAAATGGCCAGGAGAGCTAAAAGTCGTAGATAGATAGATAGATAGATAGATAGATAGATAGATAGATAGATAGATAGATAGATAGATAGATAGATAGATAGATAGATAGATAGATAGATAGATAGATAGATAGATAGATAGATAGATAGATAGATAGATAGATAGATAGATAGATAGATAGATAGATAGATAGATAGATAGATAGATAGATAGATAGATAGATAGATAGATAGATAGATAGATAGATAGATAGATAGATAGATAGATAGATAGATAGATAGATAGATAGATAGATAGATAGATTAGATAGATAGATAGATAGATAGATAGATAGATAGATAGATAGATAGATAGATAGATAGATAGATAGATAGATAGATAGATACGCTCAACGTCGCCGAAGATCGCTAAGAAATGCTTCGCTTTTATAATCAGATATCATACTCTTACCGGAGCCGTGTGGCATCGCTAAGTTGTCGGGCGACCGCTCTATCGGCAGTGCCGAGAGGAGGGCTACAGCCTTTACATCTTTATTGTGGAGGAACTACATGGCAGTGCAACCCAGGACACAAGTTACCGATATATAAAATATACTAATTGTAATCATACCCACAAGAAAAACAGGGGACAGTGTGTTTATCTTAAATGTGTACAGTAACACAAAATTTACACTGCACAGATTTTTAACTCTCTTCAAGCGCACGCTTACCATAGCGGGTGACCGAGTTGTAATAATCGGAGGGGACTTTAATGCCCCCCATTGTACATGGGGTTATAAACACGTCCGCCCCAAGGGCAGGAATTCCTTGCTCGACTCGCAGCAGGAAGGCCTAACACTCATCACAGACCGCACAATACCCACTAAGCAAGGAAATATTGTCGGTGGTGATACCGCGCCTGACCTTACTGTTATAAAAAACACGCAATCTGCGCGATGTCTGAATACATAGCAAGACTTCGGCATTGATAATTCTATAATTGAAATGCAGCTTATTGGGGGGGCCCGCCAAACACATGGGCAAATAGCTTGGGCTAGTTGACTGGGATAAATTCAGTATAATACGAGAGGGCATCACAGAAAGCATGACAAACATTGACCAATGAACAGCTAATCTAAACGAGGATATTTCAGAGGCAACAAAAATAGTTCCATCAGAAAATAAGCTTGAAATTCTGGAACGTACGCTACTACATATGTGGTAGGCCAAAGAAGGGCTGCAAAAATGCTGGAAAACGCAAATTATAGCAGAACACTAAGAAAAAAGATAGCCACACTTAACGATGAAATCGAACAATATGCAAAACAGCTTTGCTGCTAACAATGGAAAGAAACATGTACAGTCATGGACAACCAACTGAACCTAGGCAAAACGTGGAATTTACTTCGACACCTCCTAAGCCCAGAAGACAAAAAAAACGGTACGCAAAGAAATATGAACGAAATTCTATTATGAGCAAATAAATATAAACAAAATAAAGGCACAGAAAAAGACTTTCTCAAAGAGATCGTGCTTAAGTACGTATTCCAGGCACAACCATGTTCTCACGCCGATTACGTAGGAGCGCCAAATCCTCACCTTGATGAAAAAGTCAACGAAGCCGAGATACGAGTAGTTCTACACAAACTAAATACTACGTCGGCACCGGGTCCTGACGCCATCACGAACAAAACACTGCGAAACCTACACTATACGTCGATTGGCAAATAACAGACTTTACTCATGAATGCTGGAGACAAGGCCACATACCGCAGCCATGAAAAACGGCGCACGTCGTCCTTATACCCAAGTCTGGAAACACAGCTTGAAAACCGAAGACATTTCACTAACTTCCTGCCCTGGTAAGGTAATGGAACACGCCTTACTGACCAGATTGACTATCTAAAGCACAACGTACTCCCATGTACAATGATACAGTTTGGAAGAATCTCTGTACATAAGACGCCACGCTACAATTAAAACACCAAATCATAGATCACCCTAGCAGATGAACTCAAGCGATCCTCGGGCTTGATTTGAAAAAGGCATTTGATAATATCACCCCCCAAGCCATACTGAATCATGTCAGTAATTTAGGTTTAGCTGAGCGGACGTATAATTACATCCGGAACTTTCTAACGAATAGAAAAGCCAAAATCGTTGTAGGAGGCCTCACTTCTGAGGAGATATCGCTACGTAGTGCAGCGACACCTCAAGCATCGGCGATATGACATATGTTATTTACCTTAGTCCTAACTGGCCTCCCAAGTAGATTAGAGAAGATGAAAAGTTTTCACCGTACAATATACTCAGATGATAATACTCTGGGGGTTAGCAACGGTAGCGATGGGTCCATTGAACAACGTTTACAAGAAGCGATGGACACCGTAGATCAATACCTAGAAGGAACCGGTCTCATGTGCTCAGCCGAAAAGTCTGAGCTGCTACTATATAGACCAACATTAAACGGCCGACCTCCCAAGCACCACAACACACATACCTACACAGACATAGAACTTAAAACACGAGATGGACACAGCATACCCATTGTCGACAAAATAAGGCTACTGGGGTAATATTAGAAGCTAAAGGTACTAATGCGAAAACGGTACGCAATATTGAAGCGAAGGTTTCGCAAATGATGCGCCTAATCAAAAGATTTACGAATAAGCATAACAGCATGAAAGAGGCAAATGTCATAAGGCTCATCCACGGGTTTGTAATCAGCCACATAACGTATGTTTCTGCATACCACAGACGGTTCGAAGCAGAAAAAAATGAAATTAAACAGCTTCATTATAAAAAAACTACAAACAAGCGCTGGGGCTCATGCAAATCACAAGTACAGAGAGGCTGTTGGAGCTAGGTTCACATAATATACTTGAGGAACTGATAGAGGCACAACGTATTGCACAATACGAGAGCCTCTCTAAAACCAAGACTGATAGATACATCCTGAAAAAAATTAGGCTTGCCTTACCGCACACAATTTGGCACCAAATGCGGAATTCCTCGGGCCGTGCAGGCTAAGCTCACAGTGCCTCCATTACCTAAAAACACGCATCCCGTGCACAACGCAGGTAGAAGGCTGAGCAGAGCCAAGATGTTGCAAAGAACTACGGAAACAACAAAGAAACGGTCTTCGTAGATGCCACTCGTTACAAACACAAGCTTCTTCGTCGCGGCTCTAGTTAACCGCAACAAACAATGCAGCACCAGTCTGACAATACACGCGAGACGCGTTGAAACGACGGAAGGGAGTGCTATAGCTTTGGTCATATCACAAACTGACGCGTGTTATATAATCAGCGATTCACAAGCAGCTGTACATAACTTTGCAAATGGCAGAATCTCCTGTAAAGCACTGCGTATTCTTAGAACTGGCGAAACCAACCAAGACGACCGATGCGTTTGCATTCTCTTGTTCCCAGCTCACATACCCGGCACCACGGGAGATATCAACCCTACCGAGGTGGCACACAACTTAGCTCCGGGACTCACTTTCTGGGCTACGACAAATGCTGATCCCTCGTCAGAATTTCCAAATGTGTGGGAGTTGAAGGACCGAATGACAATGTTCAATGTAATTACGAAACATTATATATTACATAGGCGTGTTCACCACCCCCCCCTCACCATAAGTTCAACAGGGCACAGTCTGTCCAATGGGGACAATCACAAGCCATATTTTATAGGCACTGTTAGGTTTGGCCTGGAGATTCGTCTCTCAATCCCTTCGGCGCCCGGCCTGCCAGACGCTGTCGAAGATTTGAACAATTACCCAATGTGACAAGCGAAGGCTAGTTCCTGACTTTCAACTATGGACCCTTTTGTCGTCTCTTCGAGCAGGAGCGGTGACTGATGCCCTCGGCGACTCATCGGGCGACGGGGAAGCTGGCGTGACCGGCGCCAGAGCTGACGGGGGAGAGGCGCTCTTTTAATCCTCAATCGAGTAGCCGACCGGCCGACTGCCTATGCCCGCCAGGCATTGTCCCTGCTCACCGGAGGATGAGACGTCGTGTCGCCACAACATCGTAAACAGTTCCAGAGAGGACAACAAAGACAGCATCTTCCTGGAAGAGACCGCGGCGGCCAAGGCAAATCACTCCGCTAATTAAGCGAACAAATTGGCGGACCCTTTGATGTATGCTGTCAGGATCGTGGGACCTCTCGACTGGCGGCACCCACACGACAAGGAAGAGCCCTGCTGGCGCCACCTTGCAGTGCAGTGTTCACGACTCAATATTGGACGTTCACGTGGACCGTGCATGCTCGTCCCCCTCACCTGTTGTGTGTGTGTGACTGGTGCTCCACTCGGAGAGGAGGACCCGACAGGGCTTAAAACGACGCCGCAGAGTGATGGACGTCGCTCTGAACTATGTAACGTTCAACCACCACGCTCGTGGTTTGGGAAACCCCTAAGCTTTCTTTGCTGTAAATATGTGTAAAACGTACCATAAACCTGTTTGTTTTCCGTATCCTCTTCTTGTCAGCGTTCGTTTCCTCCACCCGGTTGCACCACGCTACCACAAGAGACCGGGTAGACCCCCCATTCGCAAAAACTCGTGCCCAGCGGTGGGATGCCATCAGCCACTTCCTCCTGCGACCTTAACAACTGGTGGCAGCGGTGGGATGCCATCATCAGCGACCTTCCTTCCCATTCCTAACAACTGTTTGGCAGTGGTGAGGCGGACCTTGCGACATGGTGCTGTGTTGAGGTGAGTGCTTGGTCCTTGCTTTAACTTTCCAGGTTTCATTGTGTGAGTTTAGTAGAAACTGTATTGTTTGATTCAAAGTTAAGAAGATCACCTAGTCTAAGTTCTGAGTGTGTTTTAGGGATCTCCTACATTTGTGCGAAAGGCAAGACCAAGGACAAAGGGCAATCATGGAGGTATACGCACTGCTAAAGGACGAACTTTTGTATTTATGTAATGACTTACGTATCGAGGTTGAGGAAGAAATTGGCAGGTCACAAATTGTGAAGCTAATTTTGCAAAACGCCAGTGAGGAGGCAATTAGATACGCGTTACAAGCTTTCAAAAGGTTGGCTGAACAAAAACAGAAAATGGAGGAACGAGAGGAGGCACGGAAACGAGAGGAACGCAAAAGAGAGGCACGTAAAAGGGATAGAAAAGAGCGTGATCGAGCACGCGCCTTGGTGCTCGAACAATTGGAACAGAAAATCAAGGCAATGCGGCGGAAGATTCAGCCATTCGCAAGTGCAGCGCACGAGAAGTGCGAGGTGCAGCCCAGAGCTTTAGAGAAGGCTAGCACGTGTGAACATAGCAGCAGATTCAAAGGCGAATCGAGTTTGCGTGCTGCGAATGATGCTGCGCTGAGTAGAGAGGCCGACGAAGGCCAGAGCGAGTGCGATGAGGTGCTGTGCCAGTTAACTGTTAGCGAAACAGCTAGAATAGCTGTAGACAATCTGGCACAGACCTCAACTGTGTTTGTCGCGACGGTGTATTTTGCAGACAATGTGGAAGTAATCAAGAACACCGGAGAAAGCTCAGGATAAGCAGCCAAATTAGAGAGCGAGGGCAACAACGCGGTTGCAGATAGCTCCCAGGAATGCCAGCGAGATTGTTCAAGCAGCGGCATTGGTCTTGAGTGTGTTAAACTCTCCGCCGGTTTAAAATGTGAAAGAGATGATTTTGTTTAAAATCATTTAGACTGCGCGAGTTCGACAGCTGAGGGATGCTGTGAGAGGGTTGACGAGCTTGAGATGCAGTCGGGAAGCTCGGAAAAGAGTCGCAAGAAGCGGCGCAGACGCAAGAGACGTCGGAAAGCCGCGAGAGAGACAAAATGGACTACGCGGGTAAAAGAAGGCACAAAATTTTTTAGCGTAACAAGTAGGACTGGGAGTTCTAGATTGGCATCAAAGCCGGTTTGCATTTGGGCGAGCAGCCGGGCCAAAAGTAGAAAGAACTCCGGTTCGCAAATTGAATCACCAGGAATGTGCCAGTATTTACGTTCTGTTAACAGCAAGTTTTATGGTGCGCCCTTGAGCTGTAATACCGCCGATGACTCAGCCCGCGACCGATTTCGAAGCGATGAGGGAAAGGTTGGTTGCAAACGTCGCCGAAAAAGATTGAAGCGTACGCGTGCGACTAAGCAAAGGAAAGAAAAGGGTACCAATAAGCCAGGCGAAAAAAAGAAGGGTAGACCATCGGCACGTTAAACGAAAGGTCCTTTGTGGCCTACAGTAAGGCACAGACAGCAAAGCGGTAGGCCATGGCGCAAGTCCTCGCAACGGTATGCGCGGTGGAGATTTAGAGCTTTTCATGGAAAAGAGTGTCGACGTGGCCCTAGAAGAACGGCCACAATAGCTAAACACCGCTCGGGAGCTAGACCAAAGAGGACACCGTCACTCTTTCCCTTAATTGCTCGGGTTCCCTCCGCCAGATTGACAAAAGCCCGCAGAAATTGCCAATGATGCGTGACTGCGCTGTTCAGCTTGTAGGACGTGCACGTTGTGGTGCCGGGCGTTCTGAAAATCCGCCAAGACCGCGACCGCCGCGTGTGCGATTGAAGTGAGGGACAGCTGTAAGCTGGAGAAGGTGACACAGGAATTTACTGGGAAGCATGTTTGTTTGCTTATTTTTGGTTTTGAAGTAATGTTTCTTTGTCATCTCTACGGCTACGTTTTTTTTTTCCTTGGAAACGGGTTGTTGAACAAGCAGGAGTTGACTCGGCGAAGGAGAGCTTTATTTAGCGCAAGGGCTAACTGAACGCAAGCCTGCGATCACAACAAGTCTTCTTCCTTTTCTATACTCGAGCGCCATGCCCACTTCCCTCGTTACAATCACTCCCGGCCGATGAGGGAGCCATCCTGGCGACCTAAGGACAGGTGTACACAGAAGGGTCATGGTATGGCTTGAGCCGAGAGATGTGTACGATTTCTTTTCCCCGACGGCTCTTGTCCGGAGATGCATCCAGCGGTTCGACAAGGTAGTTGACAGGGGATGTTTGGCGTACAACTCGATAAGGGCCATGGTACCTGGACGAAAGCTTGTGGGAGAGTCCTGGAGGAGTAGAAGCAATCCATAACCACACCAATAAGTTCGGAGCAAAGCTCATATGCGTGGTTGACGCGTCGTGGCGATGTTTTTGGCGCGTCTGGTCATGTGACGTGAACGCACGAGCAAGCTTCCGACATTCTTCAGCGTGTGCTGCTGCTGCTCAAGAAACGGTAGTCATCTCTGAAGGGTGCGGTCGATAAGGAAGAATGGTATCCATTGTTGATGATGGCTCGCGTCCATAAAGAAGGAAGAAAGGCGAAAATCCAGTCGTGCTTGTTGTAACTTCAGAACCAGGGCATGCTTTTCGAATCCTTTATTCAGGCATGCCAACGGGCAGCCTCCAAACAGCACAACCAACCCGTAACGTAGGGCCCACGCCCCTATATACAAGTGGCTCCAGGTTACACATGCGCAGTGGCGATCATTCACTTATCACCGCAACTTGACAACTACGACAGGTGTAGCCTATCGCGATATGAACACAACACTCCCTTTCTGACAAACTTTAAGTACGGCTACTATAGCCCCAGCGATCAGGCGCCCGGCGTTGTCGGGTGCTTCTTCGGAGCGTAGTCATGTCCGGCTGCGGCATACGCTCCGTGCTCGACTGGTGTTGTGTAATCGGTGGCAGCGTCGTCGTCGAAGTAGTAGGGTCCCGTTCTTCGGGCACATGCGGCAGCTCGAACTCGTCGTCCACAGCTGGCTCTTTCTCCCGTTCCAGACAGGAGTGGCGCAAATGATCGGCATGCACATATCGCACACGATTTCCCACCAACACTAAGTATGTGCATATTGATTTTACCTGCAACACTCTACCCGGTAACCACTTCACAGTCTCTCCACGCACTGATCGTACCAGTACGCACTCATTCATCGCAAAAGAACGAAACACTGCGCGCCGCTTGTCAGCGGATGTTTTCACTTCCTCTGCTTGGTCAGTCAACACACCGTTCACATCTGGTCGTAGCAACGATAAGCGGGTCCTCAGTTTCCGTCGCAGGAACAATTCTGCTGGTGATTTCCCAGTGAAAGTGTGCGGGGTTGTGCGGTACGCGAACAAGAAATTATCTAGGCGATGTTGTAGTGACCTGTTTGTACCTTTCCTTTCGTCATCCATTAACTGCTTCAGGAGAGCCTTCTTAGTTGTTTGCACCGCTCGCTCGGCCGCTCCATTAGATTGCGGATGATACGGTGGGGTGAGCGTATGTTTCACGCCATTCGCTTTCAGGAAAGTTAGAAATTCCGCTGCGCGGAACTGAGGCCCGTTATCAGTAACCACTTCCACAGGCAACCCGTGCGACGCAAACCAGGAACGCACAGCCTCGACTGTTTTCGCAGCCGTTGTCGACTGCATACACTTAACCTCTATCCATTTGGAAAAAGCATCTACTGCAATAAGAAAGATTTGCGATTCTTTTTCCGCAAAATCCAAGTGGACTCGTTGCCACGGGTGTTCACAAACTTTCCATGGAAACAAAGGAACTGGCTGCGCTGCAGGAAGTACTGCCTGACAGATACTACATTTGCGCACCGCCTGTTCAAGGGCATCGTCGATACCCGGCCACCAGACCATTGACCGTGCAACAGCCTTCATTTTTGAGATCCCGAGATGCTGTTCGTGCAAGAGTGCTAGTACTACAGTCTTCAAGCTGAGTAAGGCGTTTTCGGCAGAAGAAGGCTCCTCAGCGTGACGTATGCCTTCTCCCCGATGGACGTCAATAGCACTTGCAACTTCTTATCCTCTGCGATGTCGTTAGCAGCTGCAAAACACTCAAATCGCTCGAAGAAAACATCGCAGTTGTCACCGTCCGGATCGAACTCTGGAAGCTTTCCGAGCATGGCACCCCGAACAGCTGCTGTTTTTCCTGCTGTCTGGATCCCATCCTCGTCGCCAAACATGTTGTAACTTCAGAACCAGGGCATGCTTTTCGAATCCTTTATTCAGGCATGCCAACGGGCAGCCTCCAAACAGCACAACCAACCCGTAACGTAGGGCCCACGCCCCTATATACAAGTGGCTCCAGGTTACACATGCGCAGTGGCGATCATTCACTTATCACCGCAACTTGACAACTACGACAGGTGTAGCCTATCGCGATATGAACACAACAGTGCTTTGCGTTGCAGTGTTGTAAGCGTATGTCACAAGAGGGAGTATGCTATCCGAATTTGACTGGTCGGATGAAGCGTACTTGGCCAGCATATCCCCAAGTGGACGATTAAAACGCTCTGCCATCCCATTATTTTGCGGGTGATAGGCTGTGGTAGTGCGGTGTATGATGCGACACTCGCTCAACAACGCTTTGATGGCATCGGAGAGAAAAACGCGGCCACGGTCGCTTAGTAACTCCCGAGGTGCTCCATGCCTTAAAACCAGGTTTTGCAGTATAAAACACGCAACGTCTTTTGTGGTAGCAGAAGGTAACGCAGCTGTTTCAGCGTACCGCGTTAGGTGGTCGATAGCGACAATGACCCAGCGGTTTCTACTCGAAGTATAGGGAAACGGACCGTAAAGGTCGATTCCGACACAATCGAAAGCTCGTGCTGGACATGGCAACGGCTGCAAGGGACCTGTGGCATGTTGAGTGGGCATTTTGCGTCGCTGGCACGTAAGGCAAGACCTTACGTAACGGCGAACGAAACGATACATACCGCGCCAGTAGTACCGCAGCTGCAAGTGGGTGTATGTTTTTAACACACCAGCGTGGCCACATTGCGGATCATCGTGGAACGTGGCACAGATGTCAGAGCGCAGATGTCGGGGGATGACGAGCAACCACTTACGGCCGATCGAGCTGTAGTTTCAGCGGTAAATCAGGTTATCCCGAATAGCGAAGTGTACTGCTTGACGGCGAAGCGTCCTGGAAACTGGAGCGGGCGTCTGGTTTGAGAGAAAGTCCAAAGAGAAGAAATCCAAGCATCTTTGCGTTGCTCGGAAGGCATGTCCGAAGTGCTGATGGCCAAGGCAGCACTAGTGGAGATAGGCGAGCCGACAGGCTCTGAAGCCAATGGCGAACGTGACAGGGCATCGGCGTCGGAATGCTTCCGGCCAGAACGGTAGATAACACGGATATCGAACTCCTGTAACCGCAATACCCAACGAGCGAGCCGACCATTAGGATCTTTTAGTGAAGATAACCAGCAAAGCGCATGGTGGTCTGTTACAACATCAAACGGATGTCCATATAAATAAGGCCGAAATTTTCCGATTGCCCAAATAATGGCGAGGCACTTCTTTTCAGTTACACTGTAATTCTTCTCGGCTTTACTGAGGGTGCGGCTGGCATAGGCAACGACGTACTCGTCAAAGCCTTCCTTGCGTTGGGCCAGTATGGCTCCTAGCCCGACACCACTAGCGTCCGTATGAAGCTCCGTTGGAGCAGACGGATCGAAATGTCGGAGTATGGGAGGCGTGGTGAGGAGCCGTCGGAGTTCCTGAAATGCATCATAACACGCCTGCGACCACGCTGACAAATCAGAACTTCCGGCAAGAATATTGGTCAAGGGGGCGATAATGGAGGCTAAATTGCGGACGTAGCGCCGGAAGTAAGAACATAGGCCGATGAAGCTTCGAAGCTCTTTGATGGTGGTTGGCTTTGGGAACGCCGCGACTGCATTAAGTTTCGTAGGGTCCGGGAGAATGCCGTCCTTAGAAACCACATGGCCGAGAATCGCAAGCTTGCGAGCGCCGAAGTGGCATTTCTTCAAGTTAAGTTGAAGTCTCGCCGTGGAAAGGCACGTAGGAACTTGCTCGAGGCAGCTGAGGTGGGTCGCAAAGTCACTTGAAAATACCACAATGTCATTCAAATAAGAGGCACGTTTTCAATTTCAGACCTCGCAAGACGGTATCCATCATCCTTTCGAAAGTGGCAGGCGCATCGCAGAGGCCAAAGGGCATAACGGTGAATTCATATAGTCCATCCGATGTTACAAAGGCTGTTTTCTGGCGGTCACCCTCTGCCATGGGCACCTGCCAATAGCCGGAGCGTAAATCTAACGAAGAAAAGAACTCTGCTCCTTGTAGGCAGTCCAAAGCATCATCGATGCGTGGAAGAGGGTATACGTCTTTGCGCGTTATCTTGTTGAGTCGGCGGTAGTCAACGCAGAACCGGATGGATCCGTCTTTTTTCTTGACAAGAACTACCGGTGAAGCCCAGGGACTGTCGGAGGGCTCGATGATGGCACGTTTCAACATGTCGTCCACTTGTTCGTCGATGACACGGCGTTCAGCAGATGACACACGGTACGGACGCTGCCTTAGCGGGGCTTGTTGACCGGTGTCCATACGATGAACGACCGCAGAGGTTCGGCTTAAGCCTGACTGGTCACAATCGAATGAAGAACAAAAGCGGTGAAGAAGATTTATAATCTTTTCGCGCTGAGTGGGTGCGAGCTCAGAGTCGATGGCATCCGAGAATACGTCCAGAGCATCATTAGGCGCGTTGGTAGGAGTGACAGCACAAATTTGGAGCGAAACCGTAGAATCGGGTATAGTAGCCGGAAGAATGCACTCGTAAGGTTCGTAGCTTCCCAGGCATTCTCCACGTAGTAAGGATGACGGGCTGTCTGAGGGATTGCACACATAGATGGCAGCGTGCTCATTGCGAAAAATGACAACAGCAAACGGAATCATGATATTTCGACGGCACGCAGATGGGACCGATGGCATAAACAACCCAGACGATTTCGGAGGGGAGGCACACGACACCGAGACAACAGCTGAGAAAGGCGCAATGTCAACGTCAGAAGCAGCAAACACTCTACACGAAGCACCAGTCGTCGGGGTCATAGCACGGCACAGATAACGCGAGTTCAGAACGAGCACAGTCGACCAAAGCAGAATTTGACGAAAGAAAGTCCCACCCAAGGATAACGTCATGCGAAGAACGGAATAAAACTACAAATGTCACGACGCACATCGCACCTTGAATGACGACTCGTGCAGTGCACAAAGCTGAAGGCTGAATATGATGGGAAGTAGCTATATGCAAAGATAGGTCGGTAAGTTGTGTGGTCACTTTCTTCAAGTTTCGGCACAGTTTCTCGCTAATTACAGATACGGCCGCTCCAGTGTCAACAAGTCCGTGCACCTCGATGCCATCAATATAGAGTTCGATTTCGTTCGGGGGACAGCAGTTAGGTCTTGAAATTTCCGCTGCCAACGCAGTTCTTACCTCCGGAACTGAGCCCGTCTGTTTTCCCCTCGTGGTGGGCTGTTGCGACGTAACATCGGAGAAATAGATCGACGACGACAAGAAGGTGAACGGCTTGCGCCGGATGGTCGGCGACCGGGACGTACGTCTAGTGGTGGATCGGCAGGAACGGGATATCGCGGCTGTGTGGGCATGGTGGGACATGTAATGTGAGGCCCCTGCAATGTCGTGAGAAGAGAAGCTGCGACGACGGCAGTGACGAGCTACGTGGCCTGGGATGCCACATGAAATACATATCGGCCGATTATCCGGAGTGCGCCATTGGCTGACGATAGGGGCACTGTTCGCTGAATAAGGTACCGTAAATGGTCGTGCAGGCGGCGGCGTCATATAAACGTTCTGACCTATTTCATATACAGCCAGAGACAGGATGGTCAGCGAGCGGGAAGGTGGCGTCGACGAATAAACGTAGCGAGTAGCTTCGTAGATGGCCGGAGACGCTGGCGCACGTGGCCGAGAAACTGCGGCTGCATACGTTAGTGGTGTGGTAACAGTTGGTGGAGCCTGAGCTGGCGGCAATGCTTCGGCAACTTGCGATTGAATGACCTGGCGAAGCGAAGGCGACAAGGATGCCATCGGCTCGGTAGTTCTTGTGATTATAGATAGCTGCCGGGCGACCTCCTCACGTATGAATTCCTTTATGACTGGCATCAACGCAGAGTGGTCGGCGGTGTCATGGCGATAGTCGAGGGATGAGATGTCCGCGGTGTCTTGAGCAGCACAACGTCTAGAAGCGCGCTGCCTACGCAGCTCATCATAGCTTTGGCAGAGCTGAATCACCTCGGCGACCGTCTGGGGACTCTTCGCAGCCAGCATTTGGAATGCACCGTCCTCGATTCCTTTCATAATATTCTTGATCTTGCCTGCCTCGTCCAGAGTCGAATCGACGAGCTTGCAGAGAAATAGCACATCTTCGATGTAGCTCGTGAAAGTTGCATCGGCTCTCTGTACTCTGCCCCACAAGCGCTGTTCAGCACGAAGGCGGCGGACAGCAGGACGGCCAAAGACTTCCGCGAGGGTTTTCGCCAATTCCGACCAGGCACTGAAATCACTTCGACGATTTCTGTACCATAGTTTTGCCACGTCGGTCGAGGTAAAAACACATTTGTGAGCTTATCGGCTGCGTTCCACTTATTGACGGCGCTCACCAGTTCATACTCGGCAATCCAGTTGTCCACATCTTGGTCCTCTGTGCCACCAATAATGGGGGGGTCGCTGCTGCCGGAGAGCGCCCGCGCAGAAGACAGGCACAGGTGCGAGGTCTGGAGTAGCAGCATAAGATGGCCCCGGATCAGTCATTGTAGGAGGTCGTTGGAGTGTGCGACTGCGAAGTTCCAGGGTGAGGACCAGATGTACCCAGCACTTCCACCACTTGAAGCGGGTTGTTGAACAAGCAGGAGTTTACTCGGCGAAGGAGAGCTTTATTTAGCGCAAGGGCTAACTGAACGCAAGCCTGCGATTTGTTTGTTTGTTTGTTTGTATCCTTTAATCCATGGCTCGTACCCACTCTGGGGGATTGGCCAAGAAAACAAATTGTCTCATATGAACGATAACTCCATTATTGCTTACAACGAAAAAAAAGGGGGGGGGGGAGTTGTATAGTTAAGACAGTATGTTGTAAAAAAAAGAAATAAACTAAAGATTTAGACAGTGAGAGAAAAATCAATAACAAAGCAGATACTAATAGCTACAACTTGATTTTGGGAGCCGACCAGACAGCTGGTTTTGCCAAACCCGATTAATTTGGTATGTCACGAATTTATCCAGAATAGAAAATTACTTTTCGACCCATGTTTTTTAGTATTTGTTAACGAGGGCTTTATGTTGAAAAACGTTTAGAGTCTTGAATAAAATTACACACCGCATCGAATGCATCTCTGTGGCAATTTCCCAAAACAGAGGCACCAAAACTTAGAACATTTTCTGCGGTTAAATTTAAACCTAGCTTCGCAAATGGAATATCTAAAAGTCGTTTCCTAATTAATCCATAGTTATGACATGAGCCAAAATAATGATCAATAGTTTCTGATTCTTCGCAGAACGGACAAAGGGGGGACAGTGTCAGACCAGCTCTGTGTAAATAAAAAAATTGCCCGCAGCTTCCCTCGGGGGAACACTGAGGAGGATGCGGAGCATATAATTGGTTAACGGGGTGTTAAAGTGCGACTTACTTGGGTCGATGGCTAAATTGGTTAACGTGGTTGTGAAATGGGGTGTTAAATTGCGACTTACTTGGGTCGATGGCTAAATTGGTTAACGTGGTTGTAGGAGGGGGTGTTAAATGAGTGAACACGTACACACGTATGCGAAAGGGCGGCGCTGGTCGAAGGGACGTCGATCATTGCGTTTGTGGATTCGTTGGAATTCATTTCACCGCGACCTTGGACGTCGACGCGCCGTACAAACCAACCGACGAGCGGCAACTGAGCGAGCGAGCGCCGACCTTGAGTATATATACAGCGCGACGGCGCATGAACTGTCAGCTGTCGAATGTTCTCGAAGCGTGACGCCACATGCGCGTCCACTGGAGAATCAGGAGAATTGTGGATGTCGAACGCGGTGTGTAGAGGAGGAAGGGTGCACAGATGGGGGAGGAGTGAAGCGCGCGCGGTGTGTAGAGGAGGAAGGGATGCACAGATGGTGGAAGAGTGGGCGACGGCGCGACGGCGCATGCGCGCGCGTCAGCTGTCGAATGTTCGAGAAGCGGTGCGGACGGCGCACTACAAGGCGCGAGTATAAGATGCTTCCGCATCTAAAAATTTAATGGGGGGACACGGCACCGGAATCTAGAAAATATAATTTCAAGTTTTTTTGTCGGACTCCACTGGGCTTTCCATGGAAATTTGAGATGCTGATAATCTGTCCATTGTGTGATATTTTCTAAACTATCTGTAAAAATAGCGAATTTCCTATATCTGACCCCTGATAAGTATTCTAACTCGGGAAGTACTGAAATTACTGGTCTATCGAGTGATGTTCGTGCCAAAGCATCTGCCAATTCATTTAATTGTAATCCGCAGTGACCTGGGACCCACACTAATTTGAGGAGTTTTAAATGCGGCGGTGCTAATGTGTGGAACGCTGCTAGGGCACGAGATTGTTCAGAGTTTGTCAGAGCTGCACACACCGAACGTGAGTCTGTTAGGATGATTGCACTGGTCTCTGTCGTAGGAATTTTACGAAGGGCTAAAATAATAGCTACTAGCTCAGCTTCAAATATATGAGTAAAATCGGGAAGCCTTACTGAAAAAGACCAGCCGAGGGAATCAGACGCAATTCCTACACCTGCCTTTTCATTGTTGACAGAAGCATCTGTAGCTATTACATTTTTTGTTTCTGCTTGTACCAAGTAATCGTTTAATGTATTGGTCAAAAATCTCAGAAATTGCAACTTGGCTTGTGGGGGGAAGATTTCATCGTACTCTATTCGAATGTTGATGGTAGAAAATTGCGATCACAACAAGTCTTCTTCCTTTTCTATACTCGAGCTCCATGCCCACTGCCCTCGTTACACCTTCTAGATTTTTTGTAAGTGCTGTACGAGTTTTTAGTTAGGCTTTTAACTAAGCTGTTATGCGTTATGCGGAAGCAGTGACCCGCATCAGTCAACCGACTGCGTGCAATGAGTTTTTCTTCAAAATAAGAGCACGTAAGTCAATGTAGTTTTGGTACGACCGCTAAATTTGAAAGCGTGGTGGCTATAGGTTATAGCGATATGACCTATGATTAGGTGTGTGTTAGTATGCTAGCCTTCTTTGAATGAGAGTATGATGCCGTGCTAGAGCGCACAGCAAAGTCATGTGCGTTCTTTAAAGACAGTGGCTGACATGAGGCTACATTCAGTTAACGAGGGTGCTAGTATGTGAGGGTAATTTGCTTTTGTTATTTTAGTGAGTGCTCACAGTTCAAGTGATCTGTTGAGCTGATGAGAGTAGCGTTCACCAAACATTGAGGCTCGAGATACATTTCTAGGATTTATAGGACGCAGTTTGATCTGCTCCGAATAAGTTTTCATTGGCGTCAGGGTGTCCTACAAGTAGGCACTCACGACCACGTTAAGTATTGAGAGAATGAAAAATGTGCACAGTTACCTTGTGCATAGGGTCTGGCAGCATTCGTATGAAAACCATGTAGTTGCGTATTATTAAGTGTTGAGTTATCAGATTAGTTACAACATTGTATGGCAGATGGCAGGAAAAGCTAGTTTTGAAGTAGTGTGATTACGGTTATATGGGGCCAAATTGTATTTGCCTTTGTGTGCTTTTCTCGCACGGCAGTTTGTTCCATATTTGGTAAGCATCTTCACGTCCATGATTGTTGTCACTTTGGCGGCACCAAATTGTCTCAAAATTTTTGCGTACAGGTTTCTCTTTTGTTTGTGTTTCTTGAGAAGCCTGGAGGGTTTTAAGCGGGTCCAATGTGCTTGACTTCAGCATGGTATTGTGTGGTGTGGTACGTCTTGCTGTTGTCGATCATTGTGAGCTGGTTTGGAAGTTGCTTACGAGTTCGCAGCTGGAGGGTCAAGCCAGGCCATCGTCCTCGTCACCAACCATTCTCTTCGTGCCCAGCGGTTGGGAGTGCTGGCCACCCGAGTTTTTCCGGGTGGCGGAGGCGCTGTTAGGTTTGGCCTTGAGATTCGTCTCCCAATCCCTTCGGCGCCCAGTCTGCCAGACGCTGTCGATAATTTGAACAATTACCCAGACAATGTGACAAGCGAAGGCGAGTTCCTGACTTTCAACTATGGACCCTTTTGTCGTCTCTTCGAGCAGAAGCGGTGACTGATGCCCTCGGCGACTCATCGGGCGACGGGGAAGCTGGCGTGACCGGCGCCAGAGCTGACGGGGGAGCGGCGCTCTTTTAATCCTCAATCAAGTAGCCGACTGGCCGACTGCCTATGCCCGCCAGGCATTGTCCCTGCTTACCGGAGGATGAAACGTCGTGTCGCCACGACATCGTAAACAGTTCCAGAGATGACAACAAAGACAGCATCTTCCTGGAAGAGACCACGGCGGCCACCGCAAATCCCCCCGGTAATTAAGCGAACAAATTGGCGGACCCTTTGATGTATGCTGTCAGGATCGTGGGACCTCTTGACTGGCGGAACCCACACGACGAGGAAGAACCCTGCTGGCGCCACCTTGCAGTGCAGTGTTCACGACTCAATATTGGACGTTCACGTGGACCATGCATGCTCGTCCCCCTCACCTGTTGTGTGTGTGTGATTGGTGCTCCACTCGGAGAGGAGGAGCCCGACATGGCTTAAAACGACGCCGCAGAGTGCTGGACGTCACTCTGAACTATGTAACGTTCAACCACCACGCTCGTGGTTTGAGAAACCCCTAAGCTTTCTTTGCTGTAAATATGTGTAAATAGTGCCATAAACCTGTTTGTTTTCAGTATCCTCTTCTTGTCAGCGTTCGTTTCCTCCACCCGGTTACACCACGCTACCACAAGAGACCGGGTAGTCCCCCATCCTTTACAGCACCCGACAGTGAACCAGAGGATGCAACGAAGCTCTTTGGGCCGCCTCAGCATTGTTGGTACCGACCGCCAGGGATACTAAGAAAATGGAACGCTCGCTGAACACAGTGACACGCTCAAGTGTCAGTGCCCTTTTTGGCATGTTTGCAAAGAACGCTTTCTGGGCGCCTACATAATCAGCCATGATCGCTTGCTCAGAACTAAAAAAGAAAATGATATGCACGTGCAAGTTCGGTTTTGCTGCGTCTACTCGCTAGGCTACGCATTGGAAGACTCGGTTTTGTTGCACCTACCTGCTAGGCTGTGTGTTCTGGCGCTACCATCAGATCTCGTAAACTGCATTGCGGGTGCCTATAAATCAAGCGTTACTTCATGCTATATAGCCAGAGATCTACGCGACCACTCAATGCAAAGTTTGTCAGTCACGAGCTTCCTTAGACGTACACTATGGGAATGTCAGAGATAAAAACACTGATGAAAACGGGGCGTCCACCGACAACCTCCGCACGCGTTGGCTGACCGTGCTGTTCAGTTCAGCCCTGGATGATCTGCTATGGTCAAAACAGCGGGTGAGGAAGCTGCTAGGACGCAAGACCTTCTAGGCGACACCTATAGGCGGGCGCCCAGCCCACTAACATTCCGAATACAAAATAAAGTTTATTCCATTCATCTATTCTTTATTCGCGAGAAACGTGGCATGTGTTTCCAACTGTATTAGCTAGCGTGCGCGGTAAAAAATACTAACAAGTAATAAAACAAACAGCATCCTCGGCATGGCGTTTGTTTTCGCAGAGGCGTCTCGAGCACACAGTTCCGGATATTCTTGAGAAGCGCCCAGTCAGTGAACCTGTCATTGTGCCTGATGGCCATAGCGTCCGCGTCTTATCAACAAAAATGCTACAGACGCATTTCAAACGCACCGCATTGAGGCGGTGGCAAGTCACGTTCAAGTCAAGGAGGGGTTAACTCCGGCTGTTACGAGCGACGATAAGCGCACGTGCCTGCAGCTGTCGCTGACAGCTGGCGACACCGAATTGTGACAGGGTGGAGGCTCCAGTTGCTAGGGACGTGCGCGCCCGCAGCTCTAGCTATGGGAGACGGCAAAGGACGGATCCTGACAGACGCCTGACATTTTCGTTAATAGTTTGTAGAGAAGGGACAGTTAACTGATCGGCCTGTAATTTTTCAAGTCTTTGACGTCTCTTTTCTAATGATATAAATGATGAAGTTCTTTTAAGGTTCTGATGTTTTTCCTGTCAAGAGACACTTCGTATTTTTTTGCCATATTTCAGGAGATTCAATGTTACCTTATCCTCACCAGCGGCTTTGCCTCTTTGCATTGCTTCTAGGGCTTTCCATACTTCTCCTGTCGTTACTAATAGGATGTCGAAACCGTTATGCTATTTGCTGGTATTTTCCGCGCTCAACTTTTTTGACACATTTG
The DNA here is from genome assembly GCA_013436015.1 of Rhipicephalus annulatus. NCBI lineage: Eukaryota > Metazoa > Arthropoda > Arachnida > Ixodida > Ixodidae > Rhipicephalus > Rhipicephalus annulatus. The sequence goes on from WOVY01004026.1 coordinate 102,859, forward strand.
GAGATGAAGGCGATGACAATGCCGTAAATATATACCAGTGTAATAAATTGGTGTTCTTTGTGGCTGAGAAGTTTACTACTTCGAAAGTGAAATTTGCAAGCGTATGTTGACATTACTAACCATGTGTGGCTATATGAGCGTGACTCTGAGGTTGTTTTTTCGTTTGTCATAAAAATACGTATTTAATTTTTTCCGCTAGAGAATTGCTTGGTATTTTAAAGCTAGTTGTTTTTAAGTTACATTATAGATTTGGCAGACATAATTAATAATGGTGCGTGTATTCGACTGTTTGCAGGTCGTATTTAAAGAATTTCGTTCTCCAAATAGTATATAAAATGGGGCAAGTTGGTAAAAATTCATTGTTCAAGGCAAACAGTGCGAAGAACGAAGACAGAGAAATAAGAAGACACAGGACAAGGGCTGTATATGAAAAGGAGCCTTGTTTGCTAGAAATTGCACTGAGTAGTATCGAAAATTGGGCAAATTGGATAACAAATAATTCTTCAATGTAAACAGCGTGAAAAACGAGCACAGACAAATATGAAGACACAGGACGAGTGCTCGTCCTGTGTCTTCCTATTTCTCAGTCTTCTTTCTCCGAAAGCTTATGTTCTGTTACAACAAAACCTTCAGGCTGTTTGGGACTGGTGCATTCGTTGCGGCAAGGAGTTAAACACAGAAAAGAATGTGTTTCTGCGTATTACATGAAAGAAAATGCCTAGTACGTTACTTACTTTGTTAACCAGCGTGATATACAAGACGTAGACAAATGTACGTATCTGGATGTCATTATGAACAACAAACTAATCTGGTCATCACATATATCGTCTACTTGTACCTCCACGCTTAAGAAGATATGGTTTCTGAAAAAGAAACTGAAAACCGCACCTCCTAGAGCTAAGATTTTAGATTATAATACTTACGTCACAGTCGAATTGGAATATGCTTCAGTGGTATGGTACCCCCTCCACAAACGTTATGTGCAGAACTCGAACCACCTCAAAGAAAAGCAGTGCTCTTCATATTCAATAAGTATAGAATGACTGTTTCGCTATTCTCATTAATGAGGCAATATTGCATCCCATTTTTAGAATCGCGCAGATACGTCAACAGGTTGCTTTTTCTTCATAATTGTCTTCCCGGAAATACGAATGTAACCATGCCTGATTGTGTACGTCCCCACTCACTAGGAAGGTTAGACACACCCACAGTAGGTCACCCTGCTCCAATTTTCGCTAAAACGAAATCGCATAACTACATACTTTTTCCTAGAACTGCGTCCATATAGAATGCTCTGCCCCACCCCCACCCCCCCACCCCCACTGTTTTTGATGCCAGTAATTTTGAATGCGAACTGGCAAAACTGTATTATATTTCATAACTGTACATGAGATTTTTGCGTTCCCATTTTTCTTATTGCCTTTACATTTTTTTCGCTCGAATTGTTATGTTTAGTTTTTTGTTTATTCTGTGTTATATACAACCGCTCCTGCATTGACCACGCGGTAGCCTACAGCATTGCTCAATAAATAAAATAATGAATAAATAAATAAATAACCTCTTGCGTACGCTGGTTGGCGCACCCTAAACCCATTCGTTAGTCTTCTGTATTTTATTCCCAACAATGTTCTTCATTTTGTGAAATATCAGATAGTTTCTGTCAGCTTTCCAAAAAATGCAAGAAAACAATCACTGCACAACCGGTAGCCACCCAGCGGCAGCAGTGTGCGCATTTCTTCTTTTACACTGACTAACACACATCTAAGCAGTGAAGAACTGGGCATTGAACCGACGATACTGTAACAGATGACACCCCATTTCGCTATCATTAACGTGCGCATTCAGAGGATGTACCCAATACGTGCTCTAGTATTTCTGGGACCTGACGCGTATCGCAGTTGGGGCTGGTGTCACTGCCACCGATCATATCAGCGTCTTGTCAATGCCAAAATAAGCTAATCCAATCCATCATACTTTCGACGTGTCGTTTTGAATTGATTGATTGAATTGTGGGGTTTAGCGTCCAAAAACCACCATATGATTATGAGAGACGCTGTAGTGGAGGGCTCCGGAAATTTCGACCACCTGGGGTTCTTTACCGTGCACCTAAATCTGAGTTAACGGGCCTACAACACTTCCGCCTCCATGGGAAATGCAGCCGCTGCAACCAGGCTGTTAACCCGCAACCTGCGGGTCAGCAGTCAAGTACCTTAACCACTAGACCATCGTGGCGGGGCGACGTGACGTTTTTATTTACGAGGCATGTGGAATCTTACTTCCAGAACCCATTTGTGTAATCGCACCCGTGCAGGTTACCACCGTACGCTGTATAAATGTGATGTAGGGTGAATTATTTTAGGCAAAAAGTGCATGATAATAGAGAATTCTTCATAAACGCAGGAATTCTCAGTTTAACATGTGGTTTAGGTAGAACTGACGGAGGTGTTCGAGAAACACCCAGTACAAAAAATGTTGATAGTAGATTGTTTAATGTTTTTATTGCGATACATTGCTCGTGAAAAACTGCAGCCTGGATGGGTAGTGCAAAGTGGTGCTCTAAACGTTCACTCGAAAATTCAGGCTAAGGCGTGCATCTTCAGGTCAAGAAGCGAAGATAGCCACTTAGTGATTTGCATCGCATGTATACACTGATCGGACAATCCCGAGCTTCCAAAATGATTCCGTTCGTTGACGTCTAGCGTGGTAGGCTCAACCATGTTCGCAATCCCTGAGCGTAAATGCTCTCTAGCGTGTTCCCATCGTCATGCGATTTTTAAAAACATTGGGTTGTTCTACAATATTGCCACGTTCCTTCCTTCAAGTTTTATTATCGCCCTGTGACACTATGTTCAGTGCAAGCCACGCCTAAGATGTTTGAGAAGCTTCCAGGCAGTGTAGATCATTTTCTTAAGATTACGCTCACTACGTGAACCTTTCATGCTATTCTGGAACTTACTTCACCGCTAGCGATAACGCTAGAATGTTCGATGGCAAGTGTATAAATGCCAACACGCTTTGCCACTTGTCGGTTGATCGGTGGCCGACGCCCTGCTCGCCGCCATCAGTGCCAGCTTCTTGCTGTAATCTGACATTTACGTGGCCACAAGTTCGGCCCGATTAAAGCGTTTATTATTCTACCTGCAGTCTGCTCCCCTTGATTGACGGGACGACACCACGACAATGTATATTCTATAAACAGAGCAATATATAACTGATTGATCGATTTTTTCGTGAGGTTTAATCTCTCAAAACCATCATATAAATATGAGAGATGCCGTAGTGGAGGACTCCGGAAATTTCCACCTCCTGGGGTTTTTTGAAGTGCATCCAAATCAGAAGACACGGGTCCAAAAAACTTTTCCGCCTCCATTGGAAATGCAGCCGCTGCAGCCGGGATTCGATCCCGTGACCTGCGAGTTAGCAGCCGAGTGCATTAGCTACAGACCGCCGCGACGGGGCATTATGTAACTGAAGAAACGACGATTACGATGGGCTCTACTTTGCTCCTTCCACACTGTGAAAAAGAAACCGAAAGGCTTTTCATTTTGATTTCAATGGTGCGACATGTCTCGACCATGATAAATCTTGGTCTATGATTAACCCCAAAAACTTATATTGCATTTACAGCAGCTATTGATGTTTCCTGAACTTGGCAACGTTTAAAGCTAGAACCTTATTTAGTGAGGCAAGTCTAGCTGTACTATTTGAGGAGCTAGAGGGTGTTAAATGGGATATAATAGGACTCAGTGAGGTTAGGAGGTCAGATGAGGCATATATGGGGCTACAGAATGGGCACGTCATTTGCTATCGTGGCTTGGCTGACAGAAGAGAACTGGGAGTGGGGTTCCTAATTCACGGAAACATAGCTGGTAACATAGTGGAATACTATAGAATTATAGAAAGGGTGGCAGGTATCGTAATTAAACTCAATAAAAGATACAAGATGAAGATGATACAGGCTTACGCGCCTACATCCAGCCATGATGACGCTTCACTTGAAAGCTTCTCTGAAGACGTGGAATCGGCAATGAGTAAGATCAAAACACGGTATACTATACTGATGGGAGAATTCAATGCAAAGGTCGGGAAAAAGCAGGCTGGAGACCAGGCAGTAGGAGCTTATGGCGTCGGTACTAGAAATTCCAGAGGAGAGCTACTAGTAGAGTTTGCAGAACGTAATAATATAAGGATTTTCAGTACTTCCTACCGAAAGAGAGAAAAACCGTAAAGGAACATGGAGGAGCCCTAATGGCGAAATTAAGAACAAAATAGACTTTATAATTAGTGCACACCCAGGCATCGTGCAGGATGTCAAATTGCTTGGCAAAGTACGATGTAGTGACCATAAATATGTACGGTCCTGAATTCGGCTAGACTTGAAGAAGTAACCCCAGAAACTGATACGCAAGAAACCAATCAATGAGCTAGCACTGAGGGGGGAAGTACAAGAATTCAGTCTCACTTCAGAACAGGCACTCGGCTCTTATCGGGGAAAACAGCCTTAGCGTTGACGCAATGAATGATAACCTGACGAATATCATTACGGAGTTTGCAGTAGAAGTTGGAGATTCTGTAGTTAGACAGGACACTGGCCAGCTGTCCCAGGAAACGAATAATCTCAATAGGAAGCGTCAACGCACGAAAGCCTAAAATACAACAGACAAAATAGAGTGTGTAGAGCTTTCGAAGCTGATTAATAGGCTTAAGGTATCCGATGTAAGGAGGTATAACATGGAGACATTAGAACGCACTCTGAAAAATGGAGGGAGCGTCAAAGCAGTGAAGAGTAAACTTGGGATAGGGGAAAATCGGATGTATGCACTGAGGAACAAAGAAGGCAAAATAACTACCAATGTGGATAGGATAGTTAAAATAACGGAGGAGTTCTACAGAGATCTGTATAGTAGCAGGGACAACCATGACCTTAATACTATAAGAACTAGCAGTAAGCCAGATGACACCCCACCAGTAATGATAGAAGATGTTAGAGAAGCCTTGGAAAGCATTCAAAGAAGCAAAGCTGCTGGTTAGGATCAGGTAACATCATATCTGCTGAAAGGTGGAGGACAGATTGTGTTAGAAAAACTAGCCACCCTGTTTCCAAGGTGCCCCTGAAGGAAGACTGCCAGAGTCTTTGAAGAATGCTAACATCATCTTAATACATAAGAAAGGAGATGACGAAGACTTGAAGAATTACAGGCCGATCAGCTTGCTCTCCGTAGTATACAAGCTATTTACAAAAGTAATATCTAACAGAGTTAAGAAAACATTAGTATTCAATCAACCAAAGGAACAAGCTGGATTTCTAACAGGCTACTCAACAATCGGCCACATTTATACTATCAATCAGGTAATAGAGAAATGCTCAGAATATAACCAACCACTATACATAGCCTTTAGAGATTACGAGAAGGCGTTTTCTTCAGTAGAAATATCAGCAGTCACGCAGACAATACAGAAACAGGGCGTCAATGAAGCATATATAAACATCCTGGAAGAAATCTACAGGGGATCAACTGCTACCATAGTACTTCATAAAAAAGCAACAGAATACCAATCAAAAAGGGTGTAAGGCAGAGAGATACAATCTCCGCAATGCTATTTACCGTGTGCTTACAGGAGGTTTTCAGAGGCCTAGAATGGGAACAGTTAGGGATAAGAGTTAATGAAGAGTACGTTAGTAACCTGCGCTTCGCCGATGACATTGCATTGCTGAGTAACTCTGGGGACGAATTGGAACTCATGATTACATAATTAGATAATGAGAGCAGAAAGGAAGGTCTTCAAATTAATCTGCAGAAAACGAAAGGTATATACAACAACCTCGGAAGAGAGCAGCGCTTTAAGATAGGCAAGAGTCCACTTGAAGTTGTAAAAGACTGTGTCTACTTAGGGCAGGTAATAACTGCGGAGGTGAACAACGAGGTTGAAGTAACTAGAAGAATAAGAATGGGGTGGAGCACATTTGGCAAGCACTGTCAAATTATGACAGGTAGATTTCCACTATCCCTTAAGAAGAAGGTATATAACAGTTGGATCCTGCCGGTACTTAGCTACGGAGCAGAAACATGGAGACTTACAAAGAGGGTTCAGCTTAGATTGAGGACGACGCAGCGAGCAATGGAACTAAAAATGGTAGGTGTAACCTTAAGAGACAAGAAGATAGCAGAGTGGATTAGGGAACTAACGGGGGTTAAGGACATAATAGTTTAAATAAAGAAGAGTAAATGGACATGGACCGGGCATGTAGCGCGTAGACAGGACAATCGCTGGTCATTAAGGGTAACTAACTGGTTTCCCAGAGAAGGCAAGAGGGTTAGGGGGAGACAGAAGGTTAGGTGGGCAGATGAGATTAGGAAGTTTACGGGTGTAAATTGGCAGCAGCACGCACACGACCGAGTTAACTGGCGGAACATGAGAGAGGCCTGTGTCCTGCAATGGACATAGGCTAATGATGATGATGCTTGATGTTTCATTATTGTACAGGATATATTGACATAGTTTTGCGCATGAAAGCAAGCAGTGCGCGTTTGTCGATCAAAAAAGTGAGCCCCGGACGCTATTGATAATTAGCTATGATTGTCACTGCACGTTGAAGCTCAGATTTGAGTACAGGTTAAAGAACCTCAGGTGGTCGAAATTTCCGAAGCCCTCCACTACGGCATAACTCATAATCATATGGTGGTTTTAGGACGTTAAACCCTACATAGCAATCAATCAATCACTGCACGTTGAAGTCGAGCATGCGATTGCGGAATTTCATCGCGAATTGAAATACGTGATTTAATTTAGTGATTTGAATACTAAGTTAGTTTTAACACTCGAAGTTGTTGACCCTGTAGGGCGAATCATCACCCGATACAGAAAATTAAATTCCGTGTCCTAGTACATAACGCTGCAAGAAACTGTCATAGAATCTGCTTATCTTCAGATGAACCCTTCTCATAACAAAATTATTCTACCAAAACGCGCAAGCATTGGTGCGTGCAGTTGAGTTCGAAGACCCAAACAAGTCTTCCTGTCAGCTAATTGTAAAAAGATGCAACACCGATGGCAAACTCACATGCGCAAAGCTGGGAGCCCAAGGCCATCCATTGGGAATCTGCAATGATACACCTCACGGTAAGAACTGAGACGATGAACGTGCTGATTACTTTTATATATTATTGACTTAAATAGTTTTCTGCACATGATGAGAAGGGTTTCTAGCCAAAGACACTCACGACGACAAAGCAAGAAAAAGAGCACTGCGCAGAACTAGAAATATTGAATTAGATTGTTTCACATTTTATCGCTGTATGCAGCGGAAGCGCTTCTTGTTCATTGTCCATTTTTAGCTTCATTATTGACTTTTCGCGCATGTATTCTTCTTCTCCTGTTATCAGTACTGTAGATACACGGATAACAGTTGGCCCGCTTATATACGTGAACTACCATGACTAAAAACAAGCTGACGCGCAATACCTTTGAAGTTATGCCCACTTACCGGAACGAGTAATCATGGGTCAGGGCACTATTAGTGCTAACCACCGAAAAACGTCACTCTTTCACCACTAGGACGAAGAAATCAATATGGTAGCAAAAAATTAGGATATCACACGAAGAACGACCAGCAGATCAATACATTCAGCACACTGGTGTAGCACAAAGGAGAACCATGAGAAAAAACGCCTAGGTATACACAAAACAAGGGTTATCTAAGAACTGTCTTAGTTGTTACATGTTTGTAATTGAGGAACGTGCTGCAAATGTTTGCAATGCAGATACCAACGCTCTTTCTTTTAGGTGGGATGCATTTTATGGTCGAGTTTTATACGGTGTGCAGCGTCATCACCCTTATAGCACATGCGCGTTCCCTCTTCCTCTCCTACTTTCATGTCTGTAGCATCGCAACACCGCAGGCAACGTCTGCTAGCCTACGCTCGCTCTCTCCTCTCTCTTTTTTCTAGCAATCATTTCCCGCGGCGTCTACATAGCCTTCGCGCATGTGCGGCCTCTCTGACCCTCTCTCAGCTGTCCTACGCACACCGGTTTCACGGTTCGCCACATCGACGTCGGCAGCGTGTGCAAGTGACTTTCTTGGTTGAAATAAAAAATGAATATAACATCTGCACTACTGTTCACAGGCTACCATGTATATATAACCACGTGATATTGACCTTCACGTAGTGCTAGTGGGAAATGTTTTTTGCGTTGTTGAAAAATTATAATTATGGGTGTGAGCATTAACTAAAAGTGGACTGCGGTTCTCTGTGTCCGATTAGAATCTTCTGTGTCTGCTCACTCATTAGCAGAGATTCGAGTTTTCCAGTAAGAAACACCGGTTCATCACTGCGTGCTGCACAACGCCGTGATGAGTGCCAACGTCAACGCCACCGGCAGTGTAAGTGGTAGCGCCCACTGCTTCACATGTAAATAGACATATTTCCCTTTAGCGGAAGATAGTGTATTTATTTATTTTTCTAAACTACGGGCCTTGTATTGACTCTTTGCGTCTCTTGCCATGCGGTGGAGTCTGGCACCAAGTGTACTCTGTGTTAATTTTTAAGGGACAAAGCTCCTCTAAGTCTAACCTTGTCCTGCCCCAGACGTAACTGGCTGTATCCGACAAACAGGTGGTAAGGTAAACAAACAGTCTGACAGACGGACAGAAGGACTGATGGACGCACGTGTGGATGGAAGCATGGATGCATGAACGTGCAGACGGACGGAAGGACGGACGTACTGAGGCACGGGTGGTTGAGCGAATGCACAGAAGAGCGCACAGACTGATGGACAGACTGACGGACAGACAGACACATGGACGTACGGGTGGACGGACGAACGCTTCGCACCACTCGTCATCATTCACTCCGTGGATATGTTGTGACATTTCCTCTATATCATATTATCATGAGTAGTACAGAAGAGGTCACTTCATTGTGCGCGTCACATGGGCACTTTTTAATTGAAGAGCCATATTTTAGGTTTCGGCGATATATTGCTCCGAACTATGTTTTAAGAGCTCTGGAACGAAGAGTCACCGTTTAGAATTCCAATTTAGTTGCTTTAAATTTTTTTCCACTGAAGTATTTTTCTTCGTGTATTTATACATATATAGGCACATATGCATATCCGGAATATGACAAAAATCAGCCGATACTCTCACAATAAAATATTGGAGACTCCTTATTCTTCACCCTGAAGAGTTTAACACGATATCAATGTTCTGTCCCTAGTAATGTAACCGATGATATTCGTAGTGGTGGCTTGTGTCAGTCAAGCTTTCGCATATGGTTCCATTATGTGTAAAGGGTAGCATGCTTTCAACCACGAGCGATTGTGCGCACGAAATATTTTTCGTGCTTCGAGATTCATATACACCAAGTACGTTGCCTTACGAGAATGCGTGCAGTAACGTGTGTGCCTTTTGTAACGGGGGTGACGTTAAACCACGACGTCTTTAGCATAATGACTTGTTTTGCCACCCGACGACAATGTACGCTTGTGCCACTCAATATTACTGCTATATTACATGTTATACATTGAAGTCTGTATGCATGACGCATACGTTCGTAAAGGAAGAATTATTGCTCCTGTATTTCCAAGTAGAAAATTTATTTTCAAAGTACTTCTATGCAGAAACGCGGCTTTGTGTGAGAACACCTGCTTGCCATGCAAACGGCCTCGGTTCTATCCTCACTGGCACCCGGACATATTAGTATGTATTTCATTTGCGTTCTTATTTTTTTTTTTGGCCACGGACCATGTGATACTTTTCGCTCCCAAGCAACGACACCCATGCCGACACTGACATGGATACCAGAAGTTGTGCGATACGAGGCCTTGAACGCTATTAACTTAATAACCTTCATAACTTCTCGTCATGCCCCGCCGCGGTCGTGCATAGAGTGGCTAACGTACTCGGCGGCTGACCCACAGGTCACGGGATCCAACTCCTGCTGCGGCGGCTGCATCTCCGATGGAGGCGGGAATGTTGTAGACCCGTGTGCTCAGCTTGGGGAGCACGTTAAAGAACTCCAGATGGTCGAAATTTCTGGAGCCCTCCACTACAGCGTCCCTCATATTCATACGGTGGTTTTGGGACATTAAACCCCACATATCTATCATCACATCATTTTCTCTTCATAATAGTGAAGAACTGGAACACGCTAACTAAAACTATCTTATTGAGAAATCTCCTCTGCTTCTCTTTGCAATCACGAATCATAAATCGGTGAGATAGCGAAGACACGTTCGATTTAGTCCTGCTTTTTTTTCTTCATTTTGAAACGACTGTGTGTAAATATCGATAGGTTTTAACTGCCATTTCCTGAAAAGTATTCATTTTACTGGTCTTTTGTTGCTTTATTAGTTGATTGTGCTTCAAATTAATGCACTAAAATTACAGTCCAGCATACTTTGTTATTTGACCAAAGTTTTTCTTGAAAACAATAAATTCAAAGTCGCACATGCTTTCATGCCCAAATAAAAATACACGTGGTACCAAATACGGAACCTTGATACAAACACAAAAGACCATGGCATAAGGCAGATATGGACTCATGATGTATGTGAAATCATGCAGATGCATGATGGCGTAATTCATTTGTGCGATTTCTCGCATTCCTTTTATAGCTGTCTAGTTCTTGTCAAATGCGTCAGTTACGCTGTATTAAGGGCGCATAATGTACAATAAGTCATCCCCAGAGTGAAAATGTCTTGATATTAGCATTGTAGTGCTGCTAGTTAAAGAGCCCTCTCACGCAGCCTGTTTTGGCGACAGTCATCTTATCACAGCCAATGACGTGGAAGAAAGGAACAATCAGTGTCTTAAAAGCGAAAACCTTCGTTTGGTCATATTGTTGCCTTGAAACGAAAACTGCAATGACAGCAAGCAATGCACAGTGTACACAAAGGTCAGTGCACAGAGCGTTTGTCACCAATAAACTAATCAGTGGCAAGATGCGACGGCATAAATGCATGAGGTAACTAACAGTCCCGCATTATCGCTAGTCAGCACGTTTGATCAAGATTAAACTTGTGCATTTAGATATGCGCGTTCAAGTCTAATCAAATATACAAAAATTATCTAGAGTACAAGCTTACCAACAATGTGGCACAAAGTGCAAAAGGCAGAATCAACGCATGCAACATCAGTAACATAAAGTATAGAAAGGGGGAACGCGTTACTGGAGCTATATGCATAGTTCAACATGACCGTAAGCGTAATCTATTATCTTGATGACCTAGTACTTGACGTATTTACGATGATAAAGATTCATCTGGTGGGAGTAGCTATATGCAGGGCCTCCTAATTATTACGCAGTGTCATTTAAAAACAAGAATGGCGTTAAGTGAAGCAAGGCTAGTGCACATTTTCAGCAGTGTATTTCAATAGCCGAAACTAATACTTTATCACAATATATATATCGTTATACCATAATTGTAACTCAAAGTGTACTCACCTAATTATCAAAATGTCAATGAAGCAGATGTGCACAAGTTAAAACGACATCTGTCCGTGCCACTTTCAACAACGTACCAATCGCAAGCTGATTTTTTTCCTGCTATAAAGGAATCCCGTGAAATACGAATAATAACATGTGAATAAACCGCTGCGCTCATAAGAAACAAGCGCCCTAAAACACGCTCATTTTGACTTAGCCATTAGCAATGAAGAAAAAGAAGAAAAAAATTAGGGGACCCTAAAGCTTCACCTTTAGGAGTTGAACGCGATGGCTACAGTGACGCTAAGGGGGGCCAAGCAGCTCGGTACGGCTTGCACAGCTCTGTGTATTTAATGCGATTTTTAAATGCAAAGCATTACGAAGCGAACTTGGGCGACTTTGAGCGTATCTATCTATCTATCTATCTATCTATCTATCTATCTATCTATCTATCTATCTAGCCACCTAGGACTTTTAGCTCTCCTAACCGTTTTGATAGTGGTATCAATACCAGACTTGGTATGGCATAACACGACTGTATAAAAAACATATTTGACTAGTCATGACATAAAAATCTTGATATCCATGTGACGAATGCCATGATTTATATATCGAGGTACTGCAGTTTTTGCGGTGGTTTTGTTCACATTACATGTTGCAAAACTGGTATGGTATAGCAAGATTGCATGGCAAACGCAAGTGATAAAGTCTAACATGAAAATCATGACATGCGTATCATGTAACAACATCACCACATGCCACGTTCATGATGCGCTGGCGGCCGTTTCGCTAGCTTAACTTATACGAAATTCGGTATTACGGGACCTGAATGGATGACGAAGTTATGATACTGGTGCAAACACAATGAACATGAGACGCGTGTCATGTAACAACATGACTACATGCAACGCTCATGATGCGCTCACGGCCGTTTCGCTAGCTTCACTTATGCCAAATTCAGCATTACGTGACGCCTATGAATAGCGAAGGTATGTGACTCGTGCAAACATGATAATCGTGAGATGCATGTCATGTGGAAACATGACCACATGCCACAGTCAAGGCGCCAATACATTTTGACGCACGGATGAACGGAAAAACTTTATTTAAAAAAAAGGAAACCCTGCAGGGTTACCGGCCCGGGCTCAGGCCACCCCGACGTTTTGTGCGGTGAGGCGTAGCCTTTCCACCGCTCTCCGGGCCCGCTTCATTGCCCACAGTTGTTCGTGCAGATCTGAGCTACTCAGCGCACTTGGCCAACGCTCCTCGAGAAGGTCCGGTTTTATATTGTCCTCTCGGTATATTACTGTGACCTGTGTGCATTGTCATAGAATATGTGCCATATCTGCGTGTTCGTGCTTACAGAGGGTACAGCTTGTTTGCCGGTATTGATACATTTTGACGTGACGCGGTCCCCGTGCTCGTCGGCGTTCATTTCGTCGTGTCACGCTGGCGTTGACAGGCCAGGCGCGCGCCGTACTGCGTTGCTTTGATGCATGCGCGTTTCAGTGCGTCCTGTGTCCCTCTGTCACGAAAAGTGGGAGACGCAGTAATGTCTTGGTCACTCATCGGCACAAAATGCAGCATGTTGCATTTAGCGCCGGTTGCCGTCGGGCCGCGCGGACGGACGCTGGTCGCGCCTGTCGTAAGACAACAGTGCGCTCGCGTTTTGCTAACGTTGAATCGATATGCCCAGCGTGCGCGCACGTCAACGCTACATTTGAGCACGTTGGGCCCTTCAATATGTGCTCGTGGCCGTTTTCATGGCTTCACATATACCAAATTTGGTGTTACGTGACGTCATTGAATGATAAAATATATGACTGGCGCAAACATGATATCCTGACACGCGTGTCATGTAAGAACATGACAACACACCACGCTCAAAGCGAGCTGGCGACGGCTTCGCTAGCTCCGCATATACTAAACTTTGTATCACGTTACGTGGATAGATGACGAAGGTAAACGACACATCCAAACATGATAATTATGACAATGAAGTCATGTACGGTATCGTTTACCCCCCCCCCCTCGTAACGTTGTGCTGATTTCAAAGTGATCCACATTTCTCATTCGCGCTTCGCATATCATCGATTCCCAGTGTACGTGGGATCTGCCAATTTTAATTGTGAAAGCAATTTTATGGACACTCTCGTTGTAATTTTGCCACTGGCGTCGGCGTCTGCGTCGCCGTCACTCACGGTGTAAGTATAGTATCTATATATATGAACACGCAATTGAAAATACAAAAAAGTCTCTAGCGCGGAAGCGAAATTGGGACCACTTAGACGCGAACGAGGCGTTAGCCATTGAGCTTCGGAGGAGCACGTCTCTGAACGTTCAAGCGAGGAGCTATTTATATCTACAACTTACCGCTGGTGCCGGGCATCTCGGAGAACTTTCGTGTTTTCAGCGTTACCAGCAAGTTGGCGCATTAAGCCGTCACCCCCGGTGACGATTAAGCGCGCGTTGTCACATAGTCATGGCACGGCGGTGCGTGCTCATCTCGGGCGGGTACTTTGCTCTGCCTAGAGAATAAAAGAGCGGACGCTGGATTCAGCGCCATTATCTTGCAGTGGGGAGAATCATACGTTTCGGTTAGCCTTTTGGTTTCGCCGGGACGATCCTGTTGTAGTTACCTGGCGTACGAAGGTCACTGCATGCGTTGCGAACTCTCCGTTTGTGAAAAGAGTGCGCTTTTCAGACAGAGCGAAGTAGCAACTGAAACACTTATTCGGGTTTCGCTGCACCTGCGAGTACGTTTCGTGCATTATCTGTGCGTGAGAAACGTTGGGCATGTTTCTACCTCCTTGCCATTCTGCGCGTAACCTTCCAATTTATTGCTATCGCTTTCAATGCTTCGTCTCTGCGGCTAAGCTGTGACTTTTTCACTGTTAAAATGCTTCAACTTATCTAACCAGAATACCAACCAATTCGTGAAGACACAGGCAACAGGTTGATAATAATTTTCCGGTATTCGATGGGGCTTACAGGACACAGCAACCCTCAGCTCTCGGAATGGCGAGGCAGCGTCGCCGACCCAACTGCCAGCTCGAAGCGGCAGCCACTGCGCCTCGGCATGGCGACGGCGACACTAGACTTGTTCGAGGCAGCAGTGCCCTCGAAGCGTGGTGAGACCACACCTGCGTATAACATGGACCTTACGAAACCAGGCTTGTCATCTATGGATGGCAGACACCACAAAATAGCCAACCCAATCCGACTCAACAATAAGAAACACCTGCGGCTGGAAGACGACTTGCAGACAGTTTTGACGCTAAGACAGAAGAAGCAGCCAGCGCGAGAGCGCAAGAGAGTATAAGAATCTGCGGGCTGCACTAGCCCGAATGAACCACATCAACAACGAAGACGGACACCCTAACCTCTTCTACTTCCCAAAAAAAGATTTCAAGATTGATCTGCGACTCCACCAGGAACTGCCTTCGGAGACAATCAGCACAACTGCCCTGGCTTTAGCAATCGTCACAGTCTGCAACTACGTAATCAGAGGTCAGAAATGTTTGCTCCTTATAAAGCCAGGTTCTAAAAACACCATACTTTTGACACCGAGTCGAGACGTTGTGCAAATGGCCCTCCAAATCAGTTCCCTCACAGCCAACGGGTGTGCACATGCAGTCAATATTTAGGCTGCCACTGGAGATCACGCTATTCGGGAAGTTATACAAGGACTTCCACCCCAGACGCCGACAGAAGTCATTAAGGCAAATCTGCGTGTACGAAATTAGCGCTTCGAACTCATCCACGCGAGAATTATCGGTGACACAAAGAGTGCGGCCCTTACTTTCAGTGGCCCATCGCTACCACGAGTGTTTCACTACAACGGTGGTCAACTCCCATGTCATTCTTACCGCGCTGCCGTGCAGGTGTGCAAAGCATGCCTCGCAAAGAGACGTCAGATGTATGTCTGTCCCCAACCAGACTTGCAACTGTGCCGCACATGAGGAGTGAGAGACCCAGTGGATGGACATTCATGTGAACCTGAGTGTGCTTTATGCGTGGGTGCCCACATCACCGGAGATCGGAGCTGCCAACGACGTCTTAAACGACCGAGACCACCTAAAGATAGACAGTGCGTCGACAGGCCTGAAAATGCAACACAGTACCTACGCTTGCTCCGCTCTGAAGATGGAGAGTTGGAATTGGCCAAAGACCAGCAGAGCCAATAGGGGATCAAACAGGAAATTCAAGACTGCAAACCTTTCGGTGAGCAAGCGCCTGGTCCAAGTCGGATGCAACCCGTCAAAGCAGATACCACTCTCACCCACGAGGTGGCCCTCAGCAAGAACAGAAATCATCACAACAACCCTGGAACCACCGAAAGAGAGGTCCGCCACTCCGGCAATGCCACCGCTCGAGGTAATCTGGGCAGCAGTCCCATCCTCCATGACAAAACTTGTCACACAAAATGGGGAGTACAAGAGTAATAATAGCGGGAAACTGACAAGCTAGGGCGAATTTGAACAGCCTGAGAAATAAGCTCAAAGCGATTATAGGCCAGATAACAGCGAGAACGGCGTCGGGAGGAACACAAAAGACAAACATGCACGCACAGCCCCCGAACACATTGGCCACCCCACAAACACACAAACAGAGCCGTAAACCCAGCCTACTGCGCCGCCACCTCTACCCACTCCCCAACAGATTGAAGGAAAACTGGATGAAATGTGCGCGCAAATACAATTATTCTTTACGGAGCTTCAAAACCTCATAAGGAATGTTGATGACTTCTTCAAACTTGTGAAGAAAAGCGGAAAACGGCCCAACAGCTCTAGTTCTCATAGCAGGAAAACAAAGGTTACAGTAGCCACGGACACAGAAGGACCCTTTGAGAGCCCGTACTCTGCTAAGCCAACAGGTCGACATCAAGAGAATATCACACTTTGGCAGTGGAACCGTCGATCAATTCACAACAGACATGCTGTACTAACACAATACATCAAGGTGGCCTTCGACTCATCTGACCTAATTGCCATCAGAGAGCGGGGAAACGTAGAATGCCCATTCAGAATTTCCGCTTCAAGATCAATCCCGACTTCCCAGAAGTTGCAACATTGGTTCGAAAAGACCTAGCCGTCACTGTCACCGAAGCTTCTGGGGTAAAAATCCAACATCAAATAGTTCCAATCTGAACAGTCAAGAAGGGGTGCCCTAAATACCTCATAACTAACATATATGGTCCCTCTAGAAATCGTACAACCAATTTCTTTGCAACTCTAAGTCAAGTATCTACCTTGCTCTCAACGAAAGGTCACTAAATTTTCTCAGGCACTTCATGCCTGGAATTTTCAATGGGAGTCTGACCGAGACACAATCAAGGTTTTCAACCTCCTAAGCGAGACCCAGTCCCACAAACTCTTGCTGATAACACAGCCAAGCATTCGTACTTGAATGCATAGGGGAAACAGCATTGCGCGGCACCCCATGCCTGACCTTACATTTGTCAACAGTGAGAAGGGTCTAACTTGGCGTAACCTGGAGGAGACACTACGTAGTGATTATCACCTCTTATGTGCACTTATAAACACTGCCAAGGTTCGACAACCTTAGGGGGTAGCCCGACTCAAAGATTGGCAGAAGTTCAGAGAACGCCAACTAGTCGCCTTCTCGCTACTAGCCACTGCACATAGTTGGACAATGTTCCTTCGGGAAATGCATGCTGCTGCAACAAGGGGGATCCAGACCACACCAAAAACACTCACAATAGACAGCCATTTTTTTCACCTTTGGTACGCTCGCGGAAGCCTCATGAAGTGCTGGAAACGGCAGCGGCACAATCGCCAACTCATACGCAGAAAAGCTCTGCTAGCAGAAAAGGCTAACAAGTATCCAAAAGAGCTCAATACCCGAAACTGGCGCACTTTCTGCGACTCTAAGGACAGAGGAAACTTCCGCCATTCTTCACTGCATGTTAGACCCAACCAGCACACGCACTGAGACAGCAAATGTCATGCGATGAGTTATCGCAAAATACCAAGGCTTGAAGGTGGAACTTATCGAACACATCAAACACTTCTACACCGGGGAGGAGCGGACAGCCTCACCCAATGCGCAATAATACCAGGGACAGGAGAACTCGAGCTTGGATGCCCCGATCACATTCCCCGAGCTCTACACAGCAGCCTAGACTTTCACGAGGAACACAGCACCCAGACCGGGTCAAGTCACCAACGCTGTGCCACGCAACCTCAGTGACACTGCATTAAAAGAGCTAGATGATCTTTAAATGCCAAGTATTTATTAGCGAAATTCAGTGACTTTGAGCGTGTCTATCTATCTATGTGTCTATCTATCATACCATATATATATATATATATATATATATATATATATATATATATATATATATATATATATATAGATATATTGTAGCGAAGCCTCCGAACGCTGAAACGGGTCGAACTCTTGAGTACCTTCTAGTGGAGCTACCCAACAAGGACGCCGCTCGCGCTGAGAGCCCGTGCTTGGCCGTTACTGTCGCCATTGTGCTTTGTGCTTGCTCACTGTGGACCGGCTAATAAACGCCTTAACATTTTGGTGGAGAGTGCTGTGCCCTTCAAACATCATCGGTTCACATTCGATGCCCTTGGAGCTTAGATCCCGTACCGTGCCTTCAACTATGCAACAAGACGCCGCCCAGCAAACGCTTCCTCCTGCGCCGACGCCATGTTCCGGTGTCCCCCGCATCCGCGACCCACCTGTCTTCACCGGCGCGGATGGCACCGACGTCGAGGACTGGCTCGCCATGTACGAACGCGTCAGCGTCCCCAATCATTGGGACGAGGCAGGTAAACTCGGCAACCTGGTTTTCTACCTCGCGGGTGTGGCCGGCATGTGGTATAACAACCACGCGTCTGATTTCGCAACCTGGTCCGATTTTAAGACCGCTATCACCAACGTTTTTGGCCGCCCTGCCGTTCGTAAGCTGCAAGCCGAGCAGCGCTTACGCGAACGCGCTCAGCAGGCTGGTGAATCATTCACCAGTTACATTGAGGACGTCCTGGACCTATGCAAGAAATCCAACGACAGCATGTCCGAATCAGACAAGATCCGGAACGTCATGAAGGGCATTGACGATGATGCCTTCACGATGCTGCTTGCCAAAAACCCAGGCACAGTAGCTGAGGTCATCACGCTGTGCCAGAGCTACGAGGAGCTCCGCCGGCAGCGTTCGATGACTCGTCGCTCCACACCCCGAGATGCAGGGCTGCAGGCTTGGAGGCGAGCTGTGACCAGGTGGCACTGCTGGCAGACCTCAAGTCCTTCATACGTGAGGAAATCGCACGGCAGTTCTCTCTCCTGCCCTTTGCCCACCCACCGGCTGCTCAACAATCGGCCACTACCATTTCCCCCCCCATCCGCCGAGCGATTGAGCAGGAAATAGCGGAGGTCATGCCTGCGTACCACCCACAACAGATTCCGGCTCCTGTACCCCAAAGTTACGCCCAAGTGGTCGCCAGGCCGCCTCCAGTCGTTCAAGCGCCCGCCCCAATGACTTACGCCGAAGCTGCTGCACGACCTCCATCCTTTACAGCGGGTATGCCGGCTACGTATGTTGACGTGACCTCTCAGACTCAGCTCCAGCACCCCCTGCAGCCTTTCCAGCCACCGTTCCGTCCATCGGCTCTTGCGTCATGGACAAGACCTACCCCGGCGAACCGATGGCGCACATCCGACAACCGGCCCATTTGCTTTGCCTGCGGTTACGCCGGTCACGTGGCCCGTTATTGCCATCGCGTACAGCCGGCTCCAATTTCTTCACCTGTTGCTGGCCAACTCAGCCGTCCTTATCGCGAAGAACCGCCGTCTACGCCACCTCGATCTCGCCCAGGTCCATCTCGACGATCGCCGTCTCCACGACGTCGTTCCCTGTCCCCCATGCGGCCAAGTGCAGCAGCTCATGAGCGGGAAAACTAGTCGCCGCAGTCCCCGAGGCAAGGACTGCGACGCTATCGCAATGTGAAAGCCCTCAGAGCAGCCCCTCGAATGTCATTGACGTGTTTGTGGACGGTGTTTGTGCATCGGCGCTTATTGACACTGGAGCTGCCGTATCAGTTATGGACGAAAAACTCTGCCGCTTACTTCGAAAAGTGACGACGCCACTTTCTGGGTTATCCCTCCGTACTGCAAGTTTGCACCGCATTTATCCTACAGCAGGGTGCACAGCTCGCGTTGTCATCCAGGACGTTCTGCATGTCGCCCAGTTCATCGTCATTCAGGCATGCTCTCATGACGTCATCCTGGGATGGGACTTTCTCTCCCGCCATGACGCCGTCATCCATTGTGCCGCCGCCGAAATTGAGCTCTCACCCTTCTCGCATTTGACGCCAGAAGACAGTCCGCCGACACTGAGCAAGATTCTAACGAAAGACGACACAACAGTGCCTCCAAACTCGACGACGGCTGTGTCTGTCTACTGCGCTGGTCTCTCCGACACCATTGGACTTGTTTCGCCATCTGACCGCGCTTGCAGCAGGAGAGGGTTGCTAGTACCCTTCGCGACCGTGCAGGTCAACCAGGGCAACACTGCTATTTTTGTAACCAACCCGTCCCCGTATGCTGTTACCTTGCTTCGAGGAGAATGTCTCGGCAGAGTGGAACCAGTCGACGACGCACAAGTCTTGGACGTACCCGATGACACGCGCGGTCCCAGGTCATGTACCATCAATGCTGTTTCCACTTCTGATTCGTCATCTGCTGATGTATTTGGCCCCTCCATCGCTGACAACCTTACGGCCGTACAGCGTTCCCAACTTCTGGACCTGTTGCAAGAATATCGTTCTTCTTTCGATGTCGGGCGAAGTTCTCTCGGTCGCACGTCCGTTGTTACGCATCGCATCGACACTGGTGCCCATCAACCTTTACGGCAACGTCCATATCGCGTGTCGCCTGCTGAACGTCAAGTAATTAATGATCAGGTTGACGATATGCTCCGACGCGATGTTATTCGGCCCTCGGACAGTCCATGGGCGTCTCCTGTTGTTCTTGTTGCGAAGAAAGACGGTTCTGTGCGGTTCTGTGTGGACTACAGACGGCTTAATAAGATCACTCGCAAGGACGTTTATCCACTGCCACGCATCGATGACGCGATTGACAGCCTTCATGAAGCCGATTTTTTTTCTTCTCTCGATCTGCGCTCGGGGTACTGGCAAGTACCCTTGGCTGACGACGCTCGACCAAAGACCGCCTTTATCACGCCAGACGGCTTGTACGAGTTCAACGTCATGCCGTTTGGTCTATGTAATGCACCTGCGACCTTTGAGCGCATGATGGACACCGTTCTGCGCAACTTGAAATGGTACACGTGCTTGTGTTACCTCGACGATGTCATTGTCTTTGCTCCGGATTTCTCCACGCATCTCCAACGTCTGAAAGAAGTTTTCGCACGTGTGAGCAATGCCGGCTTGCAACTAAATCTGAAAAAGTGCCGCTTTGCAGCACGGCAACTCACCATACTGGGGTATGTCGTGTCCAAAGACGGCATTCTTCCTGACCCTGCCAAGCTTCAGGCCGTGGCCGAATTCCCCAAACCTGCATCTGTCAAAGAACTGCGTAGTTTCGTGGGCCTGTGCTCATACTTCCGACGCTTCATACGAAATTTTGCCGCGATCATATCACCACTGACGAAGCTCCTTGGAAGTAACGGGCCCTTCAATTCATGGTCATCCGAGTGCGACGACGCGTTCGCGAAGCACCGCCATTTGTTGACGTCGCCTCCCATTCTACGCCACTACGACCCTACAGCCCCAACGGAGGTGCACACAGACGCCAGCGGTGTAGGCCTCGGCGCTGTCCTGGCGCAGCGAAAACCCGGATTCCCTGAATATGTCGTAGCATATGCAAGCCGTACGCTCACGAGAGCCGAGAAAAACTACACCGTCACGGAGAAAGAGTGCCTGGCGATCGTCTGGGCTCTTACAAAGTTTCGACCTTATTTGTATGGTCGCCCATTCGATGTCGTCACCGACCATCATGCACTATGCTGGCTTTCATCATTGAAGGATCCCTCAGGCCGTCTCGCCCGTTGGGCTCTTCGCTTACAAGACTACGACATCCGCGTGCTGTACCGCAACGGACGACAGCATGCTGACGCCGACGCCCTCTCGCGCTCCCCTCTGCCTGAAGGTGATGTGCTCTGCTCAGTATCCACGGCTGCTGTTTCTGCCATTGATGTTGACATCATCGCTACCGAACAGCGAAAGGATAATTGGATTGGCACGCTCATCGACATGCTCTCTGATCCATCCGCAACGCCATCCACGCGTGCCTTGCGTCGTCAAGCTCGCCATTTCACCATCCGTGACGGCCTTCTACACCGACGCAATTACGACGCCGACGGCCGGCAGTGGTTACTCGTGATACCCCGCAGTCTGCGGTCAGAAATATGTGAATCCTTCCATTCAGATCCGCAATGCGCGCACTCTGGGGTATTCAAGACCTACCATCGCATTCGACAACGCTACTTTTGGCGCGGCATGTACCGCTATGTGCAGCAGTTCGTTCGCTCTTGCCTCACTTGCCAACGCCGTAAACCGTCAGCCCACATGTCGCACGCCGGTCTGCAACCGTTACCTTGCCCTGACCGTCCCTTTGGGCGCGTAGGTATCGATTTGTATGGACCACTTTCCCTGACGTCGGCTGGTAACCGCTGGGCCATCGTTGCCGTTGATCATATAACGCGATACGCCGAAACCGCCACTCTCCCTGCGGCTACTGCGCGCGATGTTGCGTCCTTCGTGCTGCATCGATTTATACTGCGCCACGGACCACCTCAAGAGCTTCTCAGCGATCGATGCCGTGTCTTCTTGTCGGAAGTCGTCGAAGCCATTCTGACGGAGTGCCATTCTGTCCACCGCAAAACTACTGCTTACCACCCACAGACGAATGGCCTCACCGAACGCTTTAACCGCACCCTCGGCGACATGCTTTCTATGTACGTCGCTGCCAACCACACTAATTGGGATAATATACTGCCCTTCGTCACCTACGCCTACAACACCGCCCCTCAGAGCACGACTGGTTTTTCACCTTTTTACTTGCTGTACGGAAGGCACCCGTCGCACACCATGGACACGATACTCCCTTACACGCCGGACCCATCTGAGTGTACACCGATTTCCGAGACAGCCAGGCTTGCTCAAGAGTGTCGCGAGCTTGCCAAGACTTTTACAACGCAAGAGCAAGAGCGGCAGAAGAGTATTCGTGATGGCTCCACCACTTCTGAGCCCACGTTCCTTCCTGGTGCGCTTGTATGGCTCTCGATCCCGACATCGGCAGCTGGCCTCTCTTCCAAGCTACGTCCCAAATACGAAGGCCCCTACCGTATCATCGAGCGCACCTCACCCGTCAACTATCTGATCGAACCCGTTGAACAATCTTCGGACATGCGCCGCCGTGGGCGAGACATCGTCAACTTGGAGCGCCTGAAGGCTTATTATGACCCGCTCATAGTAACGAGCTGTTAGCTCGCCAGGCGGCTCCCTCTTCGACCCCGGGGTAATTGTAGCGAAGCCTCCGAACGCTGAAACGGGTCGAACTCTTGAGTACCTTCTAGTGGAGCTACCCAACAAGGACGCCGCTCGCGCTGAGAGCCCGTGCTTGGCCGTTACTTTCGCCATTGTGCTTTGTGCTTGCTCACTGTGGACCGGCTAATAAACGCCTTAACAATATATATATATATATATATATATATATATCGATCTATCTAGCTGCTTACGACTTTTAGTTCTCCTGGCCGTTTCGCTGGTGGTATTGATACCAAAATTGGTATGGTATAACATGACTGCATGATGAACATAAGTAATTAGTCATAAAATGAAAATCATGACACGTATGTCATGAATGTTATGATTTACATTTCATGGTTTTGCTGTTCTTGCGGCGGTTTTGTTCACATTACAACTTTGCGAGCTGATATGGTATGACATGACTGCATGGCGAACACAACTGACAGACCCTAACATGAAAATCATGACATGCGTGTCATGTAACAAGATGATTACATGTCACACTCAAGGCGCCGACACATTTTAGCGTGGCGCACGTGCATGCCGGCGTTTATTTTGCGAGTCACACCGGCGATGCCACGCCAGGCGCCGACATGCAGACGCGCGCCGCGTTGCATGTCGTCTCTGCGGCCAGCATACCGTCTCTGCGGCCAGCATACCCGCGCGTCGACTTTCCGTAGGAGTGTATTGGGCCGTTCAAAAAGCGCTCGACACCGTTTCGCTAGCCTCACATATACCAAAATTGACATTACGGGACGTGAAAGATTAACGAAGGTAAATGACACGTCCAAACGTGATAATTTTGACATGAAAGCTGTTTACGGCTTAATTTACCTCCACCTTGTAACGCTAAAGTGATTTTAAAGTGACATGCCAACCTTCCTCATTCGTGCTTTGCGTATGATCTATTCCCACGGTACGTAGGATCTGCCCGTCTTTGTTTCAATGATACAGTCTAGAAAGCATGTGGGAGACTTCTGTCTGAATGTAAAGCTGCAAATATTGCGCTTATACTAACGAGCGCAATATTTGCGCAGTGAGCGCAAATATTGCACTTGCGCAAATATTGCGCTCATTGCGCTCAAACCAGGAAAGACACGTGCGCTCAATCATTTGAGACTAACATCGCTCACGTCGTGCATGGTCAAGCTTTTCGAACGTGCCATACTAACCAGACTTAAATCTTACTTCGAAGACAACTGCCTTCCTCACTGCATGTTCGGCTTCTGCAAAAGAATCCCTGCACAGGACGTATTCCTTCTTCTGAGAGATGAGGTTCTCGACCCTCCACCAGGTAGTATGGATAAAATTGTACTTGCACTCGACGTCGAAAAGGCTTTCGATAACGTCTCTCATACCGCAATACTAGAAGGATTATGCAGCGTCGGTTGTGGGCAGAGGATTTTTCACAATGTTCATGATTTTTGACCGACCGTACGGGCAGAAAGGACTTGGCTTAGCGTGCTCTGCGCCGTATCGTCTACCAGATAAAGGCACGCCGTGAAGATCCATATTTTCACCAATACTTTTCAACATCATCATCATCAGCAGCAGCAGCCTGGCTACGTCCACTGCAGGACAAAGGCCTCTCCCATGTTCCTCCACTTAACCCGGTCCTGTGCTTGCTGCTGCCAATTCATACCCACAAACTTTTTAACCTCACCTGCCCACCTAATCTTCTGTCTCCGCTTAACCCGCTTGCCTTTTCTGGGAATCCAGTTAGTTACCCTTAATGACCAGCGGTTATCCTGTCTTCGCGCTACATGCCCGGCCCATGTCCATTTCCTCTTCTTGATTTCAACTATAATATCCTTAACCCCCATTTGTTCCCTAATCCACTCTGCTCTCTTCTTGTTTCTTAAGGTTACACCTACCAGCTTTCTTTCCATTGCTCGCTGCATCGTCCTCAATTTAACCTGAACCCTCTTTGCATGTCTCCAGGTTTCTGCTCCTTAGCTAAGTACCGCCAAGATACTGCTGTTATATACCTTCCTCTTGAGGGCTAGTGGCAATCTACCTGCCTTAACTTGAGAGTGCTTGCCAAATGTGCTCCACCCCAATCTTATTCTTCTAGTCACTTCAATCTCGCGGTTCGGCTCCGCCATTATTACCTGCCCTAAGTAGATATAGTCGTTTACAACTTGAAGTGCACTATTACCTATCTCGAAGCACTGCTCTTTTGCGAGGTTGTTGTACATTACGTTCGTTTTCTGCAGATTAATTTTAAGACCCACCTTTCTGATCTCTTTGTCTAACTTTGTAATTATGAGTTGCAATTCGTCCCCTGGGTTACTCAGCAATGCAATGTCATTGGCGAAGCGCAGGTTACTAAGGTACTCTCCATTAACTCTTATCCCTAACTGTTCCCATTCTAGGCTTCTGGAAACCTCCTGTAAGCATGCGGTAAATAACATTGGGGACATTGTGACTCCCTGCCTTACACCCTTCTTGACTGGTATTCTGTTGCTTTCTTTGTGAAGCACTATGGTAGCAGTTCATCCCCTGTAGTTTTCTTCAAGAAAGTTTATATATACTACATCAACGCCCTGATTCCGCAGTGTCTGCATGACTTTTCAACATGGAGCTACGTAAAATGGCACTAGACAGGGAAAAGGGCCAAGACCTTGGGTGCGTCATATATGCGGATGATATCACGCTTTGAGAATCCAAGAGATCATACGGCCACAGAGAAGATACACTTCAACAAGCCATCTACACCATTGAAGTTTACATAAACAAGCAGGTATGAAGTACACTCCAGACAAATCGGCGTGCATCCACATCACACCTAGACATACCCGCGCAGCCATGTATCCGAAGCTGCAGCTCATTTTGCAGGGAGAGCCTGTCACGGGGGTATCCCAATGGCGCATACTTGAAATACACATACAGGATATGGGCAGCGTAAGCACGATGCTCTGTGCTCAGACGCACGGTCCGGAGCGTTACAGGGCTTATTCGCAGAGTCGCTCGTAACCGAGAGTGCATGACTGAAGCAGGCACTATACAAGTAGTACGCGCTTTTCTCATTAGCCGCATTACTCAGCCTTTCCAGACTACAATCCACATCAGAAATGCCGCCGACAGTGCCATTACAACCTGTAGTGACCATGGGCCGAACTTTCACGTTGCCCATTTCTCTTATGCTTCGAAGCTTTGCAGCGTGCTACGGTGCATGACATCTACGGAGAGGACAATTTTTAGAGCAGCGCCCATATTTCTCGACAGTCCATAAGGCAGTGAAAACCCTCTTGTGTTTTTTGAGGAAGACGTGTTTGTGTGAACGCCTCTGACTTGTGGTAGAGGTCTACACGCTGCAGTTAATTTACTGTCGGTCTCTCCCCTATTTCTTTTCCTTGTCTTCCCTCTTTTCAAATTTTTGTCCCCTTCCTGAATCCCCCAGTGTTGGGTAGCCAACCGGATGTCTTTTTGGTTAACCTCCCTGCATTTCTCACTTTTACTGCTTCCTCCTCCTTCCAAACTGCGTGGCGTCATGAAATCAATGAAGTAGACAAACCAATCAGTACCGCCTGTAAAGCAACACGCGACCTACCCGACAACACAAGCGCAACCAGTCTGCATTATTTGGGCATGGTAAACAGGTACGAAGAATATGCAGTGGCTACGCTAATGGTTCAGCGTGAGTGACTGAGCAGAACTCTTCAGGGCCGTTCAGTCTTACAGATACTGCAATACGCACTCTCGCCACAGTTCTGCGGGCATTGGACCACGTTACTGTCATCTGAAATCCGAGAGAGGGTCCACGTGGCCCCGATCTCCCGTCACATGCACCCAGTACATCACGCGACACGGAGATGCGGCCGGGCGGCCACCTTACACACATGGTGGGATGATGCTAGAGCGTACTTTACAGACTTGAGTCCCCACAATCGAAACACAAATATGGCCTCTGCTTTCACTGCAGTTGTGACTAATCAACGGCGAACAACCACAGCAGTGTGAATTCCCACGAAATCAAGTGCAAGGGCCGAAGCCGCGGTCATAGCTGTGGCCATACGTGCTGCGGAGGCCAAGGGTGAATCGGCATTTATTCTGGTGGACTAACAGGACACCTACCATCTTTTCCTTGGTAGGGTCTTATCGGTCTGCGCATTACGCATACTGGGGACGACAAACACAATGGATTATGGTGTGACCTGATGTCCGGTGCACTCAGGGGTTGAGGGGACTTAACTAGTGGACCGTTTGGCTCGAGGCATTACAGACCGAGTTGCGGACCACACCTCCCAAGAGGACACTTCGACACCTGGAGTGCCAAGATAAATCCTTAAACTTCAAAGACTAGGTAGACGAACTAAAGCCCCTCCCCCCCTCATCCTAACCTAAACAAGGGAGAAGCACCGTGCTGGCGTCACCTCCAAACAAACATTTTTCGACGTTCACACAGATTACACAGCATGTATTCCTACAGATACAGCGACACATGTCCGTGGTGCGAAGCAACACCGAAATTGGGGCACATTACAATAGTGCACACAACGCCCGGAGGCTGCCATCTCGCCTCTGTTGAATAGCATTTCCCTGAATTGGTCGTAGGAGGGGGGGGGGGGCTCATGTAACTGGAAATGGGAAGCCAGCCGGCGACCCTTGACCGATTTCGGCGAGTCACAGTAGTCAGTGGAGCAGTGGAAGAAGGGCACCACCCACCATGACCATAAAAACTAGCTTTCATATCAGTAAATGTTTCTTCTCTCTTCTCTTGTGATAGTCACATCCTGTTACCAGGGCATACTTCAAACACTTAGTTCATGAAATATTTTCCAATTTGCTATTCATCCCCTACGTAGCCTTAAGAGAATAGGCGCAGTAGTGTGCGCGCCTTTTGTAGTGGGTTACCAGCTTACAACCATAAAGCCATTATGATGATCCGATATTCTGACGCCCATTAGCAATGGACGTCAGTGGCACGCAATATTACTGCAATATTTCGTAATTCATTGTCAAGCATATATAAATAACCTGTGTGTTTGTGAAGCATGAAAGCTACTTTCACTGCATTTCCAAGCAGAGCAAGTACTTTCACTGTTTTTACGAGCAGAGCTGCACAAAGGTACATTATCTGTCAGGACATTTGCAGCAGACTGTGGTATTTACTCACCTTGGGGGACAAATTGCTTTCTCTGTGAAAAACCGGAAACCATAGACCATGTTTTCTTACATTGTTGGAAGAGAGCATAGTTTTTGGGATGTACTTCAAACGACGTTAAAGAAAAAATTACCTTTAAATCCATGTGGCATGAGGTTTCTGCCAATAGAGGACGAATATGGAATGCCTTCTGATTTGATTATGTTATGTGGCCTTCACTGTTTATAGCAAGCCCGTATGGCATGTTTTTATTGCGACCAGGATGCACGGCCTGCACGAATGTATTTCCCTGAATGTATGGCGAAGTTTGTTGAACTGCAGAAAACCCAGGAGATTGCACCTGAGAGGTTGTCGAGGGTAGAGTCCTTGGCAGCACTTAGGGAATTTCAATGTGTGTCGGGCTGTTACTGGTTATTTATCTTGTGCTTGTGGTTTGTTGTACGCGCCTATAAACAGGCAAAAAAAGAAAAAAAAATAAGGCGTGGCCATGTGGTAGAACATCCGGTTGTCTCGCAAACGACCCAGGTTCGATCTCCACTCTGACTGCAGCAACCCTGCTTTGGTACACCCTCTGCTCCAGGAATTTTTGTCATTTATTTATTCTAAGGGCATTGTTCTCAATCGTTCGGTCATGCATAAGATGACAATTTTTTGCCTTCAACCAACGACGCTGACGCCAATCTTTCTGTAAAACGAGCTCTTTAACGCTGTCGCGTTAAAATACGAATCGCTCCATCTACCACTTCACGTTCGCAAAAAAGTGCCGCCTTGGTATTATACAGTCGCACTCTAACTGATCTAATCAGAACAGTCATCTGCTGCTTTAGCTTTCAAAACAATTGACCATGAGATGGTGATTGCGACTTACAATAAAGCGGAAGAAATTCCCGCAACACTGAGACACATGTTGCTGACACCCGGCCTGTACCCTTGACAATATGCGAAACGCTCTCTCTGGCGATGAAAAAGAGGCAAAGTGGATGCTTTCAGTAAGAATATTCGAGGGCACTTCTTTTTTCGCGAGTTTGAGTGCCGTCACGGGTCGTTTTTATTATTTCTTGGGTTTTCTGTATTCACAGAAAAAGGTAGCACGCAATTAGTACGCTCTTGGAAGTGGCACAGAGAGCTGACATTTCAACAAGTGCACATCAGGATTGTTTGAAGGCTCAATCATTACAAAACGCTCAGAAACACTAAAACATTATCTATAGCTAAACCACCATCAAAATCAGGTCTGCAGGCTAGCGTGTTACGTAACGAACGTGTAGTTTGTATATAGTTGATTCGAAAAGGGAAGAACTATAGCGCCGTGATCACTTTGACAACGCACTTGTGCTAGGTGGTATAATATAATTCTGACACCCGATATCTGGCTTATAGGTGTTACTGTCCTTGCAGGACACTTGGGGTGTGAACCGAGAAACCACGCCATGGAATGCCTGATAAAGCAATGTGAACAGGGCAAGTTTTGCAATCACCTTCGCTCTAAAACGCGATGCTCAATCATCCACTTACTTTTCAAAGACCAGAGTCTTGGTATTTCATATTATCCAGTTATTAAAGACCATAGTCTTGCTTGGGGACCTTCGACAAAAGAATTTTGGTCTGTCGGTCTGTCTGTACATTTGTCTGTTTGCCCGCCCTAACGATTCCTCAAACGGCACCAAACGGTCAACCCCATCCGCAGCGCCCATGATTTTGCTCAAGGTTTAGCATTCATCGTTGTGTGATTTTCAATTAAAAAGCAAACATTGCGCATATCTTAGGCGCCTTAACAACATGTCTATGTTTTGTATATCTGTCTTTATACTAGAAGAGGCACACACAAGTAACTTTAAGGACTGTAGCGTTTAACGCACTGCGCTGGCAGTGCAACGCAACGCTCAAGAAAGTGTTTCCAACGCTTTGCTACGACGGCATGGTGGTGGCACCAGCCCGTCGCTTTGCATTCTATACCTTATCATCTCCGTGACCGGCACGCATCTTTCTCCGTGGTCGCACACGCCTTTGTTTTCAGAGATAACTGCCAGATGGTGCTCAAAGCCTAATGTGCCTAAGGTCCCTAGATGAAACAAGTTTCCAAGGTAGCGACACCTTTCCCTTTCCTCTTCGCCTATGTTCCTGAAGCGCCCCCTAGAAGGTTTAAAACTTTCATCCAAAAGCGAATGTTTGGGTTCCGCTGCTACGGTGAATAGATATAAATGAAACAAAATGAAACGAATTAAGACGTAGAATAAACAATTATCTTTATGAACATAAACGGCACAACACAAGAGCAAGCGGGATGTGCGTTACTCAACCGGCAACGTTGTGCAGTTCTATACTTTACACCACTAGCCATGGCGTCTCACGTAGTACATTTTAGTTCCACGGCCGTGGTATTTCGTCCAGTTCTAACTAGTCCACTTCTCCGATTGTGTTTTGTTCGTGCTGGAACATTGAACATGCTCCTTGCTGGATCCTGTAAGTGGCCACAGGGCGTCACGTTGGGACGATTGATTGCAACCGGCTTGTGCACACGCAATAAAAAAAACTACGACCAGACTGGTACGAACACTCGTCCAGCAGCACTGCGATGACGTTTTTTTTTAAATGTGCCCATTTGGACAATCGTGATGCCAAGTGATTCTGATGCGGTGCTGGGAACTTCCTGAAAAGTGAGTTCTACTGGTGAGGTGTCTCGAAGCAGCGCGTTTTGGCTCAAGCGGGAACTGGTCAAGAGTGAAATGTTTCTGAAGGTGCGTTGATTACAACCTACAGCTGCTCTGTATACGTGCATACCCACATGTAATTGTACCAACTGGCATGCACTAGACAAGCATTAGACGCGCGCCTGGCGTTTCAATAAAAACCGACAAGTGAACTCGCTTCGCAGATCCGCGTCGACATACGTTGGCGGAGTTGCACGAAAGCATTCGCGTGAAATGGTTCATAGTTGCACTTTATAGTGCGCTTCATCTCGGAAAGCACGAGGTAAGTTGAAGAGAGCGAAACCATTTTCTGTTTACGGCAACGCAGCATTGCTGAAAAACGCAGATGTTGCATTGAACGAGCATGGCGAAACAATCTTGGTCGACTTAGCACACACCGCAACGCTCCTCCTCTTCAGTTTATGTTCTGGCTACAAATTTGTCTTTGGTCACGGCGAGAATCCGGCTAGAGCCATATGCGCATGCGTACTCATTTTGAACCTTTTGCATAATAATAAATAACACCACCAGCCATTTGCAAGATCACGTGCAAGTAATGCACCAATTACAGACGCGGATGGCAGAGAAAAAGAGGAGTAATAGAGAGAGTGAGGAGGACGGCTCGAGAACAGTGAGTGACGCTACCTTGCTTCATCTAGGGACCTTAAACGTGCCTAGACGCGCTTGTTCGCCTGCGCGTCACGCTCGAGGCACTCTAATGCAGCGCCTTCAAAATACCATTCGCCGGTTTTCTTGCGCAGAACATCAAATAAACGTTTCGTTCACTCTCTCCCGACGCAAGACAATCGTCTTTCGACGACATTTACAGTGTAACATGTAGATTCGAGCCAATTTTTTTACATTTCTCCAACAGAGCGTGCAAATAAAAATCCTAGTGCATAACATGACAAAGTATTAACCTCTATAGCGTAAAAATCACTCACCACTTATTGCGAACAAGAATACATATGTGAACAGGGAATGAATGAAGTACAGCCTCATTTTTTTCTGTCAGCTGGCACCGATACACGTACATGCATCCAAGTTCATTGTTGCATTGGTTCACACTTGCTTTATATGCACTCGCTTCCAGACAAGTACGTCAATGCTGCTACATCAAGGCAGCATGAACTTATATTGAAGAAACTGCAGACACAGAACACTGGAACTCTCCTCGTTTCAGTGTTATGAGGAAATCTTTACATGTATCCCGTTGATGCACAAGTCATCATTGCAGTAATATAGCCTTAAGTAGACTAGACAAAAAGTCTGACTCATTTCTCAATTCATTATTTGCACGCGTGTTTTATCAGCTTCTCAGTCATCGAAAAGTAAAAATAAAATAAAAAATGGAAACCCTTAAGCTTCTTCTTTAGGAGTTCAGCACGATGGCAATGTGCTATTCATAGTTCGCACTTCAAGCACTTAGGGCATACATTTTATTTTAAGGTCTTACTCGAAAAGTTCAAAGTGTGGATAACTACAATACAATCGATCTACTTGAATGCAGCTCGCATAAGAAGCTTTCGCGTATGGCTGCATTCTGTGTTGTGCATAGCATTCATTCATCAACGAAGTTACATGCAAGTGAAACATTTTTGAACTTGATATGCAACAAATACGTCCTATTGGGGGAATAGGCGCTGTACAGTAGGCGCCTTTTTTATTGTGTGACCAGATTGAAATCACTAACTCGTTATGATAACGACATGATCTGATGCATTAAACCAATTACACATTTGCCCACAATAATACTGCGATATTACATCGCCAAAGGGTCGAGACGCTGACGAAGTAGAAAGGGCTTGTCCAAAAACGAAACTACTAATTCAGCCAAAGTTGTGGCCGTTATACATAAAGTCAGGTTACAGCTATGCATTCTGGCACTGATGGTGAGGAAGAGAGCGCCGGCCGTTGATCAACTGCCAAGAGGTGAAATGCGTGAGTATTTATACCAGTGCTCTCAAATATTCCAACCTTATCATTCGTCGTCGCGCAAGCACTGGAATAATCTCGACTGTTCGCATATTGCCCGCAATCTTGAAAAAAAACTATCTTCAATAATCACGAACCGTATGAATTATTGAGGCGCAGTTCGAGCTCGGCATTGCTGGAAAGCTTTGTGGGAGAAAATCAAATGAAACAAAAGTGAAAATCAGAAACGTGCGTTGCAATATGTTGTATTGGAAAGCTTGTATTGATAATTGAATAATATGCCGGATTTAACGTCCCAACACCATCATACGATTAAGAGAGACGCCGTAGTGGAGGGCTCCAGAAAATTAGACCAACTTGGGTATTTTAACGTGTACCGAAATCTGAGCATACAGGCCTGCAGAATTTTCGCCTTCATCACAAATCAGACGAGTGGTGGGCCCCCGATCGACGTCGTCCTTGCTTTCACTATCGCGGAGCTAGGCACATCTACCAACAGTGCACTTATCGAGAACTGAGGCTTTGGCGTTTTTCGACAAACTGTCACCTACTAGATTTGGATAGCGGCCTTCGGAAATCGCGGACTACATTGCCTAGCAGCGCGGATCAACATCACTGCACCACTGAGGTTATGCTTCCTCACGGCGGTTCTCGCCTAACCGTCGCATCTACTGGGGCGCGGTGCCGGGCTGGTAGCCTAGCCCGCGTCATGAAAACTTGCCACAGCGACCTTCGCTGGCAAGGCCGCTCAGACTGGTCATGCTCTAGGTCTCCAACCTACGCGGACTGACAATACCGACTATACTACGATGACGACATTACCGGCTGATTATGCAAGAGCTTCCCTCAGTATTCCTCTTCTACCAGATGGGCGCGAGGTCAGTGTTTTATTAGACACTGATGTGGACTATTCAAGAATTACCAAAAAATGGGCGGTCCTGCTGAAGGGAGTAATGGCGCCTTGGAACCTTACGCCAATTCGTACAGCTGGCGGGCATATCGTCACACCACTCGGTATGTGCACGATGCAAGTACAAGCCTGCGGTTGCACGTTTGTTGCCAGTTTGAGCGTTCTCCGTCAGTGCTCTCGAGACCTGAATATTGGCATGGAGTTTCTCAGGGAGCATGGTGCTAATTCGAAGGCGTCTAGTCACGTTCTCGATCACAAACGCCACAGCAGCTCATGCAGACCGCAGCCGCCTCCGAGTGTCTCTTCGCGTCATCGACGACGCCATGACGTTACCTCCCCGTGGAAGCGTCGTGGTTCAGGCGGCGTGTGACGAAGGGATGCATGGTGAAGCAGTTGCGAAAAGCATTCACTGGCTCCTGCAGTCCCAAGGTGTCTGCCTAGCGAGATGCCTTGTTGACCTTCATGATGATCACTGTGACGTTCTTGTCAGAAGCTTCATCTACGGCCACCGGCACCTTTTCCCTGGAACTGTTATCGCCTACGCCGACCAAGGTCGCCAATGTCCCGGAATGTTTTGATTCCGAGGTCATCGGCACTGCTGAAGGAACTCTTCGCAGCTGTGCGATCAGTCCAATGCTTTCTTTAGTGAACAAACAGCGTTTCAGTGGACTGAAATTCCACACGTGCTGTGCAAGACACGTCAAACAAGGATAACAAAACACTGTATTATCAACTACGACAACGCGTACCCCATATGGCAGTAGTCCTATTGTTTTTCTCCAACCGAATTGCACGAAATTCAAACACAAGTGCATAAAATGCTTCACAATGGCGCATTTAAAATGCTTCAAATGCTTCATACAGCTGTAAGCAGCCTCTAGTCATCACCAGTGATTATTGTCTAAAAATGGCACCTTTCAACTACACGATGTTGAACAATGTCCTAAAGAAAGACGTGTACTCGTTGCCCAGATTTGATGATATTTTTAGACAGGTTGCGGCGTAAGAAGTACTTTTTTTCTATTGACTTGAATAGTTTTTATTGCCAAATAGAGTTTGACAAACGTGACCGAAAAAAACATTTTTTAACTCCGGGTGGCTTTTATGAATTCAGAGTGCTTTCTTTCAACCTCTGTATTGCTCCAGTCACATTCCAGAGAATAATGAATACCGTCGTGGCTGACCTTCTGTAGAAAGGTGTCTCGTCTACTTCGATGACGTCGTTGTCTTTTTGGCAACAATAGACGATTATCTTCGCCACTTTCAGAATGTACTCGAAGCCATTTGATCGGTTGATCTGACTTTCAAGCCTGATAAATGTCATTTCCGCTTCGGATAACTAAAGTTCCTTGGTCATGTCGTGAGTGCCGCTGGCGTTTGGCCTGATCCTGACAAGACTGCTGCCGTCGGCACTTTTCCAGCTCCAGCTGTCAACAAAAGTCTTCGACTATTTCTGGGGCCTTATTCGTATTATCGGTGTTTTATTGGAAATTTCCCAAGATTGCCGAGCGAACACTACTCCTCACGCGTGACCACACCATTTATTTGGACTGACCAACAGCATACTACCTTTGGAGAACTAAAACATTGGCTATTTTCTTCTCCTGCACTAAGTCATATCGAGGAAGATGATGACAACAGAAGTAAGCACTGATGCCAGCAATATTGGTCTTGAAGCTACCTTGGTACAAAGACAAGACGAGATTGAACGGGTCGTAGCCTGCGCAATCCGCCCTCTGCCTCGCTCAGAAACAAACTATTTCGCATCAGAGAAGGCATGTCTCATGGTCATTTGGGCTATTACAAAGTTTTCACCATATGAATATAGAAGACCCTTTATTATGGTGACTGATCAATGATCATAATGCTTTCAGCTGGTAGGTTAATATACGAGACCCTTCAAGGTGACCAGCATGGTGGAGTCTCCACCTACAGCAATTTGATGTCACCATCGCCTACAAGTCTGGCAAAAAGCAGAAAGATGCCGATAGACTAGGAGGAGCACCTCTTCAATCCGACAGTACAGCCGCAATATAAAACGGCGCCTCCGTGACACTTTTGGAGGGCCTGGTCTGATCGCTCATAAACAAAATGACGCCGATCTAAGACTGATTATAGATCACCTAAAAGGTGACACCACGCCCATTCCTTGTCTGATGTCGTGAACGTTGTTATTGTTTTGCCTAGGAAATGGCGTCTTATACAAAAGGAACACCGATGCTGGCGACAGATCTCATCTTCTGCCCGTGCATGAAGCCCTCCACGATGACGTCCTCATTAGCTTGCCATGATGAGCCCCCATACATGATACACATGGGCTACTCGTGAACATTGGATAGAGTGTCACAACCTTACTACTGGCCTAAAATGTCTGCCTTCGTCAAATGCTATGTGAAGGGTTGCCGTGAATGCTAGTGCCGCAAGACACCATCTTTAAAGCCTGCAGGCTATCTACAGCCGATCGATCTGCCGCGTACACCGTTTGTTAAGGTGGAAATTAACCTGTTAGGATCATTTCTTTCCACCAGAAACACATGGATTATTATTGCAACCTATTAGTTGACGGGTTACGCTGAGACGAAGGCACTGCCACGTGTGGCCGCGTCTGAAGTTGCCACTTTTTCATGTATCAAATTGTGCTTCGGCATGGCGACCCATTACATTACATTACTGAACGAGGGACATCATTCACGGCAAAGCTCTTCGATGACATCTTCGGGTTGAGCTACACATATCATCGAAATACCACTGCACCCACCCTCGGAGCTTGAAGTGTGGTTTTGACGGAAAGGCTAAACAAAACGTTAACCGACATGATGACCATGTGCGTGGATGTGCAGCGCAAAACGTGGGACGACATCCTGCCATACGTAACGTTTGCGTACAACACTTCGACAAAGGATACTACACACTTCACACCATTGAGCTCGTTCGCACCATTCGGCTCGACCAAGGTCGAGACGTCTGAACAATGCTGAACGCAATGATCCCGTACGAGGACATCTACCAGCTCCACCATTTCGCCCCCGACATTAATGAGTAAATTCAGCGAGCTCAGTAACTGCGTCAACTAGCCCGTGCAAACATCAGAACGCCACAGTGTGCAAACGCATGGCGGTGCAACATTTACCATTGAGAAGTTAACTATGAACCTTGAGACCAAGATTTGGTTTAGACACCGTTAAGGTAGTGAGGTCTGAGGGAAAAACTTTTGAGGAAGCAGTTTAGACCTTACAAAGTACCCAGGATTGTGAGCGAGGTGAACTATGAAGTGGTTTCACGTGGATGCTCGCTATCTTCCCAGCGCAGGTTACCTCGTCCAGAGACTTTACACGTCACCAACCTAAAGTCATTTTTTACGCGTGGATACGAACTTTCTCTTGTGTGCCAGTTTGTTTAATGTTTGTCTATGTTTCCTTCTTTGACCCACTGCTGTTTACGCTTTTTGTTTGAGTATCGGGTCGATGCTCTCTTGAAAGGATGAGTAATACCACTTGGTGTCTTTGCCAGCGAACAGCGAACCAGTTCTGTTTTAGTGAATGAAGAAGACAAAGACTAGCAACCCACGCCACCTGAATTTGCTATCGGTATCAGGCCACCGCGGATTATATTTGAACGAAATGGCGGACTCTTTAGCAGCAGTATCCCTGGGTGGGCCCACCATCCCAGTTTTTTGAGATACGGCTTACGTGACAGCGCTAAGGTTCCGAAATGCTTGCCTGCAGTGGGGAAAAGGTATTTTGGGTAAATTCAAAGATTTCGAGCATTTGAGCTATTGCTGGAATAAACAGTGGTGTGTATCTCGCCAGTTAGAGGTCACTTATACCAGATTGCGCTGTGCAGTTCCAGAACTAAATTATTACCTTAACAAAGCTCGACTCAAGGCGTCACCGCTATGCATTTGGTGCAACGAAATTGAAACAATTGAACATTTCTTTTTATTCTGCCGTCGTTATTCTTATCAGAGAAAAAGATTTTTAGTAGCCCCATTACAAAAACTAGGAATACAAGTAAATCTACCAGTAATTTTATCACTTGGCGGAACTTCATTTGGTTACTTTCCACAGGGATGTATGATCCACTGTGTTTGATTACATCAATGCAACTAAAAGATTACCGTGCTAGTGAACCCCAACCTTTTCAGATTTTTAGTTTATAATTCGTAGTTATGTCTATCAAAAACAAGAGATGGTTTGACCGCTTGCTCAGCAAACATTTTTGTTTTTTGTAGTATTATTTTCGAACCACTTTTTCAGATTGGCTTCATTTTCATTTTAGTTTCATTTAGGTATCCTGCCGCCCGGTTCTTGGCCCATCCCCCTCTGTGGGTGAGCGCCATCCATAAGAAGTCATCATCATCATCATCATCATCATCATCATCATCATCATCATCATCAGACGTCTTTATTCATGCCTGACATTTCGACAATCGCGTCTGCTTCTACATTTGTTCAAACCCTTAGCGCGTGCCAATATTCAACATCAAGCCTTTTCATTGCAAATATAGGAACGTGCTTGAAACACATTTCTCGGTAGCCAATAATTCTGCAAATTTTAAAGTGAGGACGTGGTGTGAGAACAATCCATTCAAACCAAAAATGTTGCCGCCAGTCAGTGCGCCGCCAGAACGCTCTGATATGCAGCACGCATGCGCAATTTTTAGAACGGTAACATGAGTCAGCCGCAAGCTGTCATGCTCACCAGTGCCCGTGCTTTCAATTCCTTTCATTCAGAGTGCCTTGGTATTGTGTCCCAGCACTTTATATTGTCCTTTTCTGAGAATCCCAAATCGTTCTTCCATTCAAGATGCAAACTTTCTATTTACTAGGCCGAATGGAGAATATTCACCACAGTGCTTGGCGCACTCAACTTTTGAGTGACTACACATATCGCTACGAAGAAAAATTAGGCATTTTTGTTTGTTCATGTTTTGTGCTTACATATGTAACAAGCATCGAAGAAGCACTCGGCCAAGGAGCTAGGCTCGTTTGTAGAGCGCCAAAGACAATTTTTTCATGTTATGTCCAGGTTTTTCAAGAAAAGAGTTTTTTTGTTGTGGTGCTAAAAACTATTTTTTAGCTTTTGAAGGGAAACGAACAGACGTAGGTAAAGGTTGCTACACATGATAGCTATCCGCCGTTAACTCTGTCCAAGCCAGGATAGCCTCCTCAACATCAGACTTCAAGCTCGGAAAGCAGCCTTCAAGTGCTCCTTACTACGTATCAGGTTTCGGGGGGACTGGGTTCTTAGTAATTACAGTCGCATAGCGAGAGGAAATGGGATTTGAAAAACCATGTTTAATTTTTTCATCATAAAGATTGGTAAAACAGAAGGTACAACGTATCCTTACAATAGGATAATGTCTACTCTCCATTAATATAGGAAGCTTGCGCATTGTATCTTGGTTTTGCACAGATATAACACCGCTTGACGTTTCATTAAAATATTACTGCGTTAAATATATAAAGCAAACCTACATGAAACCGCTGTTTCAATATGGTAAATAACGTATTGCACATAAAGTTCTAAGGATAAAATGATGAAAAGAAAAATACGACAGAAATAATTGATGAAGAGGGTGTGACAGCGTTATTTTTGATAATGAAGCGATGTCAGAATACAAAAAAAAAACTAAAATGTCAGATCGATTTGTAAGTGGCGTCTGATTCACTCAGAAAGCTCTTTTTTTATTGAAAGGAAGAATGATTTGCTAAGCTGGTATTTAAAGGTATATTCAAAAGTCACACAATTTTAATAATTGATTGTTCTCTAACCTGTGAATACTTGTTTGTTCACCAATCTATACACGTAGGAAAGCATCAATTCAAGATATGTGATGCAGGCCCATGCCTTAATAACGCTGACGCTTCAGGTGGATCGATCAGCAAACGGGAAAAATAACCGTCCACTTTGAAAGCGGTCATGCCAAAACAAAATGTTCGCGTGATGAAACCCACCTGCGGCATCAGCACGAAACCAATGTAAACGAAATTGTGACATCATCATGATGTCACGTGATTACATCACGTGATGTCATTATCGCATGGCCTTTTCGTTGGGTGATATGCACGTGAACAGCCCTGGAGAAGTACAAAATTTGGTGTTGACTGTCGCGTATATTCTTCATGCACAGATAATTGAAAAATAATTATAGTACATTGTTAATATTGATATATTATTCATAATATTGCCAACAGCACGTAGTGGGTTGACAGCAAGAGTGGCTCTCAATCTGGAGAAAAAAGAAGATCGCATGTTTCTTTGCTCAAGAGGAACAAAAAATCGACGCAGGTACCAGCATATTCGCTATCAGTAGTGCTGTCTCCTAAAGAGACAACAGCTTTCTTAGGGGGCATCGCGAAAGGACTTGAAGCGCGTTTTGCTTCGTCATGCTTGAGACCTGTGACATTCAAAAGCACAACCTCGGACTTCCGAGAAGTCACTATGGCGGAACTGGCAGATGTCATACTAACTGTAAAGCAAGCGGCTCCCGGTCCAGATCAGATTATAAACTCTATGATTAAATTGATATTTAATTCCCATCCGTATGAGTATTTGAATATTGTTAACTGCTCCTTACAGCACACATGGATTCCAAGCGCATGGAAAATTGCTAAAGTCGTGTTGCTGCGAAAAAATCCAAGCCTTGGATATGTCCTGGATAACATTCGGCCAATTTCGCTTACTTCAAACATAGTAAAAATAATTGAAAGAATTCTTCATAGAAGGCTCAGTGAGTTTATCGCTCGTCAAGACATCCTTACACCAAGGCAAGTAGGATTTAGACAGGGGTGCTTTATATGGTCGGCTCATGTTGATTTGGAAAGCCGAATTTGCCTTGCAAAAGTATCTGGTGAGCTTTCTGCATTAGACACGTTAGATATCGCAAAAGCCTACGATAGTGTGGAACACAGTACATTAATTTCAAGGTTAGTGGACTGTGAGGTGCCCAAGTACATTATATCTTGGGTTCAGGAGTTACTCTTTCAGAGACAATTCTTCTGTTACCACGAGGGAATTACTTCTGCCTCATATAAGCAAACAAGAGGTATTCCGTTAGGATCAGTCGTGTCACCTCTTTTACTTAGTATATTATTATCATCCATTCCCGTTCATAAAAATGTTCCTCTTTACGTCTACGCCGATGATATTGCCTTTTTCTCGTCAGCCCGAGATATCTGTAGTTTGTATCAAATCTTACAGTCAAATTTGAGTGAGCTTGAGATATGGCTTGGCGGGCGGCCTTTTTCACTTAATATTAGCAAATGTGCTCTGCTTGCTCTCTCTATCCGTTCCCGTATTTCTTTCACTGCATTATCGAAATGATCCGATTCCACAAGTAAAAGCGCTAAAATATCTTGACATTGTTTACGTGGACAGTTTAAATTGGCAGCAGCCCCAG
This sequence comes from Rhipicephalus annulatus, assembly GCA_013436015.1. Classification (NCBI taxonomy): domain Eukaryota; kingdom Metazoa; phylum Arthropoda; class Arachnida; order Ixodida; family Ixodidae; genus Rhipicephalus; species Rhipicephalus annulatus. The sequence continues at coordinate 143,857 of WOVY01004026.1, forward strand.
GATTGTTACGCCGGTTTTGCAATAAGAATTCAGGGATGCGCAGGGATACGTTACTTATGATATACAAACTTTACGTACGCCCAATTCTGGAGTTTGGTTGCGTTATGTTTTCCGGAAGTGCTGAGTACAAATTAAGACCTCTTATATTGCTAGAAAGGCAAGCTCTTTGGCTATGTCTCGGGCTACCTAGATGTGTCGCGAATAGCGTGCTTTATTTGGAAGCTAGAATTATTCCACTTGATGCTAGATTTCGACAGCTTACTGTGCAAACATTTTTAAAACTTTACGATGCACCCCTCTTCTGTTCACAGACAGTTTTCATCAAACATCCAGTTTCTTTCTTTCAGCGCCCGTGGTTTCGTTATCAAAGACCCTGTTATGTACGCGAGTTTACAGTGAACGTCCATGCCTCTGAAAAAGGCAATCTGTGTCAAGGCCAGCCCACGAGCCCGCCTGACGCGAACAACTCAACGGCGTCAACACGCGGCGGTGCCTCTCTGCCGAGCACGCACAGTGAGTCATTTCAGCCAGCGAGCCCGTCGAGCAAGCAACCGGCGCCTTCCTGTCTGGCGGGTCTGACGCAATGCCTGGCGACGTCACTCGTCCTTGGGTGCAGCCACATGCAGCGCAGCATCTCCAGATTTGATGAGAATGACGCGGCCTAGCGGCGACCTCATTAGAGGATTATGACCTCACGACCAGCGGTGCTTCTGGTTGGACATTTGGTTTCTCAAAGAATCCACCCGGTGCATATGAAAGAAGCCCTGCGGCGCGTAGCGAGCAGCAGACCTGATAGAGAGCAGACGTGTGCGTCAGAGAAGAGAGCTATGTGATAGAGAGTTGAGCTATGTGTTAGCAGACCCATTTCAGAGCAGACCTATGTGTTAGAGAGGAGAGCTCGGCTCTTCGGGTCTCTAAGCTGTCAGCCCTGTGCCAAATTTGTAACTCTTCTGTATATATGCTGTACATAAACCTAGTTTAACTCACCGTCGTCTCGTCCGCTCGTCTATCAGCTCTGCGCAGAAGCAGTCGCGAGCTGAGAAACACACGGTACCAAACGGCTGGTGACCTTCCCGGCGAAGTTCGAAGCAGTGGCGCCTTCGGGACAGTGTTGGCGTCGCCGTCTTTCAAAACAGTGGTTGCAGGGGTGAGATTCGTAGCGCCCTTCGTAATGTCGTCGGAGGCGCGCTTCGCAACAACCCCAAGTCATTTTCGTCGAGTCTATGTTATCAAATCTTCACGTTTCTCGCCAGCATTTAACCCCCCGAACCCAATTCGGTGCCAGTTGACTTAATTTTGGATGATATTGTCTCGAAAAATGCCAAGTTACTTCCAAAGCACGTTCTGGAGGGCCTCCTTCAAGACCATCTCCGTAATTTTCCTAAATATGTGGTAATTTCGACGGATGAAATGCAAAATCTTCAGAAGGCTGGAGTAGGTATTTTTTCTCATCAGCTTATTTGGTATTTTGCGCTCCGATTGCCTGACTTCACACCAATTTATCTCGCAGAATTCCTGGCTATTACATTGGCTCTTTGAAAACTAAATTATCAGCAATCAAAAGATATTATTATTTCGGATGCTTCGTCTGTATATACACACCTAACGTCCGCAAAGCAGTCTCCTCTTCTCAGGATATTTTGATCTCTCGTACCGCATAGCCTATCAGAAGTTCGGTTTATTTGGGTCCCTGGGCACGCTGCAATTGCACTAAATGAAATTGCTGATTCGCTCGCTTCGGCATCTTTAAATTTCCCGGTGGTGCTAGTAGCTCCACAGTTTTCTTTTATTACTGCCGAACGATTCAAATGCCTGTTAATCTTAAAAATCAACGAAACGTCGCTCCTACAATCTGAAGAATTTCGGCACTTGCAATTCACATGGAACACCGCAAAATGCCTTTCCCGTCAATGTGAGGTGACCCTCACAAGCTTTCGCTGTAGGGTTCCTCGGTTAAATTTTTATCTCAACAAATCAGGATTTTCATAACTAACCTATGTGCAGTTTGCAATGAACCGGAATTAATAGATCACTTTCTTCCCACATGCCGCCGCTTCGCCTCACTGCGTGAAATATTTCTTGAAAGACCGATTGGTATGCTCAGATTGCCAGTCAATACATTCACCCTATTATCGTTTGGAGCCAGTCAGTTGGGTTTGGGTCGCAGTGTTATTCTGTCAGTGCTACATAAATTCATTCAGGCAACCGGAAGGATACGCTGCTAGTGGTACTGCCAGATATATTCAATTCTTTGTCCCCCTCCCTCATTCTTGTTAATTTGTTTTATATGTACGGGTTTATCGCATTCTTCTGCACTTTTTCACGTTTTTTTTAAAGGAACATTATTATTGATCCTATCTAATGTCTCTTTCTTTTTTTAGCAAGCGTTGTAAAAAAATGAGGTACAGTGTGGCCGATCGCCCATGTGGGTATGAGCCAAGATCTCCTTGGCGACAAGACAAGACAAGAGAGCCAGCCACGACTGACGCATCGTCCTAGAGCTAGCTACCCGTTGGTTTAATAAATCCCCCCGTACTTGTGACTCCTCGTGACAATAAAATAATAAGAGCCCCGCCGCGGTGGTCTAGTGGCTAAGGTACTCGGCTGCTGACCCGCAGATCGCAGGTTCATATCCCGGCTGCGGTAGCTGCATTTTCGATGGAGGCGGAAATGTTGTAGGCCCGTGTGCTCAGATTTAGGTGCACGTTAAAGGACCCCAGGTGGTCAAAATTTCCGGAGCCCTCCACTACGGCGTCTCTCGTAATCATATGGTGGTTTTGGGACGTTAAACCCCACAAATCAATCAATCAATCAATAATAAGATGTGGATTTGAAGTCCCAGAACTATGATGGTTTTTATGAGAGCAACCGTAGTGCTCAGCTCCAGAATTTCGATTATCCAGTGTTTTTTTAACGTGCACTGATAAAGCACTGTACACGGGCCCTGCCATTTTGCATCCGTTGCAATACAACCGCTGCTGCGAGTAACAAACCCGAGACATTTGGGTGAGCAGCCGGGTACCACAACCATTAAACAACCACGGCTAGCATTCTGCTTCACTGTCACATCACTTCGGTTTCCGACCCATGCCTCCACCGTGCCGCAAAACTACAAATGTCTGCGCTTTCAACATTCGCCAAGTCAGACTACTTCAGAATGCCTACAGCAAGCACAATCGCACTACTTCCCGATACGCCGCAGTATTTCTTTCTGCAAATCGGACATGTGGCCACTAGCCGTCCGAAAAGCGACACGCGAGCCTAAAAGCAGCTGTATTCTAGGGTGTTTTTAATGCGATACAGTCAAAGAGCTCGTTTGATAGATATTCTACTGTCGGCGTTGATGTCGCCAGTTGTTATGACAAATGATCATATTGTCCCTTCGTTAAACTGTTTTGTTTAGCTAATTTGTTAAAACTGCTTCGAAAAAAAAAACCATGTATGAATGCTATGTAGCAGGAATGTTCTTGGGCAATCATACACTGTGGCAGAAGCGTAGAATCGTGCCGCGCATCAGAAGATGTGGATTGAGAAACACGTGCATGCTTTAGAGACCCACCGATCACACAGTGCTCAGACAAACGAGTATTTAATCTCCAGCAGCAACAGAACCATCATCAAGCTGAACAGCTGCCTGTCGGTTCGCGCGTTGCGCTACCGACGTGTATTGCACTATTTCCTGATTTAGAAATAAATAATTTTGGCTTAGCGGGCAATTTGCAACCGCGCTTGTAATAGGTATTCAATGACACTTTGACACAGTCAATGTTGCGTGCACAGTCGTTCGTTTCCTTGCAGCAAGGTAGACACACGCACCGAAAACCGAATCAGGTTAGTTTTACCGAAGACGATGCGCACAAGGGCCACTTACGCTATTGCCCCGTAATCTTGGAGGCGAAACTCAAGCTTCCTCCAATTTCACTGCTAATAGTAATTGAGCAGGTCTGACTTCTTCGCAACGGGTGAACCTTTAAAACACCCGCTAACAACGCAATGGATGCCTCATGCAACCCCTGACGCGACTGTAAGGTTCTCTCACTGAATGATATTCATGTAGTGTACTCATGTACAGTACTTCATGTATTGTACTGAGTGATATTCATGTACTTTTCTGATGCACTTTCAAGCAATGGCATGGCTGTGCTGCCGAAACATCTGCTTGTATGCTTCAAACCTTGGGTTGATACACGCTCGGACCCAATAGCATTCAGAGTTACTTCATGTTCATCTTTCTTGATTTGTCAGTCATTGAACAACAATTATTTTTTCCTTATAACCAACGACACCGACACCTGGTTTTTCCGAGACAAGCAGCCGCTATGGCGTTCAAAGTGGATATCAATCACTGATATGAAATAAAACAGGGTTGTTCACTACATACCACAAAGTGATAGAGAATTTGCTTTTTAAGAAAATGAGTTGTTCTTTCAGCTTGCTTTGTAGCAATGTTTCCTGCCCGCCAATACTCCTTCCCTTCTCACCTACCAGCACAGTCTGAGCCCGTCTCTTAACCATCAGTTGCTTATGCTTCTCACAATGTTGCAGAAATGTATTGTCATAAAAAAATGTTTACGACTGACACTATTACTTTCATACTCAGCCATGTGGCTCAATTGTAAACAGTACATACATAGTTCTACTGCACAGCCGTCACGTCGGGTCAAGGACAGTTGTAGCGAAGTGCCATACAACTGAAGCTCCCTAATCTAGCAGTGTACAGTGTCACAATGCTTCGCTGAAACAAGCGCTACGTATCAAATTACCGCTTGTGGTGTCCCTAATAACCGTGTTACTGTTGGGACTGCTACGCAACTATAAACATGCGACTGTTTAGCATATGTCTGTGCGTACTACATTTTACATATCCTTAGCGTCATTTTGCAACGTGTTTTTTTCAACAAAAAGTTACAGCACATTAACTTTACATTCACGTGATTCGTATAACACTGATTCCCAAGGTAAGTTGGGATCTGCCGTTCTTCCTTTTTTTAATAAAATACTTTATAATCAGGTTCGACTTTAACAAATAGATGAGTGTTTTCTTTGGTTAGGAAGGCTCTCGTAGCGCACAGCTTCACCTTTGGAGGCCGTCATAGTTACGATGATTGAAGAAATTGCGTTCCAGGGTGTTATTTTACGTCCTATACAAAATGCTTGAGATTAGGTTGCCAGTAATTTGCACTTTTATGCCACGCATACTTTCATCGACCAGCTTTCTGCTGAATATCCGATATCACTTGGATGACAAAGTTTTCAAACAGCAATGACCTTGTCTGTCGCCTATGGTATTTTCGACAAAGCACCCTTGATCAGTCGTTGTAACATATACCAGCGTTTTGCAAGTGGCCACATAAAAACATAAGACTAGATTCAAATGGGTGATTGCACCATCTATCCGCGTGTTGATTGAAAGGCTTCTAAAATTGCTGCCGCTGAGCCATCCTTGCGAAGAGCACTTTGGCGAAGAGCCCAATTAGAGAGAGGCAGCAGCCGCAAACGTAGACATATTGATAGTAGGTTAAGAGCAAACTGACAGTAATACTGCTGCTGTCACCATCTGGCGAATCCTGATTCTTAAATATCACCAGGATAGCCCCCGTCTCTTCAAGCGCACCATAAGCCGTCGGTGTCGTTACTTGCAAAAATATAAGCAAGCATACAAGCATATGTAAAATGTATGCTTACTCACCGTTTTAATGAGTTTTTTTTATTTTATTTATATGTCTACTTCAAGCACTTGAGTTCTAATGGTGGCATCGCATCATCAATTGACATTTAAATATTGGTACTGGAGGCGCTTCACTGCACCCTGAGTGAAAAATCAATTGTTTTCAGTGACTTGAAGCGCATTGTCAAGAATAGGTAAAGAAGTCGAAGCGATTACCGTGACGCAGTGTTCCAATGGCTATCTTATAAAAGCACACTTTCCACATGCTATTCGGTGTTTCTAATCTCTCGGTGTGAAAACCCAGCCAAATATGATGACAGAAAATCTGTGTGACAGGTTGTTTTATTATCATTTAACTGTGTCGGTGTACATTACGATATAAATCAACCTGCCCACCGTAAGTACCGAACTTTAAATTCGAATAACGCTTGTAATACTGGATGAGAGGCGGCTATTCTCCTTCATAATTATCGCGTATTTTTTGCATGCCTTTTTGGCGGCGTAAGCCAGCGTGCCTTTTAGCCATGTTTGGACTACCCTTCTTTTCATTTTTTTCCCCACATCACATAAAGAGTGGGCATTTTGTGAGCGCAATGTTAACAGATAAGTCTTTGTATGGCACCTAGAGGCATCGAGAATTACGGAACCAAACCCTTGTATTGAATGAACGAAAGTGGAACAGATGAAGTGCTCGTATCTCCGTAATAGTCATAGCCTCCATCAAAAAACGACACTTCGGGCAAGCTGCATTTCGGGGAAGATATCTGTAGTCTTTTAACGTATTGTAGTAATTACAATAAGATTGTAATGCAAACGTAGATGAAAATACAACGTCCATTCGATAGGGACTGAATCTAGACCAACCGAATTACACATGTGACGCTTTGCTGGTTAAGGTACAGCTGTGGTCGTCTTTTCACGAACCTTTTCGTGTACCTGAGTTCATGAAAGCAAGGGAACGCTGCTGGCGAAGACCCTTTGTAGTCATGCCGGTTTTACTAGCTATGACGGTATAACAACAGACATATTGCTGTATGCGACTCTGTACCAGCTAGGCTGAAATCAAGTCTTACGAATTTCGACAATGTAAAGAAGGCCCCACCCTGATAACGCCAGTCTCGCACCAGACTGTCTCCCGCTCTAAACACGTAATCTCCTAATGAGGCAGACGAAGGATTATTCGGATGTCTGCTAAGGACATTCATTGATAGAGTGCTCCTGTTAGAGCATGCAACATTGAGAAGGATGTGAAACCGCCTCCAGGAACTGAATCGTACAACGAGAGGTCTTTGTGCACGAGAAATAACAAGGAAGAGTTTTATGGAGGCAAAATTGTTCTTTGCTGTAGTCCATCCTATTGAATTCGTTGTCAAGGAAATGCCTAAAATATTTCGTTTGAGCTTCAATATTGTATATATTGCAGTTTCATGAGAAAATAAATTCAATACTACCTATTCTCAATAAAGCTTTGCCCTGAATATCCGAACCTTGTATATCCTTCACTTTTAAATATCAAGTACACTGTCTGTTATTGAAGATCACCTGAATTAAAGATCAGCATTTTAGTCTTTGCATGATTCCGGCAGAACCTGACTGAATTAAATAGTAGCGTTGAAGCCTCTGCATGCTTCTTACAGAACACAAGTTTCCCCTTTCACGGAATTCGTGAAGTTCAAGTGCAGATATACCACCTTTAAAAGCAAACTGAGAAGTCTGGAGCTAAACCTTGTGACAGATTCCTGCTAAATGCTCACAATTAAATATATATTTATGGTTACCACTCTCCTGATTAAGAAGACCGATTGAGTGTTACACAAACATTGGGAAAGTTGCGCGAAGTAAATCCTACTGTAACAGCGATGCACCCCATGTGTATTACGATTAGCAAGCATCTTACGTCTCTTAACGTGCGAATAATTCTATTATTTCACTGTTGAGCATAAGTGAACACAATGAATTCAAATAGAATATGTCACAATTTCAATATTTACAATTCTACGCGAAAGACGTTCATGCCAGCATCCACGCACAATTCACGGACATCTATGCATGACAGATTCAATAACATAAAAACAGGAAGAAATTTTTTAATGAATGGTAAAACGAGAGCAGGCAAAACCAAGATATTGAAATGACGACTGCACGTTTGCTGACAATAGCTGAGGCGGGCTCTCTTCGAGGCACGACTGACGTTCGCGCGTCTGCCTTCACAAAGGCGGCTTATATATTTTACACCTTTTCCCTTTAGATGACTTTGCATGGGGTACTGATGCGGGCATCTAGGGTCGGTGAAGCGCAGCATTTTATTATGACGCTGAAGAGTGCCAATAGAGGATGCATGTTTAATTACAGGTATTGGTGCGTAAAGAAACATATCAGTGCGAAGCTGATTGTATTCCCTTGCTCATAGTGAAAGCTACTAAATGTACTTGTAACGTTCTTGAAGCGCTCAGTTTATATGCATGAGCTGCAGGCACATGTTAGGGTACTACTGGGAAGAGTAAACCCGAGCGTTTCTCTTCTCAAGTGACGAGGCTTTGAAGGAGTTCATATTGGGCTTTCTATCAAGGCTTTCTATCAAGAAAGCGAACGTTGACGCAAAGAAAACTTGGCGTATAATAAACGCGGTAGTAAGTCCGGAGCCTCGACAACCTATTTTATCAAACTCAGTCGTCATGCGTTGTAATGAACAAGATGTGGTAAACTTTTTAATGATTATATTGTAACCATAGGAAAGCAGTCAGCAACAAGTGCAAACGAAAAACAGAACTCGCTATGCCCAGCTGTTCACGAGGGTGCCTTCTTTTTTTGTGAAATTACTGAAGCTGAAATTATTGCGGTTGTGCGCCAGATGTCATCACACAAGACCATGGGACATTATGGAGTAGCAGTTAGAATATTGAAGGACAACATCGAAACCTTAAGCACACCTCTAGCTGATATTTTCAACCTGTCCTTCATGACAGGAGTGTGCCCTGAGCAGCTTAAAATAGAATGCCTGACACAAATCCACAAAAATGAATGCTTTGATAACATAGGAAATTACCGCTCTATAACCATTCTATCATGTAGGAACCCTCTTTTTGAGAAGCTTATAGCCTAAAGAATGATGGACTTCATTACAAAATACAATATTCTAACTCCGAATCAACACGGATTTAGGAAAGAACACAGTGCGGCTACTGCGGTAAGCTTTGTGGCAGAAACAGTAAACCAAGCATTGAACAATAACCAATTCGTCCTCAGCATCTTCCTTAACATAAAAAAGCTTTTGATTCAGTAGACCACAATATATTGCAATACAAACTGGAATGTTATAAATTTAGAGGTATATCTTCAAAGTTCTTTTGTCGTTATTTGTCCGAACGAACTCAATATATGCACATACTTGGTAACAAATAACACAGGAAGCTCGTCAAAACTAGTGTGCCACAACGTTCAGTACATGGACCAATTTTGTTCTTCCTCATCATTATTGATTACTCTCTTTCCTTAACTCATATGCAGATGACAATGATTTACTCACAGCATGCCACTCTTTTCAGGAAGCCGAATCACTAGCCAATAAAGATCTTTAAATCACTTCCCAGTAGTTTGAACAGAACAATTTATAACAAAATACAAAAAAAACAGAGTGCATAGTTTTCGCCTCTAACTTAAAAGTGATACCTCAAACATATGGTTTATTTATCGGGGAAATTTCTATATAAAGTGAACGCATATACTTACCTTAGTGTAACATTGGACCATTCATTTCACTGGACTTCGCATATAGATAAATTGTGCAGAAAACTAAGCTTTGGATGCTTTACTTTATTTAGGGCTAGGAAATATTTTAACGCGCACATACTCAGTATTTTATACTTCAACGTGTTCTACTCTCACCTAACTTCTTGCATTAATTCATAGGGCTACGTATGTTCCTCCTATTGCTCAGTCATAACCATCTTACGAAAAAGAGCTGTACGAATAATTGCATCAACACCCAAGAGTGCACCATCGGCTGAGCTCTGCAGAAACGTGAACATAATGCCTTCTGATATTGTTAGGCAATTCAAAAGCGCATAAGAATGTACCTTTTCACGCATCAATTTTATTAAAACCCAGATGTCACACTCGACAGGCCAAACAACAAAATCTTAATCTGCCAGTACTACACAATGTCTGCGTGTCGAACAATACCTTTTGTTGCTGCTCAAATTTCGAACAGTATCCCTACCCTAATTAAACATCTCCCAAATATGATTCGGTCACTCAGGAACTCTTTCTATCGGAGAGTTACCAGTTTCTATGTTAATTTTGTGGAAATACATGCACAGATGTCGCATTATTTCTGTATTTTTCTATATGTCCGCATATGATTTTGTAATCTGAGATTGAACTCTCTAAAGCTTTTTACCCACTCATTAAACAAAATGCCTTGTCTACAACAGATCCTTAACTAGCCATGTCGGCTACTGATCTGGATGTTCTCGCACAAGTTTTCGTAAGCATTTTTTTTAAATAAAGCGTTCTTCTTCTTCTTAGTCGGGGATGTCGTGCATCCCTGGTCGGCGCGATCTCTCAGCATGTGCTCCTCCTCGCCCCTAGCATTCGCTGCTCCGCGCCTAGCAATCAGAGCAGGTGGGGATTGGTGGAGTGTAAGGGAGGAGATGATCGCGCAGGCGTGTGATGGCACTCGCATCGCGGAGCAGTGGGAGTAAGGAGAAGGAGGAGCGTACCTGGTGAGGGCCCTCTCATCGCAGAGCTCGCCCGGCGGAGACGGAGTTCAGGCGCTCTTTCTCTCCTCGTTGGGACCCATATATATTGCCACTTGCCCACTAGGTACGGCAAACGAGAGCCATGGCTGCCCCCTAAAATGGAAGAAGATGTTCTGGGGCAGCGAGTGCTCTGGCGAGTTGTTGTTATAAAGTCAGCCATCTTGCCAGTTTTCTGTGTGTCTTCCCGCCGGCTCAGTTCTTCTGACTAAAAGACCTTTCATAGCATGTAACAATATCATGCACAGAGCGTGTACTTTAGTGTCTTGATTGCGATGGAAGTTATTGAAGTCGAATCGATCGATCGCGGCAACGATACCAATAAGACGAAGTGCAGCATAATGCAACTTTATTATTACGTCTCTCCCTGGTGCTGGCGTCACTGAAGTTGCTACAACGTCATCATTGGTTCGAGAAGAAGACACTGCTGCGAAGCGAAAAGCGCGTAATGCTGAACATATGCGCTTGAAGCGAGTGGCCGATGCGGAACTTCGTGCTCGGGAAGCCGCAGTGGAACGCCAACGACGAGTTGAAGATCCTGCCACGTGTGCTCGGCAGGCTGCTGTTCGGCAACAACAGCGAACTGAGAACGCTGCAAATGAACGTCAACGACGAGCCGAGAACGTTCCAGTGGTTCGTGTTGGAGAAGGGGCGGGGAAACGTCAACGGAGAGCCGCCCAACGTCAAGGGAAACAGCGGAAGGCCGAGGCCAAGCGCCAACAAGGAGCGGTTGATCTCGCCGGCACTCGCGAGCCAAATCGCGCTCTTCACGCGGTGACTCGTGTGCATCCAACAGCATTCTCATTTCCTCATGATCCCCTTTGGAGGGGTGCGTTTTTTTGAAGACGGTAGTCTTTCTTGAGGACCTACGACGCAAAAATGTTGATCTGTCTGTACATTTGTCTGTTTGTCTACACTTAACATTATCGGGTACTCTAAACAGCACTAGCCGATACCTCAAACAGCCGACCCCATCCGCAGCACCCACCAATGTTGCTCAAGATTCATCATTCATACTTGTGCGATTCTCAATTAAAAATGAATTATTGCGCATATTCAAGGCACCACGTATATAATCTGTATGTGTGTCTTTTACTAGAAAAGGCATAAATAAGTAATTCTGGGGACCGTAGCGTTTATAACGCTGCACTGACCATGCAACACTTGCACAAAAAGGCGAGTGCTTCCAACGCTTTGCTAAGACGACACGGTGGTGGCACCTACCCGCCGCTTCGCGTTCTACACTTTATCACCTCTAAGACAGGCACGCACGCGCGTCTCAGAACCACACGCTTTGTTTTCCAAGAGCCAGATGACGCTCATGTCTCACTCGTGACGTGACTTTATGTGCTCGTTCACCTCCGCTGCACGCTCGAGGCACTTTAACACAGCATTTCCCGAATACCGCTCACCAAGTTTCTTGCGCATAACATCAAATAAATGTCTTGTTTACTCGCTCACACACAATACTATTGTATTTCGATGGCATTTGCAGATCAACATGCATATATTGGGCCAATTTTATTTCTTATAGAGTTGGCCCTGGAGCTTCCCCATAGGAAATGGTAGCCATTAGGTCACCGGTAATCACTCATGCGTATGAAGTCGATGACAGAATACCACGTAGGCGCCAGCGTTCGAGGCGGCTTGATGGAGATACGCAAGCTTCGAGAAACGTGAAAGTAACCTTATTCTTCTTCACATTAAGGCAAACTATAATTCTCTTTGTCAGGCGGGACTGTATGGTGAACGCAAGTGAGGTCACGGCGCATGAACACAAGAAGCTTGCCGCAGTGTCCGTGTGTGGAGGACATAAATCACTCGTATATCTTGAGAGGTTGATTGATGCAGAAGGGTTGTGTTCGCAAATAACAATGATGAGGACATGGTTGACAAATACAAATTGTCTAATGTCAGACATGCGTGACTTCAGACCTCTCGCATTGCACTGGAAGAAGGAGGCATTCTTGACTTCCACTCGAAAGATGGTGCCTCGCTGGCCGTGGTTTTACGCTAGAGGGGCCAGCACCGGACTCAGGGTGTCCAGCGCTTGCAGTGCGCTCTGCGCTGATGGAGTCTTCACATTGCTCAGTAGAAAACGCATGGCGCTCATTAGTGATTACAGCAAGCTTATGACTTATCGATCTTCATTCGTGACACCAGCGGTTCAAGGGGTCGTCGAGGGTGGTGGTATATAATGCGACTCCGAAGTAGGTTGACCTCGTAGAAGTGAGGGCCACTGTTCGGAAGGTTTTATTGATTGATATGTGGGGTTTAACGTCCTAAAACCACCATATGATTATGAGAGACGTCATAGTGGAGGGCTCCGGAAATTTCGACTACCTGGGGTTATTTAACGTCCACCCAAATCTGAGCACACGGTACATCGGAAATGCAGCCGCCGCAGCCGGGATTTTATCTCGCGACCTGCGCGTCAGCAGCCAAGTACCTTAGCCACAAGACCACCGCGCAGTGGCACTGTCCGGAAGGTTCAACTGTATTCCCTGTCTTGTCTTTCACTGTACCCGTCTTCATTGAGTTAGTTATTCGAGGAGCACAAACTTTGATGTAGGGTGGCACCTCTCTATCGGTACAGCAGTCTTTTTGTGATGGTGTTCGACCTCGACGCCGTCGTCGGCGAAGTGTAGTGGCAGATTCCCTGCGCGTTGAACTGTCCCGCACCACACGCTTGAGTACTACGTGCTCGTTTTGCGACCGCGGGCAATTTTGGAATGAGATTTCTTCAGTGCTGTGGCAGTTTAGACATCGTAGCACAGTGGCACCGCAAACTTTTTTTTGAATGATATTCAGCACACGACGGGCACATAACTTTTTCTCACTGACGCTTTTTACGTGTCTTTTCTTGAAACACTTGAAGCATTGCAGTGGTGTCATTACGTATGGACCTACTGAGTGGCGAACAATGCCAACTTTGACGTACGAGGGAAGGCTGTCCCCCTCGAACACCTGTCTCAAGCAACGTGAATTACCAAGTCTGGGTATGTGCATGATGTGAGTGTCTTCTGTAGCTGGCTTTAATATTATTGGGAAGTCATTATCAAGGACGGAAAGACCTGCTTGCGGGTTATACACGAAACATAAATTAATTTCTGAACGCATGTGGACCACCAGAATTACTGCTGGTATAGCACTGCGTGAATACTAAAAAGTAGAAAATCGCGGCAGAAAACGAAGTTTGCAATGATGTCATAATTGCAAAACTTTTGTGCGTTCCAGGTTCCACAGGTGGTCACTCAGAGATATTGGCTTCAAAACCTATAGAACGACTCGTGTGGCTTTCTGGGCTGATGTGTTGTGAAACGACACGCTCGATATCTTTTCCCTTGTAGGTGGACGATTATCCGGTCTCCCCAAGGCAGACTGAGGAAGTAGTATTGAATAGAGAGCGGTCTCCTCTCATGTGTGATGGCTGCTGCTTCTTTTTTGTTAGTAGTTTTTGTGCGGATTGGAGTCATTGTTTATTTCAAGGTGATCGATGGCAAACTACCACTGTCGCCAGCACCAAATTCGAAACACACTCTTCCTCGAACTCAGCCTTGCTTTCGCAAAAATTGTTTTGCGTGAGGTGGATTTGAGGCGCGTGCTGTGCAAAGTTCTTTTCTTCATGTTTGCGTGAAAGCACAGGTGTACATTACGCCTAGTAGAATACGCCCTCTAACAACAGTTTCCTGCTCACCTATGTTTTTCAGCCATGGCATCCACAATTCCGGACGCAAATTTCAAAAACGTGTCACACGCCATTTGTTTCTTCAAATGACTTCAAATTCAGGCTGTACATTTCTGCAAGCCTCCTGAGTGGCTAACTAGCGGTCACTCAATTCCATTTTGGTCTATGTTATTTTGATGGAGATACTTCCATGTTCGACAATAGTTCAACGTGTCGTGGTCCAGGGGCCTATGGGAAAAGTATTTTGTCTCTTTTCCGAATGAGTAGCACCAAAAACAAACTGTACATGAATATTGGGCTTTATAGTAGATATTTTTACGCAAGTATGAAAGCTGGCTGGTAGAAGTCAAACTAGATAAGTTGTTGAACATGCGTTATCTTCAATTAGTGAAACTAATACGAATAATTACAGTCATTCATTTTATACTTTGGAATGTCATACTGAGTGCCTTGTAGTTATGCCTCGCGAATTTTAGGCGTTTCTGACATTGACCTCATATTTGGTGTCTCAAGGCGTTATGATTGCCGTGACTAACTTCTGTGTGTTTTACGAGCATGTAGGAAAACTATTCATTCTTTTCGGACAACAATGCTAGTCTGCATGATGCAAGTGAGCGACTGGAAAAGTTGAATTGTGTGCAAGGTAATCGGCCAGTCTGCATGGTCTGTGCTTTTCTACATTGACACAGGAAGTTTTTTTCCCAATATGTACAAGGCGTCTTGAATGTTGCATTCTAGTAATTAGGCTGGCATTTATGGTCCCCGTTTCAAAGCCGAGCGCCACTGGGCACCAGCATCCAGTGCCAAGCTGGACTATGGGTCAAGTATCGAGCTGGAATATGAGACAGTGATCTTTTACTGGTAAACGCTCGGTGCTCCATGGCTCTACAACTTTAAAACAGCGATGCATATCTCACATAAATAATTTTATTTCTAAAACTAGTTATAAAGATTGCCTGAACAATACAAAAAGACAAAACTGCCATCCGCAGATTTCTAACGTGTCATCTTTCAGTAGCAGATCGGAGCAACCTAACAACAACGCCACCACCGGACTTGGAGGTGTCGTTGTAAAATGAGTATGTTTTCAGAGAACACACCGTTCGGCGATAAGTTTTCATGTCGCACAGTCAACGTATTCACAATATTTGCTCCTTTTTTTTCTTCTGTGAGAAATGGTTTTCTACGCCATTTCATTCCTTTTCAAATAACAATTGCGTTTTTACTGCACCTAAATAAATAGGTTCCCATAATCGAGCAACGAAGTCACCTCCTCACTCTAGAAAATATCAAATGGACCTCGTAGCCCGCACAATTTGCCGATTGTTTATTGCCAATTTTTTGATAAGCCGTTTCTTGCTCTTGCTAATGGTCAACGTGTAAAACGTATTTCTGATGAATAAAGTGATCAATGCACCCACACATGATTCAATCTTGCGTAGCTTTAACGCACGAGCGATCACATGCTAGTACAGCAGGCGTCCCTGTGGACGGAACTTGCAGTTCTAATGATACCTACAACTGAAATACCGCCCAAAAATATGCTAATACAATTCGCTGTGAATGTATGTAAGCGCGTTAGCTTACAATGGCGCCCTATAATATGAAAGACACATATGGGTTCTTAGATACCAGTCAGCAAAGTATCACATAGTGTGGCCGGCATCTATCCGTACAGCGTGTGTGCGTTGCTGAAAGTGCATCGCATCCATGGTTATCGCTCCTTTTGCGAACATTTCACACGAACAAGAACGGTTGGTTTCAAAGGGCCCTGCTACACTTTTTGAGCATGGACACAAAACGCTGCCTATTGGTAGTAGAGGCTCCCGCGAACACGTGAGCCAAATGTTAGAGCGCAGCACGCAGTCTGGGATTCGCAATAAATTATCAAGTCAGCTAAATATTGCTTTCTATCCTCTCGGAAAATCACAGAATAAGCCCAAAAACCACTCGTAGTAAGCCCATCTATCAGGCGTTGGCTGATTTGAACATGGCGCACTTGGTTGTTACAGAGATTTCCGCAAGAGGCCATCACTCTTCCAGGCATGCGCACGCGATCACACTATATAATACGCGTATTTGAAGAAAAAAGAAAGACAAAAAGTGCTTAATGTCATGAAGTGCACGTGATGTTTTTTTGTTTGCCCTTCCCATCGCTCCCTGCATAGCTTGCAGTGCTTTGGTTTGGACAAGAGAAGAGAGAATGCGATCGCAGCGTGTGACTCCACTCGAACTGGACGAATTCATAAAAATTTTGCGGCATTGAATTTGCGAGAGAATACGCTTTTCCACTGAATTATTTCCATCGTTACTCAAAAAGTGTTTTTAAGGGCCCATTTAGGTGGACGGGTCACGAAAGTATACACTTACAGTTACAGTCATTCACGCATTAGAATTGCGTGTACCTAAAGCAAGAGGTACCGGCATCATGTAGACGAACTGGGCCGGCATGCTAAACCTAATGATTGCACGTAGTACGCTTGATAGGACCAGTCTAGACGCAGCACTGTTGCAATGGTTGAGGCTTGTGCATACATTTGAGCTTCAGAACACTTGCAGCTGTTACCTAAACAGTTGCTCAAGTAATTGAAACGGCATGCGTTGCCAGAGGTACGTTTCGGTCAAGCGATATCGAACGACTGTTTTTCTGGCCTCAGCTGAAAGGGGTTGCGAAGCCAGACTACCGCTACTTCTCGCCAACTTTGCGGCTATTTAACCTTGTGCTGTTTCTGTTAAGAGTGCAGCCTCCACTTCTTAACCATTACAGCATGGAATGATTACAAAACCACATTAATGATGCGGATTCGGCATACGTGCAACATGCCCGTATACATGGGGTGCTGCTCTAAGCAACCGGATTTCATCTAATTTCGGGTGAAGAGGGATGTTCACAAAGTATATATGATAAAATTTGGGCATTTATAAACCTTAAAAAGCACCCCCACCCCCCTCCAGGAAGTTATTCCTGGCTACGGGCCTGTGCGCGGGTTATACACAAAACAAATATTCAGTGCTGCAACATGCGTACACCACCAGAATAACCAGTGTTAGTGACACGGCGTGAATATTAGAAAAATATCACAGTAAATCTTTTGAGTGAATGATGATGAGTGGGGTGAAATGTTCATCAGCCACTCGGTGCTTCCGTCCGTTCGTTCGTTCTTGCTCCAGTCTGGCCACGTGACCATCCGTGCGTCCATCTATTTGTCCATCCGTCTGTCCGTCTGTTCGGGCGGCCATCCATTCATACGTCCGTCAGTCCATCTGTGCGTCCGCCTAATGAATAATACTCCAAGTACAGCCGCCTCCCATCTCGCATCCCCTGTGGCACATACCCGCTCTAGAGAGGGTATGTGCCACCGGTGGCTACGTACTACTCCATACATACGGAGGAGCGACAGACCCGCGCCGTAAGGAGCTTCGCCCCTAAAAAGAAAAAGCCTGCCATAAAAGGATGCATTCCGCGTCTGTCGATTCTTGTAATTAACACTTTTTTCTGCGCATTTCGAAAGGGGGAGATAAGAAAGAACAGTGATTTTGCTTACAACTGATATTATGGATATCTTGTGCTTACTAACTTTCTCTACCAAGCTCAAAGCTGTGCAGCATGTCAGGCTCCTTTATGGGCACCGTCTATGAGCACTATCGAGTCAGATGTTTAATATTCAACGATACCGAAACATTTCGCCGCACACACTACATAAGTGGGCACGCACCACTGGCAAAGCCATGTGGGCTCCAGTAAGCGCAGTGCACTTCAGCAAAAATTCCAGCGTGTCCAACGCTTCCCGGGGTATGCCAGCGTCGTACCGGCCAAGCCAGCGCCTCCACCAGTGCGACTTAGATCTTACTCAGTGCACTTACTCAAGTTCCCGTGACACCCAGTGCGGACCAATGTTCCCAGCGCCTACCGGAGCCAAAAAGTGCACGGAGGTGTTGGCTTGTTCATGGGGTATGGCAGCGCAGTGCACACTTTGTTGTTGTTGTTGGTTCAACAGAAGATTGATTGATTGATATGTTGGGTTTCACGTCCCAAAACCACCATGTGATTATGAGGGACACCGTAGTGGAGGGCTCTGGATATTTCGACCACCTGGGGTTCTTTAGCTTGCCCCAAATCTGAGCACACGGGCCTACAACATTTCCGCCTTCATGGGAAATGTTTCAACAGAGAACATTTTTTGGCGAGTTCCCACTTATGCCATCGCCCGCTATGGTAAATCAAGGATTAGTTATGCTATTTATTGTAAACTCAGTAGTTATGTTCAATAATGAGTAACGTATGCTGAAAGAAAGATATAGGCATCACAAAACTAGATCAAAAGCCATGGCTATAACAGACCGTGAGGTAGCAGCAACTTGTAGTAGAAATAAGAAATGCATGAGTTGGCACTTATCCATCGTTGGGAGGTACACACATTCATCATCATCATCATCAGCCTGACTACCTCCACTGCAGGACAAAGGCCTCTCCCATGTTCCGCCAGTTAACCAGGTCCTGTGCTTGCTGCTGCCAATTTATACCCGCAAACTTCTTAATCTTATCTGCCCACCTAACCTTCTGTCTCCCCCTAACCCGCTTCCCGTCTCTGGCAATCCAGTCAGTTACCCTTAATGACCAGCGGTTATCCTGTCTACGCGCTACATGCCCTGCCCATGTTCATTTCTTCTTCTTGATTTCAGCTATGATATCCTTAACCCCCGTTTGTTCCCTAATCCACTCTGCTCTCTTCTTGTCTCTTAAGGTTACACCTACCATTTTTCTTTCCATTGCTCGCTGCGTAGTCCTCAATTTAAGCTGAACCCTCTTTGTAAGTCTCCAGGTTTCTGCTCCGTAGCTAAGTACCGGCAAGATACAGCTGTTATATACCTTCCTCTTGAGGAATAGTGGCAATATACCTGTCATAATTTGAGAGTGCTTGCCGAATGTGCTCCACCCAATTCTTATTCTTCTAGTTACTTCCATCTCGTGGTTCAGCTCTGCGGTTATTACCTGCCCTAAGTAGACATAATCTTTTACAACTTCAAGTGCACTATTACCTATCTCGAAGTGCTGCTCCTTGCCGAGGTTGTTGTACATTACTTTCGTTTTCTGCAGATTAAGTACACACATTATTAAACACAAAAGAGAGGAACGAGACAACTGTTGGTCTAAAGATGAAAATTCATAGGAAAGAATGTATATATTTTCAGAAAACCATACGTTACACATGATTGCTCCCAATCAATGAAACGGATTTCTTCTGCTGATGATGAATCTGATGGCTGACTAACGAAATTGCCAACGAAGTTAACCAAGTCGTATGCTTCAGCTATACCTCACGTGTACGCTGATAACAATGACAATCGATGATCGACGCTGGTGTACGTTCAATTCACAACGCTAGTTAACATAAGACTCAAATGGAGGACGAAGGAGTCGTATATTGCGATTTTCCGATTGGAAACCTGCATAGACGCCATCGTACGCCCAGGAGAACCCACCTCTGGTTATGCGGAAACGACCTTGAGCACTAGGGGAGAGAGTAAGGGAAGAAACGTTTACTGGGCTAAGTCCAGTTTGCTGCCCTACATGTGCGGGAGGGAAATAAGGAATTAAGGGTTAAAGAGAGAGAGAGAAGGAGATGCAGACACGCACACACACACGCACAGCGCAAAGTTTCACAGGCGGTCACTCAGTGATATTGCCGTCACGAATTTCCGTTTAGGCAGATTGGCGTCATTCTTTGTGCTAAGGAAAAGATTGGCAAACCACCATCGTCATCAGCACGAAAGCAGAAACCCTTTCTGCCGCGAATCTAGCCTTCCTCCCGCAAATGTTAATCGATATGCCGTCGTATGACGCGCGCGGTATATAAAGTTAGTTTATTCATGTTCGCGTGAACGCACAGACGTACATCATGGCTCGGGGAATACGCCTTTTGACAACAGTGTCCTACTTACCTTATATTACCTTTACTAAATTCCTCCGCATGTGTTTCGAACATCTAGGAAAACTATTTCTGTATTTCGGACAACAATACTCGTCTCTCAACGGTGGGTTGAGCTATGGCTCAAGGACTGCTCATTTCGCTGTTCAGTGCAGAGACCAGAAAGCACGAAATGTAGTGAACACGCAAACAGGCTGTAGTCAGGCAAATGCGTCACGCTTAAGTGCGAAAGATCCACTACTTAATTTTTTTCAACAAAGTGGAAGAAACGCATTTAAATACAGACACACAGATGAAGCAAGCAAGGACACGTGCTCCCTTATTGCCCACTTATTGTGCTTTCTAGGGCCGAATGAGTCATGACCACATGACTAAAGCACCTCCGAAACTACCTAACTAAAATACAGATAAAGAATCACAGTGCATGAATTGGTATTCCGAAGAAAGCAATTCTGTCGAGGCCGAGCTGATACAGATCGGGTTATTTTATGGGAATAAAAACTTTTGGAGCGAACGGAGCAGTACACCTCTTACTATACGCTTTGTACTCCTTCGAGGGCTTACACGCAGATTAAGACGACATAATCAGTTATTCTCTTGCACTGTTCTTAGCGCTCACTTGGCAATTGTTTAAACCAGTAAGCCAGTCTGGAAACATTCGGACCCACCAGCTTTTTTGATATATTTGCGGGATCCAGTGGGGCATTCTACAATCTCTTGATGACATTTCTGAAGCGCTGCCAATAACTTAAGTCTTGCTAGCAATGGATAGCAATAATTCTACACTTGTGCGACACGGCATTTTTTTCAGATGTAGTCGAAGTGGTCGGAAAGACATCGCCATGATTTTTTTCACGTTCACAATCTGGGTCAGTATAACAACTCACAAAACAGCGTCATGGTACACCATATCTATGAGTACTGAAGAGTTGACTTCGCTGATGCAACCTTCCACAACCATAGAACCTTCATCAGGTAATACCTTACGCTGCAACGAAGGTGTTTTTTAGCAAGTCCTCGAGAAAGAGCTCCAAAATGGAATAAATCACCGAGAAAAAGAAGTTGCGTCCACTGGACAACGCACAGCGTCGGGTGGTTCGTTACACACAAACCATTTTCTTCCCGCAATTCTCATTCGCATGGAGGCCCAGACTCCATGAGGAGTGTGTATGACTGCTTTAACCGTGAACTAAACTCCTGAAAGTTTGGCGCAGCAATAGATTCTACCACCCTGGAAGTAAACAACACCAGGCCTGCGCGGCAAACGAGGCACAATCACAGTGAAAACTAGAAGAATGGCCTTTCCGAGCCTTTTCTGAACACTATTTGGGTCACTGCTGCAAGCACATTTGCTAGATGCCCACTACAGCATTAATAATAAAAATAATTGGGTAGTAGGCCAGCATTCGCTGTGGTATTTTTCGTCATTCTTCTGAGCAGCGTGGTATCCGCTAAACCACTGCGAAGAACTTTGTGCCAAATTGTTCGTGCAGTGGCTGACGACGATGAGGAATTACGGCTGAAGTGGGTGAAGCGGTGAAGTGAAGTGGCTGAAGTGACGTTTGCCTGCTCTGAGGATTTGGCCAAGAATTCAATAGCTGTGATTGATTTTAGTTATTCTTTTTTTGTAAGCGTTTCTATAGTGTCCTTATTGATTAGCGATTGTATTTTCAGATAGTACGACCAGGCAGATGCCGTTTTCCTCACCTGGACCAGGGGCTTTCCTCTGGTCTGCTTCTCTTCCTTCGCAGGAATTACCAGTGGACTTGTTTTTACGCAATGGCATCTCATCCGTTCCTGTGGCATTGGTCCCAAGCAACGATGGTATCATACGGATGAAGAATCCAAAAATGATTCAGACGGAGTTGAGAGCCGCTACAACTCACTACCAAAGCATCGCAGAGGTCAGGCAGTTCGGCAAGGGTGTCATTCTTTGCTTCTCGTCTGACCAGCTCTGTGTTCGAGACCTACTAAAATGCTCGGTATTCGCTACCAACCCGGTGAGCGCATTCATTCCACCTCACCTAGCTTGCGTCAAGGGCCTCGTTCGGGGTGTCGATGTCAACTTGACCCCAACTGAGATATTATATATGTTTTCAGAAGCAGGTGTGATAGCTATCTATAGATGTAGTCGAGTTGTGGACAAGAACAAGGTCCCAACGGAGTCCGTGATTGCTACATTTGCCGGGTCGAATCGCCCAACCGAAATCAAAGCGTGGCCTTTAATATACAGAGTGGAGCCACTATCACCTCGTCCCCTACAGTGTATTAAGTGTTGGCGTTATGGGCACACAGTGAAAGGGTGCAGGTCAGTACCTAGATGCAGAATTTGTGGTGAGACGCACAATTCAAACGACTGTAAAAGTAATGAAGAAAAGTGCTGTCTTTGCCATGAAGCACACTGCGCTGATAACCCAAACTGCTAAGCCAAGGCACGTGAAATCCAAATACTTAAAATTGTAGACAGAAGGCGATGCTCCCGAAAGGATGCCATTACTGAAATCCAAGCCCGAACTCAAGGATATGCCGGAGCAGCTGCCCGCCATAACATAGCAATGGAAGCATCCTTTTCCCTATCAATTGCGGATATGATCGAGAAGGCTGTGGATAAGGCTATGCAACGCCTTGATACCACCCTATGTGAGTCGCTGTCGCACATTGTGAATAACCAAATCGCACAAGTCTATGGAGCGCATATAGATATAAGTACGGCTGTAAAAAATGCTGAGTCTGCACACCCGGCAAGTGAGGCCGAATCTGAGATAACTCCACCAGATGCACAGTCTACAGAGCCCTCTGGAAAAGGCGTTCAGAGGCAAAGCGAGGGTGCACAGGAAACTTCTCAGGACACACAAGATATGGACATAGATCTCAAATGCCTAAAGCGTTCTAGATCCCCTGCATCGAAAAAACCTAGCTCGCCGAAACATGTAAAAAGCAAGAAATACCAGGAAGACAACCTTTCAAAAACCGATTTTCTAAAAGAAAGTATTTTAGAAAAGGTGATTGCCGAAACCATTTTAACGAAATCATAGGGTCTCTTAAAATTATACATTGGAATTGCCGATCTCTTCACTCAGCCATAACAGATCTGTTATACCTGTCTTCCAAATTCGATCCAGCTATTATTGCATTACAAGAAACTTGGCTATCCACACATCATGTATTTCACCTACCCAACTTCCAAACCTTTCGTCTAGACCGTCCATCCAAAGGTGGAGGTTTAGCTTTCTTTATAAACAATAAAGTTAGTTTAAAAGTCAAAAACTCATACAAATGTATGTCTTCTGAATGCGAAATTTTTGCGTTAGATATTACCTTGCCAGGATGCTTGCCTTTCTCGCTAATAAACGTCTACTTTCCTGTAGGCGTTCAAAACACGAGACTGTTAGATATGGCTGCTAATTCAGGCTGTAAAGAAAAAATTATAGTTGGCGACTTCAACACTCACCATACCTGCTGGGGTTTTAGAACTGATCAGTGTGGACAACGGTTGTGGGACTGGTCGGTAGACAACAACTTATTGTGCCATAACGCTAGAACTCCCACATTTATTCGAGGTCATTCACGCTCCGCCTTAGATTTAAGCTTTGTAAGCTCGGCCATTGCTAGTACATCGTGGACGGCCCTTGATTGCGCCTCCAACAGTGACCACTTTCCAATAATGTTCGAGATCGCTTGCCCCGTCAAACCATCATGCTTCCATGCCCGAACCTATATAAATTATGCAAAATTTCAACACGACCTAAAAACTGCTTTAGACGCTCCTTCTCAGGATGGAGATGACACTAAAGCTATGAAAATAAGCGCAGTAATTAAAAGGGCATACAAAAACGCTGAATTTACTGTTAAATCGGCGAAGAGAATACCCTATAGCCCCTGGTGGAATTCCAACTGTTCACGAGATCACAGACGAAGACAGGCAGCTTGGAAGAAGCTAATACATAATCAGTCCCCTAAGAACTGGGCAGATTATAAATTTCTTGCCGCTGTATTTAAACACACGGTGGCCCAAGCTAAAGAAGATTATGATAAAAGACATTTCGATTTTCTCTCGAAATCCAAAAATAAGAAAGCTTTATTTCAATATATGCGATCTCGCAAAATCCTGCCGTCTACATTAAATACTAATTATGAAAAACTATCATTGGAAGAAACGAAGAACTCTTTAGAGTCAATTGGCAGAGGTCTAGAAATTAGACTTTCTTCAATTATGGCTTTCAACTGGCAAAAGTCTAGCATAAGCACTGACTTCGAAAACGTAACGCTGTCTGAAGCATCAAAAGTCATTCGAGATCTACCATCGTCAGCTCCTGGT
The DNA here is from genome assembly GCA_013436015.1 of Rhipicephalus annulatus. NCBI lineage: Eukaryota > Metazoa > Arthropoda > Arachnida > Ixodida > Ixodidae > Rhipicephalus > Rhipicephalus annulatus. The sequence goes on from WOVY01004026.1 coordinate 168,218, forward strand.
CCAGATGGAATCACAGTTCCTATGATTAAAATTTTATTCAAGCTATCTCCCGGCGACGTCATTAATCTCATAAACTACTCTTTAAAGAATGCCTGGATACCGTATGACTGGAAAATATCTAAGGTAATCCCATTAATAAAAAAGCAAGGAGTAGGTTTTACCATAGAAAATATCAGACCCATCTCGCTAACTTCGAACATGGTGAAACTCATAGAGAGGGTTCTAAAGGGCCGAATAAACTCCTGGATGACGAATAAGGTCATATTAAAGCCAAATCAAATTGGTTTTTGTTGTGAACGCTCAATTTGGTGCGCCCATGCGGATTTAGAGAGTCGAATACAGCTTGCTCGTAAAAGGAAACAGTACGCCGCATTAGTAACTCTCGGCATAGCTAAAGCGTACGACAGTGTCGAGCACTCTATTCTACTGACCACCTTGCAGAGTCTAAAGTTTCCTCAGTATACTACTGAGTGGATAGCAGAATTCCTAAAATCAAGGAAATTGTATTGCGTGAAGGATGGCTGTTGTTCGCATAAATTCAAACAAAAACGTGGTGTTCCACAAGGGTCCGTCCTATCTCCAGCATTATTCAATATACTGATGAGCTCTATTCCAATTTTTAAGGATGTCATCGTCTACATTTATGCAGATGATGTCGCGTTCCTCGCTGCAGAGAGCGACATTTACTCACTACATCAAAAACTGCAAAGATATATTAATACACTAGAAATTTGGTTGCAATCCATTTCATTGTCATTGAACATCAGTAAAAGTGCGCTCTTGGTGTTTCCTATAGCAGATACAGTTTCAATTACTGTATTTTATAATCGGGAACCTATTCCACAAGTAGATTCAGTCAAGTACTTAGGAATGATTTATAATGAAAAACTAAATTGGAGCCCACATATTGAATATATAACAGCAAAGGCACAACGGGCGTTAGGTTTATTACGCAGGTTAAGCAACAGAAAATACGGGCTGCGCAGACACACGATGTTAATGATATATAAAATGTATGTGCGACCAATATTGGAATTTGGGTGCGTATTATTCTCGGGGGCCGCTGATTATAAAATTAAACCGCTAGTATTGTTAGAGCGAGAAGCCCTGCGAATATGCCTGGGACTTCCCAGGTTCGTGGCGAATAGTGTATTGTATCAAGAAGCGCGATTGCCAACACTCCTCTGTCGATTCCGCATTCTAACGGTTCAAACCTTCTTAAAGTTCTACAGTTTACCGGCGCGAAGATCAGAGTACGCATTTATCAGCGACCCTGACTCTTTCTTTCTTGCACATTGGCCTCGATTTCATACCCCTCAGATAATTTTTCGCTAAAAAGAAACTGGATTGCATAAATGTAGACGTTAGCACAGTAATTGAAACTAATTTTTCTACCATCAACATTAGAATAGAGTACGATGAAATCTTCCCCCCACAAGCCAAGTTGCAATCTCTGAGATTTTTGACCACTACATTAAACGATTACTTGGTACATGCAGAAACAAAAAATGTAATAGCTACAGATGCTTCTGTCAACAATGAAAAGACAGGTGTAGGAATTGCGTCTGATTCCCTCGGCTGGTCTTTTTCAGTAAGGCTTCCAGATTTTTCTCCTATATTTGAAGCTGAGCTAGTAGCTATTATTTTAGCCCTTCGTAAAATTCCTACGACAGAGACCAGTGCAATCATCCTAACAGACTCACTTTCGGTGTGTGCAGCTCTGACAAACTCTGAACAATCTCGTGCCCTAGCAGCGTTCCACACATTAGCACCGCCGCATTTAAAACTCCTCAAATTAGTGTGGGTCCCAGGTCGCTGCAGATTACAATTAAATGAATTGGCAGATGCTTTGGCACGAGCATCACTCGATGGAGCAGTAATTTCAGTACTTCCCGAGTTAGAATACTTATCAGGGGTTATATATAGGAAATTCGCTATTTTTACAGATAGTTTAGAGAATATCACACAATGGACAGATTATCAGCACCTCAAATTTCCATGGAAAGACCAGTGGAGTCCGTCAAAAAAACTTGAAATTATAATTTCTAGATTCGGGTGCCGTGTCCCCCCATTAAATTTTTATTTACACAGAGCTGGTCTGACACTTTCCCCCATTTGTTCGTTCTGCGAAGAATCAGAAACTATTGAACATTATTTTGGCTCATGTCGTAACTATGCATTAATTAGGAAACGACTTTCAGATATTCCATTTGAGAAGCTAGGTTTAAATTTAACCGCAGAAAATGTTCTAAGTTTTGGTGCCTCTGTTTTGGGAAATTGCCACAGAGATGCATTCGATGCGGTGTGTAATTTTATTCAAGACTCTAAACGTTTTTCAACATAAAGCCCTCGCTAACGAATACTAAAAAAACGGGTCGGAAAGTAATTTTCTATTCTGGATAAATTCGTGACATACCAAATTAATCGGGTTTGGCAGAACCAGCTGTCTGGTCGGCTCCCAAAATCAAGTTGTAGCTATTAGTGTCTACTTTGTTATTGATTTTTTCTCACTATCTAAATCTTTGGTTTATTTCTTTTTTTTCCAACATACTGTCTTAACTATACAGCTCCCCCCCCCCTTTTTTTCTTTTCGTTGTAAGCAATAATGCAGTTATCGTTTATATGAGACTATTTGTTCTCTTGGCCAATCCCCCAGAATGGGTACGAGCCATGGATTAAAGGATACAAACAAACAAACAAACAAACAAACGAAGTGGTTATGTGCCACAGTCGATAAGGGAACAAAAACAAGCTTTTGTAATGGGTCGGAGCATTGGATGATCCATTCGATACGCTATTCGCATTGAGCGACGACTGCTTGTACCTTCGTCGTTTTAAAGCACTTTATAATTAGTACTAAGGCGATTGCTTTCCCGACATCAAGCGTGCCTAAGGTGAGTTTGCCAACAAGTCCTAAGCACCGGCGTGGCTCAGTGGTGCAGCGGACCCTGGTTCGAGCCCCCCTGTGTCATTGATACTAAGGTTTCTTTATCTTATTTCGCCCGATGTCTTATGGGCACCGCTGGCGGCGGCGGAACTGCGACGCTGCGCGAGACCCAAGTAGTGAATTCATAACAGCTTTCCCTGTAATATTTAACAGTTAGGCAATGGTTCTAAACCATTATAAAATTCAAAAATGTTGCTGTACACAACAGATAAAGTTGCTGTGTTAAGTCAGGCCACAAGCAACCACGACGTACCAATAGCCAGGGACAGGCCACAAGCCTCTGGCTTGTGACTTGTTGCTGAAAACCAGATGGAATTTTCTCTCTTGACTCTACAGCCGCTTGGTGCCCTCGCCGATCAGGCACCTTTAACCTATGATGGTGCCAGCGCCCTCAAAGTAGACAGTCCTGCGAACCCCGTTGATTCTTTTCCAACAAAATTTAGTGTAGGGAGCCTACTTGACCGCCTCGCCATCACTCCAGGTCAACGCCGCAGGTTATGTTCATTTGAAGATAGCTTGGTCTTTCCCAAACGTCCCACAGGCAAGACGTATTCAACGCATTTTTTTTTACTTGAGTGCCTTTTGCGTCTAAGATATAGCATCCAGACTTCAGACTCAATAGTCCGAGACTATGACATTTTCACGATCCTGCTCTCGAGTAGCACTCGAATTGATCTCGAAGTGTTAGATAAGTGTCATATCTGCAGAGCACTAGACAAGTCTGTCCCCCGCATAAACCCCGCCTAAAGAGAGAATCAAACAAACGCACCGGAAAAGTTCGTCAGCACTCTGTAATTCATCGAAAGGCTATAATGGTATCGGTAATGCGAACACAATGCTTCCATGTAGTAACAATCACTTTATTTGATTAACTATGTCATTTTCGCAAAAATTCCATGCATTACGATACTAATAATACCGAGGCACTTCAGTGATGAATTGCCTGAGGACAATTGTAGGTAACATACAAAAAGGCAGAAGCCACATGAAGCTTCGCAATAAAGATTGTGATTAACAAACTGAAGCCTAGACACTAAACATGTGCCGAAGAACAACAGACTTGAAATGTCACATCAGTTTAGAGGTGGTAGCTTGTCCACCTGGTCTGATTTTACACTGCCCGCATTCAGTGCTGCGAATAAATTGCTAGTAGTGAGACCCGCGTTTTTAGGTCCCTCACAGCTTTGTGAACCAGTTTTTATGCAGGCCATCTGTGCCGTTTGAATCAGATAGTGGTTATGGTGTTCTTGAATTACTATTCTTGATCAATGGGTGAGATGAGTGCCGGTGGGAGCAGGATAACGGCGCTAAATATGTCATTCTGCAAGTGTCTGCATTCAAACGTAGAAGCGTATTTTAAAACTGCTGCTGCCTTCAATCAACGTGTTGTTTGAATTTCTCAAAGAAATTATTGCCGTTGAGCCTCCCTTGCGGTGAGCAACTCTGCGAGGAATACACACAAGGCGATGCAACAGTCGCAAACGTAGACGTGAATGTAGTCGGTAAATGGCACGTTGAAATGAATGCTGCTTTGGTGATCATCTGGCGGATCCTTCTTTTTTAAACTTTTCACTATAAGCCCAGACTCTTCAAGTGCCAACATAAGGCGCCGGAGTTGGTATCTGCAAAAAAAACGCATATGTTTTGTTGTAAACAGGAAACTGTCTATTTTAACGCATGTATCGTTTTACTCGTATATCAAGACATCGCATCTGCCGTCGGCGTTGAAATTTAGATATTACTGAGGCTGCGCGGAACTCGCAAAGAAGACCAGAATGTCTACAGTGATTATCAGAATGTCTACCTTACTGATTATCACTTGTATGCAAAAAAAGTGTATTTGGGCGCATAGGCACCTGCCCCCGGTGAGTACCGAATCTTAAACGCTCCGGTAACACGTCCTACATGGCACTAACTGTGCTGCAGCAGCAGCCATTCTGCCGTGTACTCTATAGCGTGTTTCTGTGCATGTAAACTGGGGAGTGCTACGCAGCACCACTGCTACACTCTAAGGCAAAATTACGTGAAAAAGGACTAACGGTGCCCAATAGGCGCGCGCGATGAACGGATAGACCATTGAGAAGCAACCACAGAGGGAAGCGTGCCGCGTGCAAACCACTTAGTCTCCAAGCACGCTCCAAAGGAATGAACCGCTCCGGGAATGCAGGCAGTGCGCAAAGCGTTGGCAAGGTCACTAGCCGTCCTCCTCCTCTCCTGGCTCAGTCTTTTTTCATATTTTGCTGGCGACGGTTCGCGTTGCGTCGCGCTCGGAGAGCTCGACCACGGCCGCCTGGATTCGACGGTCTAGGAATTACGACGTGGTGCTTATGTGTACGCTTGCATGAGCGTAGGCTGCTGCTTTCGCGTTTCACTGCACCCATGAAGTTAGGAGCAAGTCTCGACGCGTCACTACGCCGCGCTGTATATCTCTGGCTTCAAGATAGTCACGACCGACACACGACAGCAACAGTTTAGAAGGCGAACATGGTGGCCGAGAAGACAGCAGATCTATCAGATATATACTTCAGTCTTACTCAGGGCAGAAAGCGCTGGATTCTTTCGCAAGTAGGTTATCATTCTTTATTCTACTCTACTTGTCACGTGTGCGATACGGATCGCGCTTGCCAGCAACGGGCTTGGTCGTGTTGTATATTGCACGCAAGAGATGCACCGCGAAGGTCAGCTTGGGCGTCTGCAGTTCGCCTGTGATTTGCGACTGCCTGGAAATTGGCTGCCCTTGCTATCGGCCTTCCGCACGCTCACTCATCGAGTGCTCGCCTGTCTTCGCCGCCGCGATGAGCTCCGGGCTGACGATATTGGGCTGAGACCTCGTCGCTGTGTTGGGAGTCATCGAAAACACGTTGCGGGTTCTCGTGACGAGCTTGGTCGTAGTATGTCGCGTGCTGTGAGTGCACCCGCACGGGCTGGCGGGGCTTTCGTTAGCGTCGGAACTCAGTGAAAATTGGTCGTCATTACAGTTGGCTTTCCCTTCAGTCGGTCGCAAGCAGCTCGGTGCCGTCCGTTGACCGAGGCGGCGGACTCGCGTTTGCGCGCTGCATTCGCTTAAGTTTGTGAAAATGGGCCGCCTCACCGTCGATTTCTTCGGCGCTAGCTCCAAACGAGCTCGGCGCTGTTCGTGGCGGCAGCCAAGCGTACGCTCGCTGTTGGAAGTTCGCTGGCGGCAGATTCCCTTGCTCCAGCAGAACGACGTCGCTCGCTTAGGACTCGCCGACTTGGCAGCCCAGTGGTTCGCGGAGTTGTGGCTGCAACCGCCGCTCCTAAACTGTTGCGCTACGGGGATCAAAATTTGTTTTTGGCGATTTGTGACATCACGGTGAAGTTACTAGCATGTTATATCTCACGTATGTTTTGATTTCACTTTGTGCGCATTTCTCATATGCATTCGTATTCATCCTCTGTCACATGTGACTCACTATTTGACATGCTTAGAGTGCAGCCATGGGCACACATCGTGCCCATGGCTGCACTCTAAGTGCGGCTGCACTCTAAGGCTGTGCGTTCTAGCGTTTGCGACGCCTGTCATCCATCACTTTCATCAGAGCATCTTCAGAAGAACTGTGTGAGATGTGAAGGTAAAGTTATTTGTGTGATATATTTTACACGCATGTTTTTATATGAACTTGCACGTACTTGTCATATGCGTGCAACTTCATCTTCTGTCACGTGTGTCTGTTTTTACTATCATAATAAATGCGGAGCATTTCTTAGCGAACTTCAGCAACTTTGAGCGAAGATATCTATTTATCTATGTATCCAGCTATCTATCAATCTATCTATCTATTTATCTATCTATCTGTCTATCTATCTATCTATCTATTTATTTATCTATCTGTCAATCTATCTATCTATCCATCTAACTAGCCGCCTACGACATTTAGCTCTCCTGGCCGTTTCTATAATGGTATCAATACCAAACTTGCTATCCATGACGTGACGGTATGATGAACTTATTTTGCTAGTTATAACATGAAAATCATGACATGTGTGTCATGAATATCATTATATACATTTGGCAGTCCTGCAGCTCTTGCGGTCGTTTCGTTCACATGGCATGTTGCAAAACAGATATGGTAGGACATCATTGCATTCCGAACATAAGCGACCGACCCTAACATGAAAATCATGACATGCGTGTCATGTAAGAACATGACTACATGCCACGCTCATGATGAGCTCACGGCTGTTTCGCTAGCGTCACATACACCAAACTTGGTATTACGGTACGTGAATGAATGACGAAGGTATGTGACTGATCCAAACATGATAACCAGGAGATGCATGTCATGTAACAACATGACTACATGCCATGCTCACGATGTGCTGGCGGTCGTTCGCTAGCTTCACATATGCCAAATTTAGTATTACGTGACGACAGTGAATGATAAAGGTATGTGACTGGTGCAAACGTGATAATCATGAGATACGTGTCATGTGAGAACATGACTAGACGCCACAGTCAAGGCGCCAATAGATTTCGATGTGCGAGGTGCGCGTGCTCACCTGCGCTCATTTCGTCACGTCACGCCGACGTTGCCACGCCAAGCGCCGGTCTTGCCATATACTCGCAGGCGCTCGCCGCGCTGCGTTGCTTTGACGCATGCGCGTTTCAAGCACGTCCGGCGTCCCTCCTTCACGAAAAGACTGAGACGCAGTGCTTTCTGGGTAACGCATCGGCGGACGCTGATCGCGCCTGGCGTCAAACTATAAAGTACTCACGTTCTGGTAACGTAACGTCGCTGTGCCCAGCGTGCGCGCGCGTCAACGCTACATTGGAGTTTAATGGGCCTTTCATGATGCACTCGCTGCCGTTTTGCCCTCTCCACATATACCAATTTTGGTCTTACGTGATTTCAATGGATTACGAAATATATGACTAGTGCAAACATGATAATTGTGACACGCATGTCGTCATGTAAGAACATGAGAACATACCAGACTCGTAGCATGTTCACCGCCGTTTCGGTAGCTCCACATATTCTTAATTTTGCATCACATGACGTGAATAGATCACGAAAGTAAACCACATATCGAAGTATGAAAATCATGATACGGAAGTCCTGTACGGCATCATTTACCTCCACCTCGTAACATTGTGCTGATTTTAAAGTGACCAATCACCATTTCTCATTCGTCCTTCACATATCATCGATTCCCACTGTACGTGTCACCTGCCAATTTTTGTACGTACAGCCGTGGGAACACAACAGGCAGAAGGCTGCATGCGCTGGCGTCTGCAATGCCTGCCATCTATCGCTTCCGTCGGAGGCGCTCCACCAGGAGTGAACAAGATGTGACAACGAGACTGGACATGTAGACTTTACCATAAATTCACTTAAGGAATGGACAAACTTCTGGTGTGTATAGAAAAATAAAATATTTCAATATCTCACTTTTGCCTTTCGTTGTTGCCGTGACTGCGAAAGCAGTTACTCATAGGTGGCTAACTACTTTTTCGCGTGTTCTTTTCTGCGCCATTTGTGGCTCACTGCGCAGAAAAACAGGCGGAAAAGGTATTAAGCCTGGCGGTAAATAAATAAAAAGCAATGTTTGATCTGGGGATAAAAAGTTCGTTCGATTGGAGTATTTGAGTGGATCAATCGTTTGTCCGGCGAGGTGCAACTGTGAGGACTAACGGTTGCCCGGTAAGGTGTAAATGTGAAGATTAACAGTTGCCGTATAAGGTGCAAGTGTGAAGACTATATGTTATTCCTTTGACGTGAATTGTGGGACTAACGGTTACTCACTAAGGTGTAAATGTGAGGACTAAATGTTAGTCCCTTGAGGTCGTCTGCGGCGACGAACTGTTCGACCAGGTGTCGTTAGTCCTTAAAGGGATTAATGGTTGTGGCAGCTCCATTAGTCTCAAAAAACAAACAACTACACACCCTTTTAACACCTTTTTGCCTCAGAGTGTAGCCATGAAGGCCAATGTGAGTAGCGCCACGCCAGCTGACTCAAGTTGACTCCACCTCCTTAGAAGTGAGGTCACTGTGAAGCCAGCTACAAAAAAAATGGCCCCGTATCTCCATGTTACACTGCATATGTCGTCGAAAGACAATAGTCTTGCGTCTAGAGAGAGTGAAGAAAACGTTTATTTGATGCTCTACGCAAAAAAATGGTGAATGGCCCACTGAAGCCGCTCTAACGCTCGAGGCGCCCGTTGCACGCTCGATGCACGCTCGAGGCGCCCGTTACAGCGCCTCGAGCGTGCATCAAGTGACGTCACACGTGAGACATGAGCGCTATGTGGCAGTTATCTTGGAAAATGAACCGCGCGTGCCCTGCGCGCCCGTCTCTGAGATGATAAAATGTTGAACGCAAAGCGATGGGTAGGTGCCACCACCATGTCGTCTTAGCAAAGCGTTCGACACACTTGCCTTTTCGTGCAAGTGTTGCCTGGTCAGTGAAGTGTGTTCCTTATAATTACTTGAGTATGCTTTTTCTAATAAGAGACACACATACAGAATATTCACTTGTTGTTATGGTGTCTCAGATATTCGCAATAATTGCTTTTTAATTAACAATCTGAGAAGTATGAACGGTGACTCTTGAGCGATATTGGCGGGCGCTCTGGATGGGGTCGGCCGGAGTGAGTATTGTTTGGCCACTACGGTGCCGTTCAGGGTACCGTAAGGGGTGGACAAGTAGACAAATGTACAGACCGACAGAGAGACAGACAGACAGACAGGCACACCAAAATTCTTGCTTCGAAGGTACCCGATAAAGACTATCGTCTTTAAAAAAGCCAGAATAGGCGTCAACCAGAGGACTCCACGTGACTTGACAGGGCCCTTGCCACTGAACGAGTAGCCCCGCGTGTAGCAGGGCAACAGATTCATGGGCCATCCGGCTTATGACGTCAGATGAAAGGGTGAACTGATTTTGCCGCCTTGGAGCTAGGCTCCATGAAGGAGGAAACGCTGCTGTCGTCTAAAGTGTACCCTAGTCTAGCAAGCATATATTTGCACTTGAAAATTGAGGGGCTCAGTTAAATGGTGCTAGAATTGTTATGCACTGTTGCCGACATGATTGTCGCATTAATGAAAATGCGTCAAACACTCATATATAAGCTATAAAGTTTGTTGCGTAGGAGTCCGATAAATATTTCGATACGGGGGTGCCCAAAATTTCTAATTTTTTTACCTACAGTGGCTGTGATATGCCAAGTCTTCACGAGACTGCCTGAAACAAAAAGTATCATGGTAGCTTTTGCTAAAATATGCCTAACACCACTTCATTTTCTTTGAAGAGCTCTGACAGTACAGTGTAAAATACCGCATTCAGCAGCAAGCGTCAACCTTATGAAGCACCACACTTGTATAATCAAATTAGTGCAAACTGCATGGAGTAACGGTCGAAATTGCGAATTTCCTTTCTTCATGAACCTAGAAAAACTTCTGAATATGGCACATTCAAAGCAGAAAGTGTAAAAATCATTTCCCACTATACCGAAGACACTCCCTATTTGCAGTACCAGAAATGATCTCCTACAGTCACCGAACGTGCGCTCCCTTCCGCAACTTTTTCCTTCATCATACCGCACATTGTTAATTTTTAACGTAAGCATTATCATCATCATCAGCCTGACTACGTCCACTGCAGGACAAAGGCCTCTCCCATGTTCCGCCAGTTAACCCGGTCCTGTGCTTGCTGCTGCCAATTTATACCCGCAAATTTCTTAATCTCATCTGCCCACCTAACCTTCTGTCTCCCCCTAACCCGCTTCCCTTCTCTGGGAATCCAGTCAGTTACCCTTAATGACCAGCGGTTATCCTGTCGACGCGCTACATGCCCTGCCCATGTCCATTTCTTCTTCTTGATTTCAGCTATGATATCCTTAACCCCCGTTTGTTCCCTAATCCAATCTGCTCTCTTCTTGTCTCTTAAGGTTACACCTACCATTTTTCTTTCCATTGCTCGCTGCGTCGTCCTCAATTTAAGCTGAACCCTCTTTGTAAGTCTCCAGGTTTCTGCTCCGTAGCTAAGTACCGGCAAGATACAGCTGTTATATACCTTCCTCTTGAGGGATAGTGGCAATCTACCTGTCATAATTTGAGAGTGCTTGCCGAATGTGCTCCACCCCATTCTTATTCTTCTAGTTACTTCAATCTCGTGGTTCGGCTCTGCGGTTATTACCTGCCCTAAGTAGACATAGTCTTTTACAACTTCAAGTGCACTATTACCTATCTCGAAGCGCTGCTCCTTGCCGAGGTTGTTGTACATTACTTTCGTTTTCTGCAGATTAATTTTAAGACCCACCTTTCTGCTCTCCTTGTCTAACTCCGTAATCACGAGTTGCAATTCGTCCCCCGAGTTACTCAGCAATGCAATGTCATCGGCGAAGCGCAGGTTACTAAGGTATTCTCCATTGACTCTTATCCCTAACTGTTCCCATTCTAGGCTTCTGAAAACCTCCTGTAAGCACGCGGTAAATAGCATTGGGGAAATTGTGTCCCCCTGCCTTACACCCTTCTTGATTGGTATTCTGTTGCTTTCTTTATGAAGCACTATGGTAGCAGTTGATCCCCTGTAGATTTCTTCCAGAATGTTTATATATACTTCATCTACGCCCTGATTCCGCAGTGTTTGCATGACGGATGATATTTCTACTGAATCAAACGCCTTCTCGTAATCTATGAAGGCTATGTATAGTGGTTGGTTATACTCTGAGCATTTCTCTATTACCTGATTTATAGTATGAATGTGGTCAATTGTTGAGTAGCCTGTTCGAAATCCTGCTTGTTCCTTTGGTTGATTGAATTCTAATGTTTTCTTTACTCTGTTAGCAATTACCTTTGTAAATAGCTTGTATACTTACATTTTACATTTTACATTTTGTGTTTATATATTTTATATACACAAACGTGCATTTCAAGCCTTTGTTGTCATTGACTCACCTTAGAGGAAATCTTCTATGCATTGACAACCATTGAAGAATTGACACCAACTGGTCTTCTCCCATGCCAAGACCCTTCGGCAACTTGATATCAGTGAGAAAACCTCGGCAGTAGTGTATGAGGGCGTGGCTACCACTTCGAGCTTTAGAAATACATCCAGCCCAAACATCGGGATGCACACATTCACGGCCACAGCTGATACTTGCATTGTGTATTGATTTCATGTCACACCACTTCTTGCCCAATTCCCTAAAGGTCACGGCAAGGGCATGCTGCATACAAGGCTTTATGGTACGAGCATCAAGTCGTGACACTAGTTCTGTACTGTGTCTTATGTCTGACGAGTGTGCTGGGAAAGTCTGAGATGCCGTAATACTTGACTGAATGAATTGGGCCAGAAAGAACATTGTGAATATCCAAGCAGCGACTGCGACTCTTACGGCCGATAACCTTGACTGAGCTGGCTCTGGTGCGGACCGGCCCATAAATGTCGCCGTGAAAAAAGTTGCCCACTCCAAAATATGGGGTTCATCTCGACGCTGGCGAGCTGCGATATAAAGAACGAGGAGGAAAACTGCTGCCATGGCAATCGGAATCATGAATATAGCAAAGAAGGACACCCAAGTGGAAGCAAATGATGGTCTCGATGTTTCACCTCGACGAGTGAAGAAGCAAACAGACGTTGGCGGGAATGTAGCGTACGTGTAATAGGCGCTAAAAGGTATCTTATAGGAGTGACTGAAAAGTAAGCTAGCGCGTTTGTCAAGCAGAAGAGAATCAGTCTCGCCTTTGTTGCATTGCTCGATCAGAGTGTTGTGAAGGGCAGTGTGTGCCTCCTTAAAAACGTCAAAGATAGGACCAGCACTTCCAAAACAGTTGTTCCCTTCACTATCGTACATAGCGAAAGTAATATTCTCGTGCTTCGGATAGGCCCTGGAGACTGTCACAGGCCCCTCGACATTGATGTTGTCGGCTGTGGTGTACAGTTTACGTGTCTCGCACTCATTGTAGCCATCTGAGGGAACGTTTATTTCCGTTTCACTGACCACGATCACCTGGCATAAGTGACCTGAGAAAAACTGAAGCACATCTTCGTGCCTGCGAGCATGAAAAATCCAATGAACATTCGGGTAATACTTTTCGAACAGAGCCATTTCTGCTCTTGACAATGGAGATGAGTGAGGCGTTTTGAAGGGAAGAGCCACAAAAGTTGGTCTTGGAAAATTGGAATCGCGTTGCGTTACGTAGGAATTGAAAGTATCTGTGCAGGCAAACTTCTCAAAACAACTCCACAATGTTACAGGTGTGGTAGTCTTGCTCATATAAATACTTCCCCAAGCGACATCTCCTCGAAGTACATACACGGCAGCAGGAGTTGACCAGTCTGAGATTCTCTTCACAAAGTCCAAACCTAGAGGACTGAGTTGTGCTGTAAGTTTGGCATGGCAGGTAATATGCGAAATGAAGAAAATTGTTAAAATAAAAATGAACACAGGCATCTTATGTCTTTGCTAAGTGCCTTACTTCGTCGCACGCAGCATATGAAGACCTCGTAAGGTGATGGTAGAAGGTGGAGAAATTGGCGTCCCTCTAGATTATTAAGATTTTGTCTGAGAAGCGATCCTTGATTTTCTTGAAAAACGTAGAATTTGGTGTTGGGGTGAAGTTGTAACACCAGGTGTACTGCAAGTGCAAAATTTTACACTTGGGTCAAATTTGCAGCTGGTACTGCGGAAGCCAGATTAGGTGGAAACGATCGTTAGTGTTTGAGCTGTCTAGTTAAGTACTGAATGTTCCTCGTTCCTGTACGCAATGATAAGCCATTGTCCTGATGTATATTGAATTAGGTTCCTGATATATCACCGAAATTTGCCTTGATCGCCTGCTTATATAACAAGTTTTCGAGTACTGTATTACGGCAAGTACCAGCAATAGCACTCAGTTCTCTGGCTATCGTTTAGAGCTGTTCCTCGCTCTTGCTGCACAATAATCTGGTTTTGCTGAGAAACTGAGACTCACACCGACACAAAATTCAAGCTTACTTCAAATGGGTTGCCTGTGATCTTATCTATTTGAAATGCTAGTCTACAGTGAGCCTCACATGTGGAACCTCAGAACTGCATTACACTAATCTCTAACTGGAAACCTGTCTAAGCTCCCTTTGCGCGTAGGAGGATCCGCCTCTTGACAAGAAAAATGGCCTTCAATACTGGTGAAGAGGTCTCGAAGAAAGTACGGGCTCTTATTCTTTCGCTTTCTCCTCTCCCCTCAAGCACTGCTCTGTGCTCCCAATAGGGCTGCAGAAATCAGGTGCATTCCCTTTTTCTTTCTAATCATATATTCGCGTTCATGGTTGCCTCTCCTTTTCTGTTTTTTACCCAATTCAGTTGGTGCCATTGGTGGCCTTAAGGTGATCGATGGAAAACTGCCACCGTCACCGCCACAAATGTTGAAGATCTTCCTCCCCCTAATTCAGCCTTCCCCTAGCAAAAGTTGATCTGCGTGAGGTCGATTTGAGGTGCGTGCTGGGCAAAGTTGTTTTATTCGTGCTCGTGCGAAAGCAGGAGATACATCAGGCCTATCATATAACGCCCTTCTATAAAATTGTCCACCGACTTCGTTCTTGCCATGACTATTTCTTTTCACGTGTGTTTCAAGCATATAAAAAAACTTGTCCTGTGTCACAGAGGACAAAAAAATATTTGTCTGTCAACTGTGGCTGAAGCTAGGATGCAAGCTATGTGCTTGAGTAACATTATTATTGAGGCAGCTATGTAATTATATATCTGCGCACCCTGCCTGCGTGGTCTACGCTCTTTTATTATGAGTCGCAAAACTTTTGCTAATTTAGAAGCTATTGTGCGACTTGCCTTTGCACTGTGCGACGAGTTTCGTACTTAATAAGCTAAGTTTGAACTCACCCTTAAAGTAAAAACAATCACTAGGAAGTTGAAGGCCATTATTAAGTGTTCCACATCAATACTCAAGCTTCTCATGGTGGTGATAGCACAAGACGTTCTTCTTTCAAACATGCGAGCACTTCTTGGCGTGTTTTCGCTTAACTTATTGCACGCTAAGGCATGTCAAAGCTTTACTTGCTTTTGCATATCAGCAATTCTACATTTTCATGCAGTAACAAGAGAATATGCTGGAACAAAGCTACAAAAACAACAGGAATTGAGAAAGGACAACGGCTGCAATAGAACACTGCACGGTAATAGTTAACTCTACAAGTGTAAGCCAATATCTAAATAAAATAAGAGACGTTACGATTCCAGACACCACAATTGCATCTTGTCGCATACATTGCAGATTTTTTCAGTGCTTCCCAAGATTCAGTTTCAATGCCGCCATTCCTGAAGATGAACCCAGCGGTATAAGTCTGCGTTTAAGCTGATATCTACGTGAGAATGTTGTAGCGGCATGGCGCGCTGCCATGAAGTTGCACAGGCATTTTTTTTTGTTTCCACTCAAGAAAAAAAGTAATTTTGGACACTTGGTTCTTAGAGAAATTTTGCGTTTTATTATAATTATATACATTTAGTATATTTATCTCACACGTAGAACAATTTTATGATAATTGTGATGGCTGTGCCACGATTACGTTTTGCTAGCGCCAACACCAAGCAATGCGTTGACGTCTGCTTATCACTGTCATGATCCGGAGCGAGAGAAGCATATTGTCTGTACGCGGAAAGTTTTTAGACACTAGAATCGCTGCGCGCATAGGTGTGTGACGGTCATGTCACGTGGTATTTTAGAAGTGTCTTTGGCAAGCTTATTATGCTAGTGTCTTGTCTGGCAGTGATATGTCCACTTCTCCTGTGATTTCAGAAATGCTCACTAGAAGGCATGCCGCCGCACAAGGCGTCAGCTCTCCGGTGATTTCAACAATTCTCAATATAGATGGAGTGCCCGGCACTGCCACTTCATCTAGTGAGCATCCATCCTCCAGGAAGAAGAAACTGCCGAGCACTCCATCCAGGAAGAAGAAACTGCCGAACACTTGATAATGTTCTGTAAAAGACTTCAACCCTATAGTTCGGGATGATGGGGCAGAGGTTTTCAAAGCACTGGGGTTTAGGGACAGGGAGGGCAGAAGAGACTTTAAGCGGGTAGAATTAACTATAAGGAGGCTATCCAATTGGTGGCTGAAGTCAAGGCACGAGTGAAAATTAAACCCTTCACTGCAAAGTACGCACCCTCAACCTTACTATTTAAAAAAATCTAGTTTTTGACTCATTAGGTATTACGGCTTGGCGGCGCTAGCCACCGCCCCATCTAAAGGGTACAGCCATATCCATCCATCCATCCAGGTAACATCCGCGGTGGTTTCAAGAAGGCTCACTACAAGGTGCGCTACCGCTCCAGGCCACGCGTACCACTCTCGGCGCGTGTGCTTCCTTCACCAGGAGCTTACGCGATGAACGCTCTTCATTACCACTCAGCCACATGAACACCCCAGATAACGAAGCAGAAGCAGCTGGGGCTCACCGCAAAGGCCCTGCTGTGACATCCCGGGACATAAACAACGTTGTCATGCCTATATATTATGGCAGAAGATATGTACGGAGTAATCGCGGGTTACCCGATTGTCTCCGAGCAAGCTCCTCTACAATATGAATTTTATCATTCCCATTTTTGGGGCGTGTTGTTAAACAGACCTTGACGACATATTGATCGCTAAGAGACAGGGACATCACAGAGAGTACAACACAGTACGCTAACTTCAACAAGTTTTTCAACAATACGTTGGCGTTTTTTGAAAATAAAAATTGTCGAATTTAGTGCACTGCGTTGTCCTCCCTCTGATGTCCTGTCTCTTAGCGCTCAATATGTCGTCAACTTCCTCTAAAATAATTCGCTTTGTGGATATGGCGGTGATTTTTTGTAGGCCAAGTCTATCTGCAGAAACAGAAAAACTGTAATGCTTCAAAAATAAACAGGTATAAACTCTTTAATTGGCTCTTTCGAAAACAGTTTCACAACTGTCTCGTTGAAATGTTGTGCCCAGCTTTGTTGTTTCAAAACCTAATCTAAAGGCCAACTAAGCAAATAATTAGAACAACTGTCTGACCTAATCCAGGCAACAGTACATCACACTTGGTCATGTTGTCACTGAATGTGTCGGCATGGTAGTGTCTAATTCCGGCGTTCACCACGGCTGTGCTGACCCGCTTCCATCATGGAAGTGACGTTGAAAAATATATACTGAGATATTGCAAAGAAAAACTATGAACCATGGGAACCCAGATGAGATACGAAGCAGCAGCGGTGACACGGCGTTCAGCAGGTAGAAAGGGGCGTCGAAGCGGGTGCTGGAAGAACGGCTTCAAGCGATCTCGGTGAAGCGTTTACACGAGTAAACGTATGTTTGAAACGCGAAGACACACGAGGCCGGACACATTGAAGACGCTTGCGCTCGTCTTCCTCGCTCGCGTCGTGCCAGTGTTATCCGCGCGCCGTCCGTATTCTCGAACGCGATCGGTGTTCTTGACTCACACCTCGTCGGATTCGCTGGTCTTCCACTGCCGACGCTTGCGTCCAGCTTTCCTTGGCTCGCGCCTCATCGGTGTACACTTCGCCATTCGCGAATGCAATTCGCTTCACCAACCCTCGCAACGCCTGCGACAGCCAAGAAAGGTATCCGCACACTAGCGGGAAGTCGCTCGCTGGATTCCGTGCCGACCGGTTGTGCCCTCGCAATCTCCGACGTCAGCGTAGCTCCGGCCGACTGGGCTCGCCCTATGTCATCTCCTGACGCCCATCTCCAACGACAGCGTAGCTCTGACCTACTGGACTTGCTCTACACTATCTCCTGGCACCGGCAAGGTCTCTGGCAAGTGGTGCCCCGTTCTCGGACTCCTGTGACCATGTTTCCATCTTTCCTATCTCTCCTATCCCCTCGACATGTCCCCGCTCCCTGGCTTATTTCTCTATACCTTTACTCCTAACCTTTTAAACCCTCCTTGCCTCCATCCCTTTAGAGCTACTGTTAGGGTGTCGCTCTCTTATGCAGACAGTTACGGGGCTCACTTTTCTCTTCTTTTCCCTCTTAGAAGCACTCCACACTAGCGGGAAGCATATGCCGCGACGGCGTCCCACCCGTCAGCGCGATCACTCGGCAAGCAGCGGCGCGCTGTCCACATTGTCGGCGCCGCAAGATTCTCGAGGTGCGCATACATGGAGGAAGGAAAAAGTAAGGAGAGGCCCTATCTTATCCCAACGCATTGCGAGAAGTGTGGCGGAAGTGACGTCAAACTTATGGGGTAAACAAACCGGTACGGGGCAAACAAAACAACAGACACTCCGCGGCGTGCTCTCAGCGCTGTTTCGCATATATATAGTCTCGGCGTTAACTTAATGCGTATTGTATGGTTTTCATGCATTAACATGTTGCGATCACATCTTTCCGACACTGTTCGTGTGTGGCAGGCCCGAGCGCAGCGTACTGAAATACTTCACGGAGCGTTTTTTGTGCAACCGCACAGAAAGCACCAATACGGGTCGTAATCAAAATCATTTAGCCCCTGCCTCATCGTATTCGAACTCACCCGGCAGTGACTTACGTGTTCTACTCGCCGTAAGACCTTTTTTTTCTCTCTTAGCCATATTTCTCAATCTTCGGGCTGATTAGCAGTTCTTTGCTCGTATATAGTGTCAGTGTGGCAATGCACACTGACACTATAATTTGAGAGCTTGCTTCGTAGCTATTCCGTGCAAAGCCAGCCTAGTACTTGACGTACTTCACGTTGGTAAGAAGGCACCACTGTATTGCATACGTGAACGCGCTCGTAAATTGTGTAATTCCAGTGCGCGCACACCGTACAATACATGCAGATTTAGTCCGATAACAAGGAAAGTTCATTGTCCTTCTGTATGAACGACACAACTTCTGAAAGCGCGCCACGATGTCTTCAACACTAAAAAGGAAAGTTCGCGTGTGTTCGCTCAGTTGACGCAATGAATAGGAGCCAACGGAGCGTACAGCTGAGAGCTCCGCATGCAAATACCATGCAATATTGATCAACAGTGAAGCGAACATACGTGAAAAGTGACACCAGGTACATCCGGCGGTGCACGCGATTCGCACCGAGTATACAATACAGCTGGGCATCGCACACCTTCCTAAAACAAGCAAAAGATGCAGCACTCGTGCATTGACTCGCTGCCGGCAGAGAACGCCGCTTCCAAGGCCGCTGCGGTGGCTGCTCGCCGGAAATCGAGAAGTGTTAATCTGCTTCTCCGCTAGAAGGGTGCGGCGGCTTCACGAATATGACATCATGGTCTCTCCTATATTTTTCCTTCCTCCATGCGCGCATAGCATGCGCACCCACCGGCTTGGATTCGCTCGGAGGATTTCAAGCTGGACGGACGTTCCTTCACGATCTCCGACGCCAGCGTATCTCCCGCCGACTGGTTTCCCTTCCACGGTCTGCTGACGCCGTGCAGCTCTCGCATTGTGGTGCCCCGTCCTTGGACTGCTTCGACCGGATCCCCACTTTCCTATTTCCTTCTATTTTCCGTCGCTTGCCTCTCTATTTCTTCATCTATTTCCTTA
Organism: Rhipicephalus annulatus; assembly: GCA_013436015.1. Lineage (NCBI taxonomy): Eukaryota > Metazoa > Arthropoda > Arachnida > Ixodida > Ixodidae > Rhipicephalus > Rhipicephalus annulatus. The sequence continues at coordinate 187,644 of WOVY01004026.1, forward strand.
TATTCTTTTTATACCTCCTTACCCCCCCCCCCTATAAGGCACTGCGCCGGGTCGCCCCTGAGGCCGACAGAAATTAGGTGCCTTTTTCCTCTTCTTTACAACGACTACCACCACCACCCACCGGCTTGCTCCTTCTTGTCGCCGATAGATGCCAAGAGGTGGCGTGGGTGAGAAGATATCCACTTGAGGAATGGGCTCGAGCGTTGCGAGCGGTAGAAAGGTTGAATGTAGAGAGAGCTGGCACATGGTGAACGCATGGCAGACGAAGGAGAGAGACTTTACCACACATTGCTAGGAGAGTGTGAGGTACCTGGCGCCACTCCAACACCTGCGGCGAGCAGAGTGGTGCGAACGGAGGTACAGCGTTACACAGAATAATCAAAGAGCAGAGCTGCTTCGCAATAAAAAAGAAACAGAAGGCAAGCATAAGCCACGAAAAACCGAACAAGAAACCTCACTTTTTTCAGCGCGCCGCGCTAACCACTGCGCCACAAAACGTTTTCTTTTTCTTTATTACTGCGCCTCAAAACGTACGCTTACTTCAAAGCTAGTGTTAGGACATGTATCAACAATATACACCTTTTGGCAGTCCCCAGAGCTACGAATCTTTAGTGCGTTTTCGTTATCAGTGGCGAGGTGGTGGTGCAACGGGCTCGAGTTGGAAGCGTTGGGCGCGCTTGTCCCCTCCACGAAGTGCGGCCTCCAGGGAACGTAGTCTCTTCTGTGTGCGCACTTATCAGACTCGTAATTCGGGTGAGGACTAAAGTCGCTTCGCACGCTGCTGCGTCCGCATTTAAAAAAGGCGCGCGCTGCTGACACACGAAGCACGACGAATTCTGACGGTTCGCGCTTGTCCCGTGTATACTTGTCGGCCTCGTTTCATGTGTCTTTCTTTGTGATTAGCCAACGCGCTTTTAGTGTCGAGCTGGGACCATTGTTTGTCCATGCTCGTCCTGTGTATTCCAGTTTCGTGCGTGTTTTCTGCTGGATGTGTGCGCTGCAAGTTTGGGGCTGCTTGCCGCTCTTAACGTGACTCTGCACTTTGTACCTGTTGCAGAAAGAATGGACAATGAACGCTCAACTACCTCTGTAAAGACACGTGCGCTTCACTTTTGCGCTACAACAATTTTTATATAGGGCGATCAGTCACGTTTTTTTAAAGTGCCCTGAAACACTTTTTCAAGTAACCATGAAATGAATTCGCTGGAAGAGCTTATTGCTTCACAAGTTCAATGCCGTAAAAATTTTAAGAATCCTTCCAGTATGAGTGGAGTTTTAAATATTTGTCGCATGCTGCATTTGCATTCTCTCTTTTTGTCCCGATGAAGCGCTGGAAGCTAAAAAGAGAGGGATGGCAGGGGCCAAAGAAAAAACGTACCGCACGCTTCATGACATTGAGCACTTTTCCTTTCTTTTTCTTCGAATTCGCAGCTTGTTCAGTGTGATCGCGTGCGCAAGCATGAACAAGTGGCGGCCTCCCGCGGTGATCTCTATAAGTACTGAGCGTGCGATGTTCTAATCAGCCAATGGCTGATAGATGGGCTTTCTATGAGTAATTTTTTAGCCTCTTCCATCATTTGTCGAGGGAAGAAAATGCAATTTTTAGCTTTCTTTCATAGTTTGTTGTGCATTCCAGGTCACGTGCTTCGCTATATTATTTGGCTCGCGTATTGTCGGGAGCCTCTACTACCAATCGGCATTCTTTTCTGACTATGCTGAAAAAGTGTTTCAGGGCCCCTTCAATTCTGGCTAGAATTATATTGGGCACCCTATCTATCGGAAGGCGGAAGTTAATAAGGTTCTTCCGTTTTTTACTGAACAATTTCGAAAAATCGCACTGAGAAATATACCCACAGTGCAACTTCTACCAGGCTTCTGAAATACCCAACCCTTGTTTCTTGACCCTAGCACTTTTTTTCTCTCGACCCACGGCAGTGACAAGAGTCGTTGTTGGTGTTTTTTGTTTGTATTTATTTGATTCCTTTCTCTGAGATGGCAGCCGACTTTGTACAGAAGCACGAGTGCCGAACCCTCGTCGAGTGGGTCCTGCGCACGCAGCTCGGAGCACACAGCCCGACACACTTTAGGTGACAACGTCGAGAAGAAGGGAAAACACAAACAACATAAAAAGCACACCCAATCTGCGATGTCTCGTAGGTGGTACACGTTATAATAAATAAGAAAATCTGACAAAGACACCTTTGTCAAGCAAGATTCGCTGTCTCGTTGTCTTCGGGGCTCTGATATCCAGCCCTCTCGTGAGCCCTTGTGCACTATACACAACATCATAGTGAACGCCTGGCTAATACATTCAACGACACTATTTTTTGTATTTTTTTTACAAAGACACGGTTTAAGGAAAGGAATTTAGCTACTGTTACATACGCATGTAAGCATGATAAAACAAAAATGTTTTGAGGCATTCTCAAAATTTTTCTCTTCATAACTTCAAATGAGGGCGTGTGAGACTTCATTCAATATTGCAACGTGGCTATAGTATGTGCAACGAGATTAAATACCTCCAGTCAACCTTCACTTTTACAGCCTCTTTGTCGGCTTCGTGAGAGCATCCTTGTCTTATGCTCCTCTCACGCGACTACTGCGATATCTTTACGCTGAGTGTTTTCTTGGCACTTCAATAGTACTGCGTAATGTACAACTCAGAATAATCGCATATTCAATTGCTTCAACTGGTGTTTTGGTAAGTTACTTTGTTAGCATGTTTAAGTTTCCTTCACTGATAAACTTAGCAAGTAAAAATCAAATAAGAGCGTACTCTTGCAGCTGGCATGGTAACTTTATAACATAGCGGACATGGCAACAGAACGTGCTGTATTTTTTTCTAGGTATGATAGTTTGTTGCTTTTATAAGTTACATTACAAGGCATGCTCTTTTTGTGTCAACTGATCAGGAAGAACATACTTTGTAAGCTATAGAGCTGATCGTCTACAAACCCACAAACTGCAGAGGGTGCAATCGAAGAGCACAAGGTATGAACGACATAATATATATTAAAAAAGAAAACAAAACAACAGATGGAGATGCGTTGGCGGAATATGATGTCCCCCAAAACGTTGACACCCGTTCCACGTACCTTCGCGACAAAAACATAGATGGCGTCGTGTACATTCTATAGTAACAACACGATATGTCTTTTGCAACACAAAATACTCTTCTGAAACAATAACACAGTCAAAAACGCATAATACGGGTAACAAACATTGCTCCTTTTGTTTCTCTTCAACACACACCTGCCAATATATCTGAGACGTCGTTTTGTGAACAACTATGCTTAGCAAGGTTTTATTCACTAAAATTTTGATAACTTTGATGCGCCTTAGTGCAAAGGCGCAGGAGCTTAAACCTTTCTCAAGGTATGAATAGCACACTTTGTGGTACTTGAGTGCGACTGACTTCCGAAGCAGTTAATTCTGCGCACCCGACTTCACAGTAGTAAAGCGAGTGGAGTGACAACGCTGATTCTGCTTAAGCAGATCTGCTTAAGGAGTTTTTATGTCCCCATTAAGTTGGTGTGCAGAAAGTAACAATACAACAATGCAACCTATGCGCCTTAGCTGATGTTGCGATAACGCATTAGTGTCAACCGAGCGCCCAAATATACTCATCAGGGTGAAATATTTCAAATGAAATGCATGCTGTGGGATAGGCATTTCATGCTCTCTGGGGGCAATCCTTACAGCGGTGTTTTTTGTGGCTCTGCGTGTTTTTCATATCGCAGTTGTTGTTTTTTTTTAGCCTAGAAATAAAGGTGGTCTTGACCAGCATCTCTCGAAGTTAGAAACATGGTTGAAAGCGTCAGTCAGTGAATGGGACTACGAAATACAGGGTATGAGAATTATTTTTTGCCAGCATTACCATAATGACGTCCAATTTTTAGTTTCTGGAAGCAACCTGACCATTCTTCACCAGCTAATTCAAGCTAAACTAGAAGAACTACTTCTGTTAGAGTTACTGTGCCTAACTGTGTGGCATAGCGGGGTCAGTAGGTCAGTTTCTCGATGTCCATCTAAAGCCTAAGTGTACGTCACATGAAATCTTTGCGTGTAAGTATTCACTATACGGCACAAGAACTATAAGGCACTTGGTAGTCGTTTCCACATAGCTCTCGACTGGTGAACAACAGCACTTACACTTCATTACTGTGGTTCGAAGCAGACGATTTCCAATAAAACTACAGACACACACTGTCACCGCTTCTCAGATACGTTCATCGACAAATTACATGAGAGTACGAGAATTCTGCGACAAGCATTAAGAGTTCAATTTTCTTTTCATATGTTTTGTAATTTGCAAAACGTCTACAAACAAGGCTGTTCACTGAGCCCAGAAATAGATTACTTATTGCACAACTATGAAACTTTGACACCAAACGTTAGCTTCAGCAATGACACTTTTTTACGGAACAGATTCTGAGGGTTGCCTAACTCCACGGTGAAAAGCCGCACCGTAGAACACTTTTATATTACAGGGAGCTGAAGTGGCAGAGCACATATATACTAGAAACCAAAACTAAAATAAGGGACACACCTCTTGCATAAAAAATTATCGAAAAGATACATATTCATGCGCGGTAACAGGGGGAGCCACACTGCAGCTTTTGCGATGGTTCAGCTTCAGATGGGGGTTTGCAAAATACGTGATTGTTGCATGCGTTGCAAAGCAGCATGCAGGGCATGGCCTTTAGGCTAGTATTTTTGATACGGCGCTTGATTTGTTTTTTTTTTCACTTCGCACACTGCAAAGGTCCTGCCTAGGGTGCACGTTTCATAATAAATCACACGTGCGTAGGCACATGGTTGCCAAGCATGCTGCCTGCAAACTAAGCCTTCGGCTACAAGTACTCGATTATCACCAACATCTGACGTCACCCGTTCAACCGCCTAGATTGATTTCTCCGTGATGCCTATTAGTGTCGGTCGTCGTTGCACAATGCCTCACGGTAAGCATGGCAGAAAACTTAATTTGTGGGTGGTGAAAAGACACAAATTAAAAAGTCTTGAAGCAGAACTTCTAAGTATTTGCGGGGAGTATATGCATCTGCCTCTCATCATCCATCTCCCATGACCCTTTCGCCTCATAATAGCAACCGCATTTGCTTTAGAAACAGGCCAGGAGTGGTTGCCTATGATGTTTTCCTTTCGTTTTTGTCTCACGAAGAAAGCTGTGGCATCTGACGAAAACAAAACACCGGATTGTAAATGCTAATTGCAGAGACCCAAACACGGTCTATGTCACAGTAATTATGATGGCCAACTGGTCAAGCTGTTTCTTCAGCATAGGATGTGCCTTCTACTGCTGTCAAGTTGGCTACAGATACGATATTTTCACCTTCAAGATTGGCTAAGATGTCATCCTGCCAACAACCATTATCCAATATCCAAGTCAACGATGTTTTCGTGAGAAGACACTCAGAATACCATTAAGAGCTCTTGTGAATAGGTAGTTTGCACTGTAACAGAAACTCGTTAAATGAACTACTGCTGGCTGTACGGCCACGCAGTTCATGAGACATAAGCAACGACGACGACGAAGCAGCAAAGTCTGCAAAAAGGAAGACCAGCTAGACTACGAAGACTTTTTGGAGACGTGCTTGCAGTCGTCCACATTTTCCGGCCAGTCGCATACGCTCTCGTTCAGGTTGAACACGAGGTTTGTGGGACATGGCATGTGATGACGCCGCTTGCCCTCACACATGTAGTACATGGTGCAGTCCTTCTTGTCCAGATGGTAGCTAATGTGACCATCTTCCTCGTCGCACACAACTTCGTCAGGATCTGTTAAGAATAGACATGAAACTTTCACTTCAAATATTTCTACACTGGTGCCCAGGTTCGAACTTCTAGCTCTAGATGTCTAAATGCACGCTTTCGAAAAACAAAACAGTCACCCACTCTTTCGTGGAGATCGTTTCTAGAGCAAAGTTACTCACATTTCTCAATGCTAAAGCTTTCTTAAAAAAACGTTAGCTACTAAATTTGCTTTCGGTATATACTTTAAGTAACTTAAAGTAATTGAGCTAGCTTACAAGACCCGGGACAACTTAATTCGACTGGGAATTCTTAAAATCAAGTCGCATAAAGTTCATGGGCTTCTTAGTGCTAGGCAGACTTCATGGACTTTTTTGTTTGTTTGTTGTTCAGTCTCAGTCTTTCTTTTTCTGGCGGGCTTATGCAAGACAGATATGGCAGACACATGCCTGAGGCATGTTTGTTCACACAGGTGCTTCGAGTCATTGCCACGTGATAGGTTATTTTATCACTTGACATCTTCACGCCATATTTATACCCGTATCACACGAAAAGAAACTTCGAACGAATTTCCAGGTTCAACATTGTGTGTCATTGACCATTGTTTTGCTCCTCAGTTTCTACGTGCGTACTTCCGTTTGGGATCACCTTGCATACCACTACGCATATATATATATATATATATATATATATATATATATATATATATATATATATATATATATATATATATATATATATATATACTGGTGATAGTTCATATTAGCCCTCTTGTGGGTAGCGGTAAACCGCCCTGCAGTTTCACTTTACACATAGATTATAACTAAATTAAACATTATATAACAAATAGGTTGGCACATGGGAGCATAATCCATCATTTTTCTCACTGATCAATAAATTCATTGACTGATAGGCTGCATGAGGAATAAATAAATGTGCTATTTATTCATGGAACTTTCCCAATGACAGTGCTCTCGCATTAACTAGGCCAAGCATTTCTAAGTCATGCATGAAGCTTTTCGCGGCAGCTTATTCTCTTGTTCGTTTCGTCTTTTCGCCCTTTCAGATCAATAATTGTTGTTTCGCATGCCTTACCAACGAGCTGTCCGTAAGAGTTGAAGACGTTAGACGATGCCACTTCCAAGTTGGCAACCTTGTAGCCCTTGAGTTCTTCCTTGATGGCGGTTAGCAGCGGGTAGCTCTGACCCGTACATGAGCCTTTGAAGTCATCAAGATCCACGGACCAGACCATGACTCCTCCATAGCCAGCCTGCTTGAGCCATTGGACCTGGATTGGCGTAAGAGAGATTTAGAATTTTGAAGACGAGAGTCTTTCTTGGAGATCTTCAGTGCAAAAATTTTGGTCTTTCTGTCTGTCTGTACATTTGCCTGCTTTTCCGCCCTGAACGGTACCCCAAACGACCCCAAATGATACCCCAAACGGCGGACCCCATCCGCAACACCCATCAATACTGCTCAAGCTTTAGCGTTCATACTTGTGGGATTGTCAATTAAAAAGTGATTATTGTGCATATCAAGGAAGCCATAACAACACGTCAATATTCTCTATGTGTGCCTTCACACTAGAAAAAGCATACATAAATATTTCTAAGTACAGTAGCGTTTATCACGCTGCGCTGATAATGCAACGCTTTGCACAAAAAAGCAAGTGTTTCCAACGATTTGCTAAGACGACACGGTGGCGGCACCTACCCATCACCTTGCGTTCTACACCTTACCGCATCCAAGACGGGCGCGCACGCCACGCGCTTTGTTTTTCAAGATAACTGCCAGATAGCGCTCATGTCTCACGTGTGACGTGACTCGATGCGCACGTTCGCCTCCGCTGCACGCGCGAGGCACTCTGACTCAGCACCTCCAGAATAACGTTCACCAATTTTCTTGCTCATAACATCAGATAAACGTTTTGTTCACTCTCTCCAGACGAAAGACTTTCGATGACGTTTGCAGTGTAACATGCATATACGGGGCTAATGGCCAATTTTTTTATAAGTAGCCAGGAGCTTTCATTTCACTCAAGTGGCGTATCAAACTCGTATGATTCTATTGATAGCAGAGTTTTATCATAAGTTATGGTAGAAGACTTGAGTTAACGCTTTATCTATTTGTACAAGTGATGGTAGTAATTCAAAGGCAGACGGGTGACATGGCAAGGGGTCGTTATGATAACTTTGAGAGAGAGAAGGGGGGAAGAGAGAGTGATTTCAACATGCAATAGAGTTCATCGACAGTGCTGAATAGAAAATTTATCACCTTGTAGCAGCTTGGAAGCGTATAAAATGTACTTCCATGCCCTTTTTGAATTTATCGCTTGTCATGATATGTGATTTCGACTCCTCCAAGCCAATGCAATCGTGCCTTGGTTCTTGAGTTTTAATCGTGCTACAAAGGGACACTGTGGCAAAGGCTCAGAGAATGTGTACAAACTGTGCTTTGAGTGCAACTAATTTCACTCCATTAGTTTTCACTTGCAAGGTGGTTGTCCGGAAGTGTTCGAGTGAGTACAAAACATTCGTTCCAGCCACTCAATTCGTAAAATGCAAAAATGGCATTTTGCTAACAGTCGCATTATCTTACGCAACACGATAACACCAGTGCTGTTTCCCTTCTTGTACCTTTTTCTGTTGCTTATGTGGCATAGTAGATGTACTACATACACAGTGAAAGCTTATGAGAGTCACAATTTTATCCGAGGAGTTACTAGGCGTTCATGTCACCGTCAATTTATCATCGCTGTGTGATATTTACTTTCGAGAATCATAATTCTCGTCTCTTTCATTTGGACTTAGTCGATTCGGGCTACCGACCTTCTTGCCCCCCCCCTCTACTCTCTTCAGTGTTCTTGCCCTTTGATCTTTGATCCACGCTATATGCGGCTGTATAGAGAGACGCATGAAGCGTGCACAGACGCGTGCTAAGGTATCCCATTTTAGCCTTGACGAAGACAAAACCGATTGTCGGAACGGTAAATTCAGTCACTACTCGTGTTTCAAGGATAATTTTTATTCTTGTGTTAATAAAAAAGCTTTTCTCCAATCATATCATCATCATCATCATCAGCCTGACTACGTCCGCTGCAGGACAAAGGCCTCTCCCATGTTCCGCCAGTTAACCCGGTCCTGTGCTTGCTGCTGCCAATTTATACCCGCAAACTTCTTAATCTCATCTGCCCACCTAACCTTCTGTCTCCCCCTAACCCGCTTCCCTCTCTGGAAATCCAGTTAGTTACCCTTAATGACCAGCGGTTATCCTGTCTACGCGCTACATGCCCGGCCCATGTCCATTTCCTCTTCTTTATTTCAACTATGATATCCTTAACCCCCGTTTGTCCCCTAATCCACTCGGCTCTCTTCTTGTCTCTTAAGGTTACACCTACCATTTTTCTTTCCTTTGCTCGCTGCGTCATGCTCAATTTAAGCTGAACCCTCTTTGTAAGTCTCCAGGTTTCTGCTCCGTAGCTAAGTACCGGCAAGATACAGCTGTTATATACCTTCCTCTTGAGGGATAGTGGCAATCTACCTGTCATAATTTGAGAGTGCTTGCCGAACGCGCTCCACCCCATTCTCATTCTTCTAGTTACTTTAATCTCGTGGTTAGGCTCTGCGGTTATTACCTGCCCTAAGTAGACATAGTCTTTTTACAACTTCAAGTGCACTATTACCTATCTCGAAGCGCTGCTCCGTTCCGAGGTTGTTGTACATTACTTTCGTTTTCTGCAGATTAATTTTTAAGACCCACCTTTCTGCTCTCCTTGTCTAACTCCGTAATCATGAGTTGCGATTCGTCCCCTGAGTTACTCAGCAATGCAATGTCATCGGCGAAGCGCAGGTTACTAAGGTATTCTCCATTAACTCTTATCTCTAACTGTTCCCATTCTAGGCTTCTGAAAACCTCCTGTAAGCACGCGGTAAATAGCATTGGGGAGATTGTGTCCCCCTGCCTTACACCCTTCTAGATTGGTATTCTGTTGCTTTCTTTGTGAAGCACTATGGTAGCAGTTGATCCCCTGTATATTTCTTCCAGAATGTTTATATATACTTCATCTACGCCCTGATTCCGCAGTGTCAGCATGACAGCTGATATTTCTACTGAATCAAACGCCTTCTCGTAATCTATGAAGGCTATGTATAGTGGTTGGTTATACTCCGAGCATTTGTTTATTACCTGATTGATAGTATGAATGTGGTCAATTGTTGAGTAGCCTGTTCGAAATCCTGCTTGTTCCTTTGGTTGATTGAGTTCTAATGTTTTCTTTACTCTGTTAGCAATTACCTTTGTAAATAGCTTGTATCCTACGGAGAGCAAGCTGATTGGCCTGTAATTCTTCAAGTCCTTGTCATCTCCTTTCTTATGTATTAAGATGATGTTAGCGTTCTTCCAAGACTCTGGTACCCTTCCCGTCAGGAGACACCTCGTAAACAGGGTGGCTAGTTTTTCTAACACAATCTCTCCTCCATCTTTCAGCAGATCTGATGTTACCTGATCCTCACCAGCAGCTTTGCCTCTTTGCATGCTCTCCGAAGCTTTGCTTACTTCTTCTATCATTACTGGTGGGGTGTCATCTGGGTTACTGCTAGTTCTTATAGTATTAAGGTCGTGGTTGTCTCGGCTACTGTACAGATCTCTGTAAAACTCCTCCGCTATTTTAACTATCCTATCCATATTGATAGTTATTTTGCCTTCTTTGTCCCTTAGTGCATACATCCGGCTTTTGCCTATCTCAAGTTTCCTCTTCACTGCTTTGACGCTTCCTCCGTTTTTCAGAGCGTGTTCAATTCTCTCCATGTTATACCTTCTTACATCGCATACTTTACGTCTATTAATCAACTTCGAAAGCTCTGCCAGTTCTATTTTGTCTGTTGTACTTGACACTTTCATGATTTGACGCTTCTTAATTAGGTTCTTCGTTTCTTGGGGAAAGGTTGCCAGTGTCCTGTCTAACTACCCTGCCTCCAACTTCCACTGCACACTCCGTAATGATACTCGTCAGATTATCATTCATTGTATCTACGCTAAGGTTGGTTTCCTCACTAAGAGCCAAGTACCTGTTCTGCAGCGACACTCTGAATTCCTGTACTTTCCCTCTCAGTGCTAGCTCATTGATTGGCTCCTTGCGTATCAGTTTCTGTCGTTCCTTCTTCAAGTCTAGGCGAATTCGAGACCGTACCATTCTATGGCCACTGCATCGTACCTTGCCAACCACTTCCACATCCTGCACGATTCCTGGGTGTGCAGTCATTATAAAATCTATTTCGTTTTTATTTTCGCCATTAGGACTCCTCCATGTCCACTTGCGGTTATCTCGCTTTCGGTAAAAGGTATTTAAAATCCGCAAATTATTGCGTTCTTCGAATTCTACTAGTAGCTCTCCTCTGGCGTTTCTAGTGCCGATGCCATAATCTCCTACTGCCTGGTCTCCAGTCTGCTTCCTCCCTACCTTTGCATTAAAGTCACCCATCACCATAGTATACTGTGTTTCTACCGTACTCATTGCCCATTCCACGTCTTCATAGAAGCTTTCAACTGAAGCGTCATCATGGCTGGATGTAGGCACGTAAACCTGTACTACCTTCATCTTGTATCTTTTATTCAGTTTAATTACAATACCTACCACCCTTTCATTATTGCTATAGTATTCCTCTATGTTGCCAGCTATGTTTCTGTGAATTAGGAACCCCACTCCCAGTTCCCTTCTGTCTGCCAAGCCCCGATAGCAAAAGACGTGCCCGTTCTGTAGCACAGTAAAGGCCTCATCTGTCCTCCTAACCTCACTGAGCCCTATTATATCCCATTTAACACCCTCTAGCTCCTCGAATAGTACAGCTAGGCTTCCCTCACTAGATAAGGTTCTAGCGTTGAACGTTGCCAAGTTCAGGTTCCAAAGGCGGCCTGTAGTCCAGAGATTCTTAGCACCCTCTGCTGCGTTGCAGATCTGACCGCCGACATGGTCAGTTGCTTCGCAGCTGCTGGGGACTGAGGGCCGTGAGTTATTTGACGTATGCATGTGGGAGGTAGTGGCCAGATACTGCACCAGGGTGGCCAATCCTTCTCTGGTGAGGGAGTGCGTTCCCGGTGGTGGTTACCGGTGAAGCCGCACCCCAGGCCTCTTAATGCAGTTCCATCAACAAGCGGATTTTTTTTTCCGGTTGGGAACGGCGCGGCACCGGGATTTGAACCACGGACCTCTTGCAAGTGAGGCGGATGCTCTAACCACTACGCCATCGCCGCACCCGGATTGTTATGTTCTAAATGTAGGTTTCAGCGGTGTATCAGTCAAGTTTGTGGTTATCTTTATAAAAATGTTTTAATGAAATGAGATTTCTGCTGATTACCCTCTTGATTAAGGGTCTAGAGAGTACGGAGTTGGGCCTCCGATTAGCCTATGGGGTGCTGTTTGTTAATATATTAAGTGGACAAAATTTAAATTCGTTTGTGAGGTGATGTTACCAAATTAATATTTTGGTGATTAGGCTTAATTTTGGTCAAGAAATAGTTCCGGTACTATTACTCCTGTCCTGATGAAACCTGAGCGGCGACAGGTCTACAACTAGGGATTTGCACTGTATGAGTTAGAAGTTTCCCTGTAGGTTATTAGCAAAGTTAAAAGCGATCGTAAAAAAAACGTGGTTCAAGCCTTTTATCTGACGGGCGTACCTTTCTCCCGAGCAGTGAGCCACCCTCCTCCTCTGATGATGATGATGAAAAACATTTATTTACATATGTTATTTACAGGGAGGGTGGGAACGATCCTTAAATGGCCGCCCCGTACAAACACTAGGTGAGCTCCCTCTTACGGGAGCCCATTGGCGTTGGCCGCGGCCCGGGCACGCTCGACCAGGGCCCGTTGGGCCGTCAGGTCAGAGCAGCCGAGCAGGGCTGCCTCCCAGTCCTCCCGCGAAGGGTTGGGTAGTGGGGTAAGGTTTGGGGTTTTTTGGCATGCCCACACCAAGTGGAAAATGTCAGAGGAATTTTCCTCACAATGCGGGCACTTCCCCGTGCAAGCGGGGTCAAAGTGTTTCATGATTGCCGGGCACAATAGAGTTTTTGTATAAAGGCGAAGGAGGATTCGCTCCTCCGCCTTCGTGAGGCCCTTACAGGGTTTCGGATAGATGTTATGGCCGGATTGGTAAAATTGTGTGACCTCCTTAAAGGTGTAGGCGGGATTGGGTTCGAGTTCCGGATCGGTAGGGGACGAGGATGGTGCCCGGAGAGTGAGCGCGCGGGCGGCGGCATCGGCCGTCTCATTACCATCGAGGCCCGTGTGAGCCGGAGCCCATATAATCGTTCGGTGCGCGGGGGCACCTAGGTAGCTGCTGTTCTGCAAAACTTTGTAAGCACGGTACGGAATGTATCCCTGTTCAATATTGCGACAGGCACCCCTTGAGTTGGTGATGATAACCCTCGAGTCCTGATCCGCGGCGGCTAGTGCGATGGCGATCTCCTCCGCGTGCGTAATGTTATGTGCACGGAATGTGAGTGCGTTTACAACGGTGTTTTGGTGGACGACCGCAGCCGTGTACCAACCACCGTGGTGCGGGCCAGAGGCGTCCACGTAGAATACTCCGAATTTGTGGCCGTAGTGTCGAGCCAAGGCTTCCGCCCGCGCGAGGCGACGGCCACTGTAGTCGTCTCGGGTCATGTTAGCCGGAAGAGGGCGCACGTACAATGAGTATCGCCAAACTTCTGGAATCCGTACGCGCTCTTCCGTGTGTATTGAATGATTGATGTGTAGCCGGGCAAGGAGGCGGCGACCCGACGGTGTTTTAGAGAGTCTAGTATATTGGTTTGTCAAGTGCGCCTCTCTCAGCTCCTTGAAGGTGTTCACCATTCCCAAGCCCAAAAGGCGCTGGTTAGAGGTACTGACAGGAAGGTCGAGGGCGCGCTTGTAGATTTTGCGGAGAATGACTTCGAGTGCATTCTCGTCGGATTTGCGTAGGTGGAGGTATGGAGCCGAGTACAGGACTCGGCTGGTTACGAATGCATGTGCCAGCCGCAAGGCATCTTTGCATCGTAACCCCCCGCGCTTGTTGGAAACCCGGCGGACCATCCGGCCCACCTGGTCCCCCACCTTACGCAATTTGGCCAATGTTGTGTCTGCTCTGCGATTTTTGTGTATAAAAAGCCCCAGTACTCTAATCTCATCGCGTTCGGGTATTGGTCCGCTGTGAAGGGAGAGGTCGATTTTTGTGGTGCACTTTGGTGAGGGGCGTATGTGCACGAATTCCGATTTGGACGGGGAGCACTGAAGGCCGCAGCGACGGGCATAGTCATCCACGATGTCCGCCGCTTGCTGCAGGCTCGCCTCCATGTCTCCTGTCGAGCCGTGTGACGCCCATATGGTGATGTCGTCGGCGTACAGCGCATGCTGTATGCCTTCGACTTTCGCCAGCTGAGCGGGGAGTCTCATCATTGCCACATTGAATAGGAGGGGCGAGAGGACCGCTCCCTGCGGAGTCCCTCTAGTGCCTAATCGGTAAGGGCCGTGTTCAATGTCTTGAATCCGAATGTATGATTGTCGGTCAGTGAGGAATTGTTTAATATAATTGAAAGTGTTTTGGCCTCAATCCACCTGTGAGAGATGTGTTAGAATAATTTCGTGGGTCACGTTATCAAACGCCCCCTTCAGATCCAAAGCGAGCACAACTTTGTCATCCAGGGGATACTCGACTGGATCGAGGATCTCATGGTCGAGCTGAAGCAAGACATCTTGCGCGGACCGGTGTGGGCGAAACCCGAACATGGTGTCTGCAAATGCATTTTTGGTCTCCAGGAACGCGCACAACCTGTCGCGCACCATCGTCTCCATTAATTTTCCCACACAAGAAGTAAGGGAGATGGGGCGGAGGTTGTCCGTGTTAATGGCTTTGCCCGCTTTGGGTATGAAGGTGACCAGGGCGGTCTTCCACTCAATTGGTAGGCTTGTTTTCCCGATCCAAATGGAATTGATGTAGGCAAGGAGCATGGTGTAGGCCGAGTCAGGAAGATTGGCAAGTAATTTCACGGTGATTTTATTCCTTCCCGGCGCCGTTCCTCGCCTCATTTTTGCTAGGGCTGCCTTCAGGTCGTGTAACTGGAACAGTTGATCCAGCTTCGCGTTCTCGGTACCTGCATACGAGTACGCCGGCCCTCGGGAGTCCTGCTGTGTGCATAGATATTGGTCTCGGAGTTTACATGCCAATTTGGCTGTGTCTCCGTCGAAGCTGTGAAATGCTCGTTGCAGATGCCTTTGTGTCTCTGTTCGAGTTTGGGTCGGATCAATCAAGGCGCGGAAGAGGCGCCAGGTACTCCGGCTGGACATTTGTCGAGCGGCCGTGTTGCAACGGTCAACCCAGTTAGAGTCAGCGAGCTGAGCCGCGTACTCTGCTGCTCGCTGGGTGAGCTCAGCGATGCGAATTTTGAGCTTTCGGTTGTGTTTTTGCCGGCGCCATCGGCGGACGAGGCTGCGCCGGGCCTCCCAGAGGTGAAGGAGATGGTTATCCACCGCCGGAGTCGCCTCGGAGAGTTTAATTTGTGTTTCTGTGGAGCGTAATGAGGAAACCAGTTGCTGGGACCAAGCATGGTATCCTTGTTCCTCAATGGGTGTCGAATTGGCGTATACTTGCCGAAACTTCGTGTAATCGGGTAATTTTGCCTCTCCGTAGGGTCTTGCCAAAGGATAGGTGCGAATGGTAGTGTTGAGTATGCAGTGGTCGCTGCCGAGGGTCTCTTCAGTGTTGACCCAATCCGCATACTGAATGTTTTTTGTGAAGGTAAGGTCCGGACATGTGTCCCGGGTTACGGAGTTACCCACGCGAGTTGGGTAGGCAGGGTCGGTGTGAAGAGTTAGGCCCAGCGTGGACATAAGTTCCGCTAATTTACGTCCACGTTTCTCTTCCCGTGCATACCCCCAGAGTGTGCTGGGGGCATTAAAATCACCCACGATCACAAGAGGGTCCCTGCCTGCAGCCTTTAAGGCGCGGCTAAAAAGGTCTGCGAATGTAATGTTGCTTAGTTTCGGTGAGCAATAAATATTTAGCACGTGCAGTGGCGGGTCCTGTTTACGCAGCGGAAGGAGTGTCACCATCACGTACGAGAAAGCTGGCTTAAGGTCCTCCTCTGAGCGAGGGAAGATGCGGGCGCCACATGTTTATTAGCTATTAGCGGTTCTCGTTATATTCTTTCTAACTCTGTATCTTCCGGTTACCTTAATCTATCAAAATTATTTTTACACGGAAAAAAACCGGACTGTTGTGTTCTAAAGAAGATATTAGCTATTTTTCGGTGGCGTTTGTAGCTTCTTTTGAAAAATTTTTTTATTGAAATGAACTTTTTGCTGACTACCACCTTAATTAAGGGCCTAGAGTGTACAGAATCGGGCCTCCTGGTAGCCTATGGGGTGCGGTTTATTATTATATTAAGCGGACAAAATTTAAATGCGTTTGCGAGATGATAATACCAATTTAATCTCTTTAGTGATTAGGCTTAATATTGATTGCAGAATAACTCTGGAACTATTAAACCTAGCCTGATCAAACTTCAGTAGCGTCAGGTCTACCCTAAGGACTTTTTACTTTATAAGCAAGAAGTTTCCCGGTAGAATAATAACGAAGCTACAAGCTATCGTAAAAAACACCTGATCCGACTGTTGTAGTTTTCACAGATTCACACTGTTTCCCGCTCCTAAAACTTAAAATTTTCGTTTTTAATAGCAGTATTTGTAGCGGTTGAACTCCTTGTATCTTCACGAACACATAGACACTACTCTGATCCTCCTAGAACCGAAATTGCTAAAGTTATAGGTAGATATGGGCACGGCGGACCTTGCGGGAGCATGGCTCGTTTTAAGCCGTTTTTCTACCTCATGCAGGGCTTGTTAAGCTGCTTTGCTGCGCTGGCCAACCCGTTGGCCGCATAGTTCTCCTCGCCCTCGGACACTTTCCCGCCGCCCTTGCACCAGCGACTATCCGTCAAAGAGCCACATCGCCCACACGTGCCACATCTGGGTGACGTCATCGTCTCCCTGCTGCCACCTATGCAACTCGGGGCCGTGACGTCTACTGATGCGGTGCCTATAAAAGATCGTCTCCAACACTTTGTCTTCAATGGGCACGGCGGACCTTGCGGGAGCATGGCTCGTTTTAAGCCGTTTTTCTACCTCATGCAGGGCTTGTTAAGCTGCTTTGCTGCGCTGGCCAACCCGTTGGCCGCACAGTTCTCCTCGCCCTCGGACACTTTCCCGCCGCCCTTGCACCAGCGACTATCCGTCAAAGAGCCACATCGCCCACACGTGCCACATCTGGGTGACGTCATCGTCTCCCTGCTGCCACCTATGCAACTCGGGGCCGTGACGTCTACTGATGCGGTGCCTATAAAAGATCGTCTCCAACACTTTGTCTTCAATGGGCACGGCGGACCTTGCGGGAGCATGGCTCGTTTTAAGCCGTTTTTCTACCTCATGCAGGTTGGTTCAGTTTACACCAGTCTTAAAAGCAACAATCCTTTTCTGCTGGTCCTGCCGTGCCCCGATCAGTGCTGCAAATGTGCTTATGAATGCTTTCTTGTTCTAGAATTACTTCTTTGTGGAGATGTTGAAACCAATCCAGGTCCTAAAACCCAAGAATTATTGGTACAAATTTTGGAGGGGCAAGAGGCTCTGCGAGGAGAGGTGGCAGATCTGAAAGCGAAAACTGAAAGCCTTTTAGGTGACTTGAAGAGCCGTTTTTTTAGAATTGGATATTCACATTAACGAGCTTAAATCTAAAACTGCAAGATTAAACCACATCGACAACGCCATAAGATCCTTTTCTACTTCGGTGGAATCCCAGAAGCGCAAACTTGTCGACCTTGAAGACCGAAGCAGACGGTCAAATTTGGTGGTTTTTGGAATAACTGAAGACCGTAACGAAACAGAAGACGATCTTAAGCGAAAAGTCATTAGGGAAACATTTCAACAAAAACTGGGAGTTAAGTGCGAATCCGTAGGTCGAATCCACAGGCTAGGCAAAGGTCCAGTCAAAAGGCCAGTTATTTTGTTTTTCCAGGACTTTAATGAAAAAGTTGCTGTCCTCAAGAATGCAAAAAAAACTAAAGGGCTCTAAAATTTACATACAGAATGACTACTCAGCACATACCCTAAAAATACGAAAAATGCTCTGGGAAAGTGCCAAAAGTGAGAAAGCTGCTGGTAAAAAAGTTTACCTCGTACATGATAAACTGCACGTTGACGGCGATACTTTTATCTGGAACGCAAACTCTAATCAGCGGCAAAAAATCTCCATTCATTCTGATCAACGGCGCGCGCCTTCACAATCCAGTGGGGTGATTAGCATTGAAACTCTCCCGGTTGACGTCGTAGACCCGTCTTCCGATGGTAACGGTACCAATCCTAACCCGTCCGCTCTGTGACAGTCATCTGAACTTGCCATCAGGGTCGTTAACCTAAATGCCCGCAGTCTCGTTAACAAAACGGCACAGCTTGAAGCCCTTTTGTTATGTCATAGCCCACACTTGACTGTCATTACGGAAACATGGCTTCACAGTGAAATACCTGATGACAACTTAGTTCCGCCAGGTTACAAAATATTTCGAAGAGACCGGCCAACTAGAGGTGGGGGTGTTGCAGTGATTTTAAAAACCAGTATCAAAGCATCCCTTCTAGCGCAATCGCCAGATACTGAAAGCCTATGTTTAAGGGTATCTTTCGGAAACAAAGTAATCATTGTTATCGCTGTGTACAGACCGCCTGATTCTGGGCCCAATTTTCTTGTAAATTTGCGATCTCATTTGGCCTCTTTCAGTAAAAATAAGCTTTTCATCCTAGGGGATTTTAATCTGCCCAACTTTGATTGGGACCGCTTGAAAACAAGACCCGATTCTTGTCACAGTGACGATATTCTCGACATTATGTTTTCACACAACCTTGTTCAAATAGTTCAGCAACCAACCCGAGTTTGTGGCAATTCATCCTCTCTACTTGACCTTGTTTTCCTGCCCAGATCTTTCGAAAAGTACCACGTGTCTGTGGAACACGGTTTCTCAGATCACAAAATTGTTTTTGCATCCATTTCCCTCCATTACAAAAATGGAAAAAGTTGCCCAGCTCTCAAAAAAGTGAAAGACTTTGCGAAAGCTAATGACACTGCAATTACTGATTATTTAGAAAATACCTGGCCAAATTTCAATGATCACGATGTTGAAGTCCTTTGGAATAAATTTAAAAATATGTGTTTATTCTGTTTGCGAAACTTCGTACCCGATAAAGTTAAGAAGACCGCTAAATATACGCCCTGGATATCTAGATCTATAATTCACCTTAAACGCAAAGCCAAGCGCTTGCGAAAAAAACGTACAGCGCCTCACAACTCACCGAAATTCGTGCTACCCTTTTCAATGCTATTACTCGTGCCAAAAATTTCTACTTTAACACTACTTTACCGAACTTCCTAAAAGAGGAACCACATAAATTCTGGAACTTTATTAGACAGCGCAATGAAAACATAACTGAAATTTCAGTCGACGGCTCTAAATTGACTAATCCTCGAGCAATCGCGAATCACTTCGATTTGTTTTTCCATAGCGTATTTTCGCAGTCTCAGTTGAAACAGAGTAATTCAATAGCTTCATACCCTGATGTCAATATTGTTTCGCTCAATGGTGTCTTAAATATGTTACTTCGATTAAAAAAGAAATCGACGCCAGGGCCCGATTGCATCCCGAACGCATTTCTCCTTCGTTATGCTGAAACTTTGACGAAATTTCTTGTACTTATTTTTGAATCTTCTCTTCGTACGGCCACGCTACCTTCTGATTTTAAAATAGCCCGTATCGTACCTATTCCCAAAAAAGGCGACCCACTCTCAATTCCCAGCTACAGACCCATATCTATGTTATCATCCGCCTGTAAGTTACTTGAACACGTTGTTTCTTCGTTCATTACACAATTTTTAGATACCCATCAAATACTTTCTCCATTTCAACACGGGTTTCGCAAGGGATTCTCGACCGTCACTCAACTACTTACAGTTGTTCACCACGCTTCTTCAGTTCTTGATAAGGGGGGACAGGTTGACCTCATACTCTTAGATTTTAGTAAGGCCTTCGATCGCGTATCGCACGACAAATTAATCGATAAATTAGTTCAAATCGGGCTTCCAGCGTTCATCGTCTCTTGGCTAACTGCCTATTTAAGTAACCGTAGACAGTACGTCGACATTAATGGAAGCACTTCTGACGCTCTCCCTGTTACGTCTGGCGTACCGCAGGGAAGTGTGCTAGGCCCTTTACTTTTCCTTATTTTTTGTAATGACATTGTTAACGTTATAAACAGTCCGGTCCAAATACGTCTTTTTGCAGATGACTGTATACTTTTTAATGAAATTAATAGCATCGAGGACCAACTTGCGTTAAACTCGGCATTAGAAAACGTTGCTTCTTGGAGTAAAACTACAAACATGCAATTAAACTATGACAAAACAGTTTACCTCCGAATGACTAGAAAGAAACACCCCCTTGAATTTTCTTATTGTACTTGTGACCAACCGCTTGAGCAAGTAGATGAACACAAATATCTTGGCGTAACATTAACCAGTACCTTAAGTTGGAACTCTCACATAACTAACATATGCGCTGCCGCTTTCCGTAAACTTTGTTTATTACGACACAAACTCAAAACCGCTCCCTCTGAGGTTAAATACTAGCATATGCTTCTATAATTAGGACCTAAACTTGAATATGCCTGCGTTATTTGGGATCCTCACACTAAAACCAATATCGAATGCCTCGAAAGAATTCAAAGAAGGGCCGTCCGCTTTATTTATGGTATGTACGGTCCAACAGACTCCGTTTCTGCCCAGATGGAAAGACATGGTATCCCAACATTAGAATCACGACGTAAATCATTTAGGCTAAAGTTACTGCACCAAATAGTTAACCGAAAGCTCTTATTTGATCACAGCCCCTACATTAGTCGCCTGGAAACACGGCGTGGTCGTCATTCACACTCCCTTGCCTTAACTCCGTATTTCTCCAAAACTAATCTCTTCAAATTTTCGTTTTTCCCGCGCACAATCTGTGAGTGGAACAATTTACCGTTTGCCGCCCTGCTGTCGACAGATTCTATTCACGCACATGTTTTCCTGAGGATGTAAAAATGTTTTGCAGTTTTTCTTTCTCTTACTTTCAGTGCCTTGTTGTTTCCATTTGATTCCCTTTGCAATTCACACAATCCCACTTAAATCATCGCTGTTACGATAAGTTTGGTTGCATTGTTGTTGTATGTGTGTGATGATTGAATTATTGTATGCTGTGTGATGTTTGGCTTGATTGCCTTACTGCCTGTACCATTCCTGCTTGGGCTCCATGCCTGCAGTATCTTGTAAATAAATAAATAAATAAATAAATAAATAAATAAATAATAAATAAATAAATAAATAAATAATAAATAAATAAATAAATATGTGCAGAGGTCACTTACCCGTGCTGCTGACGCGGCCGCTCCCGTCTAGGGATGTCCTCCCATTATATATAAGGTGCTAAATTTATAGCAACATGATTATGCTCTCTTCTACAGCAAAATAGTAGGTAAACGCACTCGTAAAGCTGTCTTAGTGGACGATTCTTTGAAAACCTGATGCACGTCATTTATTTCACAACCCTTCAATCGAGCAACAGAGTACCGGCCACCTAACAAGTGTTTTCGCTCTTGCCAACCTTATAGGGTGTTATTAGTGATACTTACAAAAATATGCTTAGCATACCTTGAGCTTGAGACTCCTCTGGTCGTCGAATCCTACCCACTGGTCCTCCTTGTAGGCGTAAGGCACCATCTGCTCGTTGTCCCACACGAGCGTGGCTCCGGATCGCAAGAGGTCACAGATCTGTTAGGAACAAACGTGGGTGAACAACAGACATTGTTTACTGAACATATTATTTGTGCCGCAAAGCTTGGAACGTAAAGACGGGAATGAAAGAAACCAAAATGAGTGTCTTCTTTCATTTCCCGTTTTCGTGTTTCAAGCGTTGTGCCCCAAATAACACGTTGCGCTAACTTACGCACCACCTCACCCATGATAGAGTCCATCTATCAGACATTCTTCATTCAACTATGGCGCGCACACATGTTGTAAAATTTTTAACATTTACTTAAAAATGTGGCAAGCGTGCTATATGTAAAAAATTTATAACAATCCTTTGAAGTAGTATGAAAACTTTTACTCGTGGTAACTTCAGGACCTGGGGTATTGCAGCTGTTACAATGCGCTCCTCTCGTAATTACGCGCAGTTAGCTTCCTCGGAATGCATTTTTCACCCAACGTCACGTGTCATTCCCACCTCTTTGATTCACGTGTTTCCAAAGGTATCATGTCTGCGAGCCTCAGAATCCCTTACACCCAAGGTTGTTGCGGATAGCTCTTATAGGTTAAAAACAAAACACGTGTTCATACTCAACGTACAAGCTGTAAATCTAAGAGAAAAGTGTGAACGCACATGATTTCGCGACAACAGAAGCCATCGGAAGTATTCATATGAATTTGAGATCGCTTAATCATCTTCGCTCGAGTGCCTATTCGGTCAGCCGCAGGGCGCAGTTGCGTATAAGCTTGGAAAAATCGGAAAAAATTGTTCAAATTGGAACTTTCTATTTATTGCGCCTAATCTTGAACTAAAGTAGCTCCGGAGAGCAACACCCTTCCGGTCTATCTCAGTGTTACAGCAACTACCGACAAGCCCCGACTGATTGTGTTGGATGTCAGTTAATCACAATATGCAGTAAAGTCCGAAAATGTATCACACCACTAGGCTATTTGTCACTGTAATCCAGATTTCCTTGCGTTCGAACAATGCTCCAATTAGATGCGCGTCGTCCGTGCTGCGTACTCACCAAATTGCTCTGTTTTCTCTGCATACTCCGTAGATTTTTTTTTTCAAATGCGCATTATTAGATCGCTTGTACGCTTCCTTCTTCAGAACCTTGATCGATGAATGCTGGTGTGGTCCCTCTATTGTCGACATTAAACATGCAAACCGGCTTTCAATGACTCAGTTTGTAATAGTAAAGTCGTGTGAAAAAAACTCGCGAATGAAGCTATATACAAAGCTGGTTCACGCACACAGCCTTCGCCGCGCATCGCGATTTCTTAGTGGAATGAGCGACGAAACTGAAAGACCGCAAAGAACATTCTGTATTATTCAATCGTAGATTGAAAAACTTGAAGGACGCTTGAAGGCTTGAAGTGTGCCTTCGGGAGCTGAATGCAATGCATAATCGCTCCGGGGACATCGCATTCAATCAGAAAATGAACGTTTGCGCGCTTCACATTGCCTGATTTAAATTATCCTATACTGCAAGTACGGTTGCGATATTCCCACCATACCTATGATTGTTCCTTCTGTCCATTGGTGAAGTAAACAATGCGAGTACTTTAAATGCTACACGCCCCTGAGCACTTTGTCATTGCTGGGCAGTTTTATACAATACACTCGCGCCGCAATTCGCTTTATTTTTTCGCGTTATATGACAAGCATTGTGAATATTTCTCCCCCCCCCCCCTGTATGACCTTTTTATTGCGTATTTTTACGAAGCCAATGCAAGCCCTGGCATGGCTCCATGGCAAGCTACTGCTTGTCCTGCCAATAAGCTGAGTTCAATTTTCGCGGTATCGGAAGATTTGTCCTCCATTTATTAGCATATTCTCGAATTTTTTGTCCCGGGCAGTGCCAATTTTTTTCCCCAGACATCGATACAGTCACCGACAACAACGTCGACACGGACGCCAAAATAATCGCGAAATGAGCTGCTTGTAGCTATTTTGTTGAAGTGACACACGGTGCATTTGAACCCTGGTCATGCAGAAAACTTTTCTTTTTTAACAAGACCTTGCTTCTCAACAGCCCTCATACAAAAGCTACACAAGGTACTAAACATGCTGCTGTCAATCCTGAAGGCAAATGTACTGGGCCGCACATATTGCGCTGTGCAGAAACTTTCGCGTACGACGATGAATGCCGGCGTAAATGTACAGGCTTCCGTTCGTTGTTTCCCCAACGTTTTCTTTTTCTGCACCAGTCGCTCAGTGCTCCATAGTCATATAGCCGCATGATTGCCTACCTTTACATCATTTTTATGATCTTTCTTCATTTTATCTCTGCGTTTTATTAGCCCTGATCATTATCAAAGCCAAAGCCCACCAGAGGCTTACAAACTAGAGAACTGTCCCAATCAGTTTTAATAACAAGCGTGTTTCATACCTCGAAGAAGGACAGGAAACCAGTCTCGCCCGTGTAGTTTCCGGGCTTTCCACCGGCGACGGATGGCGCTCCGATGTCGGTGAGGTTGTTGTCTCCCAGCGTGAAGGTGCGACCGTACGTCGGGATTCCCACGAGCAGCTTCTCCTTGCTGGCACCCTTGCGCACCCACTCGCCCGCGCTGTAGTCCTGCATCGAACACGATATACGTGCATTTCTCGCCAGCCTACGTGCACCACTTCTCGGGACCTCGAACCGAGTACACAATCGATTTTAGGTTATTGCCGAGGCTATTACATGACTCATCTCATTGCGTTAGTCCTACTATTAAGCGCTTAGGTCTATATCTGAAGGACGTTTCTAGCACTCATAGAATGCTATATACTTTGAAAATAGCACAAATACATATCGTCAGTGGTGTATACACTTCGGCTTTATTTTTGCATTACTGCTGTCAATGTGCGTACTTTCCAGTTGTTATCGGATTTATGAACGTGTTGACAGAACTATTCACTTTAGAGGTGTGCACCTTGCAAGTTTGGCTTCCTATGCAAAAAGCTACACTGCAACAAAATTAAATATATAGGTTATATTAATCTGACCAATACCAACTTCATAGCGAAAAATATGGCAACATATTATGCGTTATTTATTCATGATTTCGTACCATCAATTTAAAACGTGCTTCTAGCAATTCAGTTGCCGGGCAAAGAAAATTTTGACGCCGGTAGCATTTTAAGACACGTAAGCCTAAATATGATGTTATTTGTAGTGGTTACTGTTGTTTGTTGTTTGTTACCTACTGACTCTCAAATATATAACAAAAAAGTTCGCAGGGCTCACACACATTCACATTTCCCATGGGCGCAGACAAGTACCTACACGAGACGCCTAACCCTAATCATAGGTATTATCTATACCTCTCCCATCCTCTCCTATCGGCAGTACTTGCTGTGCGTAATGTGAACAGCCTAGTTATTTAAATGATGAGAGTGTTGTAAATGTACCTGTCCGCCTCTTTTCACAATCGTGTAAGCTTTTGTAGTAGCTGCGTACAATTCGGTGTCTTCTAGTCATCTTTCGTGTAACAACAAGCCACCTGTCACGGTGATGGATATGTGGGGTTCAACGTCCCAAAACCACCCTATGATTATGAGAGACGCCGTAGTGGAGGGCTCAGGAAATTTCTACCACCTGGGGTTCTTTAAATGCCCCCAAATCTGAGCACACAGGCCTACAACATTTCCGCCTCCATCGGAAATGCAGCCGCCGCAGCCAGAATTCGAACCCGCGACCTGCGGGTCAGCAGCCGAGTACCTTAGCCACTAGACCACCGCGGCGGCGCACCTGCCACGGTGGTCAAGTGACTAAGTCACTCGTCTTCTGATCCGCCACTCGCGGGATCCGATCCTGGCTGCGGCAGCCGTATTTTTGATGAAGTCGAAAATGCTTGTGGCCCATGTGATTAGGTTTAGGTGCATGTTTAAGAACTCCAGGTGGTAGAAATTTCCGGAGCCCTCCACTACGGCGCCTCTCAAATTGATGTGTTGGGTTCGGGACGTCTAACCCCAACAATTATTATTGTTAATTAGTGAAATGACAAGTCGTTGTACTTACCACAGTGAGCTTCTTCTGGAAATTGCTTGCCGTGTAGAGGGGGAACAGCGGGCTGTGGTGACCAACCTGGCGTTCCCAGTCACCGTGGAAGTCGTACGTCATCATGTTTATCATATCCACGTGCCTGTGTAGACAGCACGTACATTTCGTTACGTCCTATAACCCACTGCAATTTATCAAACTCGGTCACTTCTGAAAACAAGCGGAGTCGCTCACAACAAATTTTCATGTCATTTTTATGGTATTCAATATGACAAGAGACCTGACGGCATTTCGGTGCCAGATAGCACCATGATCATTTGGGTTTAGCCCGTGTAAAAAAGTGCACAACAGAAGTACACGTGCCACGAAGGTAAATGAAAACACACGCTTATCTTAGTTTCCCTTTCCCTGGAAGTTGTCATTTTTCAGCAATTCTTTTATGGCAACCAATCGTACTGTACAACTGTCACACGTTTTATGCTATAATTGACGAAGTTGTGCAGGGTAGACTTTTTTTCAACGGGTAAGGCGTGTTACGCGTCCTGTGTTGTAGATACAGGACACGCGAAGTAGAAAATTTCATGACACACAAGATTAACATTTGTGCTTGTTCCTTTTTTTTAGTTTATTACATCTGCGCTTTGTATTTGCAACTTTCAAGGATGGTGGCGCCGCCATGCGGTACCATCGTAACAGTCGTGGGGGGGGATGCTCGCGCACTCAGCCCATGCCATCGTTAGTCGGCCTCACTTTTGTGGTTCGCTGGTGCTTTACATTTTGTCACTGGCAATTTTTACTGCAGTTATTCTGAATTCGGTAGTGAACTACCAAAGTCGGACTGGTACTGCGAGTCATAGTAGAAATGATTTATTTTTTATTGTTTGCTTGCTCAGCTACAGGAATCATGAATAGTGTTATATGCCGCTGTGCAGACGCCGTGCAGTCAAAGGCGAGGTTTCTTGCTTTGCACGAGCATGGCTGCTCGATCTTCCCCGGCCGTGGCACGAGCAGCGTTCGCAAAGCTGTACGTGCATTCCTTCACACCGCAGCAGACCATGTGCCCGGCGTTCCAAACTTCTCTTCCTTCAATAATACGCCGCACACGCGTTTCTCAACTCGCAGTGTGGGATATTATGCATGCTAGAGAAAATGACCTTCTTATTGAAGCTTTGACAACACGGTGGCTGCCGCCAAAAATGCTACGCAGTTCGAAGTCTCGGGCACACCAGCGGCGCCTGCCAGCGCGCCGCCTGCACGATCACCCAAACGACAGCCATGTTGACCTTGCACTAGCGCCCTCATTAGGCGGTGACAGTTGCGACGCAACACATGGTCCACATGGGTAGCGAGGGAGGCATCGATTGGCTCATATTTAGGGAAATCGGCTAATGACAAGTATATGCTTTAATTGAAAAAAAGCCACCCCGTCCCCGAAGAAATTCGTTAAGAAAGGCGAATGCATTGCGTAGCGTCCATATCGGTGTTTGGGACGTGAAGAACCAGCGTTAGAAAAATAATGTTTTCTTTTTTTTTCTTACAGCGTGCAGCCAACAGCGCAGTTCGCCGCATTTCTGTCGCGAGAAACGCGATATACGTTTGCGGCTATAGTAGCTAGTGTGCACGGTTAAAACACGTTCAAGTCAATGAGGTGGGGGCTCCGGTTGCTAGGGGCGAGAATGAGCGCACCCGCCCGCAGCTGTTGCTGACAGCGGACGACGCCGAAGCGTGACATGGTGGGGGCTCCAGTTGCTAGGGAGCATGTACCCGTAGCTGTTGCTATGAGAGAGGGTGGTGTACGGATCCCGAAAGACGACTGACATAGCCCGACTAAGAAATGCATTCGCATTTAAAACAACTTTTTGGTATACACTTCGATATACTGTGCTACCGAAGCTGAAAGATTTAGTGTCACCCCGTTGCGTTTGTCCACTTATATTTTTCTTTTATTTCAGCCAGTGATTTCTGATTTAACAACAGTACAACTTCTTTTCGCCACTGTCTGGACGGCCCCAAAGGTTCATAATAATAGAGCGATAGTTCGCCACAGCTCTACATATGCAGTTTTCTAATGTGAGATACCTGAATACCACAGGGCAAGCTCAGGGGTTGTGGCCCTCTCCAATCAAGCGAAAATTCATGTGATCGGCAATTGTCTGCGCTTCTACTCGGATGTGACTATTATAGACAAGCATGTGTGAACTGATGTTATTGTGTGATCACCACCTCCATTCGTTTCATTCCCGCTACTTTTTTTCTATTCGGTCTCTGGACTCGTTTTACAGCCTTAAATATTTTCTTCTCTACTCTGTTGCCTATAAACGTCGCCTTCTGTTGTTTAATGAGCCTAAGTTTCCTGGTAGATAGAATGTCTGCTTTGATACTTTAATTTGAATTGCGTGTTTTGTTATCAGCTTAACAGCTCTTTCCCTCTTGATCGTTAAAGTTCAGCAAAGAAATGTAAAGAAAGAATGTTTGGTGCTATTGTTTTTTACCAATATTTTGTCAACAAAGTTTACTCCGAACTCCCTTATTTTAAGAAAGAAAACAAAGACTTGAAACGTCATCAAAAAATAAAGACGCAGGTAAAGCGAGTTCACTAGTTTTAACCATGTACACACCACAAATACAAAACACTGCTGCAATGACCACACCCAAGCCCGCAAACACACACGAACACGTATACTCTCGGATATTCAAAATTTTATAACGCAAGGAGCTAAACACTATTCAATTGAGAAGTGCTTAGGCAGTCCCAAGTCAAAGGAATCATCACTTCGTGAAGTTGATGCGAACAGAAAATTTTCATTGGCGACAGATTTCCCACGACAGAGACGTTAATTCACAGACATCAACTGTGTGTAGCACACACAAACAGGCTCCTGCACTAAAGAAATCGATACAACTCACCATAATGTCACTGTGGTCATAAAGAACAAAATGTTCGCCATATGCTTTTGGAGTGTGTAAAGTGCGAAAATGAAACAAAAAAATTAAGAAACTAGCAAGTTTGAACAGACTGCCCCTCGCATTAAAAAATTACTTGGACCACGGGCTGTGATGCATATTCACAAAAAGGTAAACAGCTTCCTGACAGCCTTCTTTATGGGGACCGGGCTGAATAAGCGCTGTGACATACAGCTGGGGATTAAGATATATGGAATTATGGGTAAGTGTATGTTCTGAAAGTAGAAATAGAAAGATGTGCGTGCGAACATTTCATGACAGTTGGAACTGCTGCAAGCAAACTAAACATTCACATGATATTTCAGCAGTTTCAGTGTACTATTAAGTTTTTTTTGTTCATACATTTGCTGATTCTTCATTTTGAGTACCACTCATTAATATTTTTAACTGCAGATCCTATTGATATATAGTAGCCGAGGTAATATGGACCTCAACCTCTCCACAACAAAAAATACTGGACAGAGCAGAACACCCATAGAAAAACGGCACCCACATTGCGTTTAACATACGTGAAAGGAGCACAGTCAATGACGGCTAAAATGTTTCAAAAAAGCTTACATGTTCGAAATGTTTTCTTGTGATGCCAAAACGTGGTAACGATACACCAACTTCGGCTGCTCAAATCGCCGCTTTAACCACTCACTTGTTCAGTTCCTCGACGTCGTAACCAGCGGAGATGGCCTCAAAGCTTGCTGGTGCCGCCATGGAAAGAATGAGCCTTGGTTTCTTCGACGCCAGAGCCTCGCCGTCGAAGGCTACTCGCAGTTCCTACAATGCCAAACGTGAAATAACATTTCTAAAGGTCTGATGCTGTTGAAATAGTGTTGACACGAACATTTTGAAAAGCATGCGCCTCTGAAAAACATGTTTTCACGTGTTTCTTTTTTGTTTACCTTAAGGCCATCACTGACTATGTTGCATGAAATATTTGTGTAGCAATAAAATCGATGAGAGCACAGCATGTCAGCAATTCCTTATTACTGCTATGCAATATTTCGCTCAACATCGCCATCGGCCATACCGTGCTGAATGCGCCGGTTCTCGTCCATCACTTCGTTCGTTCAACATCACACCAAATAAGTGGCATGCGCACGTGCCAAAATAACGATATTTAAAACACCGCGCCGTAGTTGTAGATCCAGAGTTAAACATCGCACTGCTATTGTGTTTGAATATGCAGCTGCAATGAAATATAATTTATTTCTCTTAGTGCTCACTCTATTTTGTCTTCATTGGCCTTCTTCGGATGTAAATGATTATCAAGCATAAACTGTATAAAGCCCTGAAATTCAACAACAATGTTGTGTTTCCGCCGTATTTCTCACTCCTTATAAGCATGCAAGAGAAAGCTCAGAATACCTCATTATACTATTCGGCTGGCGCGCATGGAGCTTCAATCGGACCATGTTCGGGTGCACTTCTTCTCATTATTCATGCTTGACTCAAATTTTAAAAATGATTCAACGTCGCTATTGTTGTTATTATGCGATCTAAAAACATAATAGGAACAGTCTAGTACCTTAATGAGGCCAGCCAGTCGTTTCTTGTCATCAGCGCCTCGAGGGAATTCCCAGTCGACATCCAGACCATCGAATCCTTTCTCTCGCAGGAAGTCAATGGCGTTGAACACGAACAAAGATTGCCTGCCAAATATAAGTGATTGGCTTAGAGGAGCAACATTCTGTTAATCATCAAAAATATCCTGGTTGTCTAAAAAAAATTCTTATACTTCCCCTTTTTGCACTCGCATGTGAGGAAGTCATGGCTTCGTGTATAGCTTATATTCTATGCATACACAATTCCATCTACATTTTCCCACATTTACCAGGTAATAGCATGCACACTATTTGTATTATGCACCAGAGAGGCCGTTTCACAGCACCGCGTTCACAATTGCGCAAATATCTAGGTTCGGTCAATTCTCTGCACTGGTTAACTTACACGTTATTACGCGTTGATACGAGAAGCAGAACCAAATTATTCTTCTATTGGTACATGTCCAATGCATCTGAAATCATTTTCGCAATGAATCTGTGACAGTCAGGCCCCTGTTGTTTTTGCGTATGAACTTTACGTTGAAACGAGAATGCTTGGCCGCAGTTACAACGACGTTCACGCAACTGCTATACAAAAGTTTGATAATTATCTTTTTATGTTTTTAATTGAGCGTAGTTGTCTGAATTCAAAAGATGCGGTCCACGATATTTTATGTCATACCCACTTTTTTTACCAATAAAAAAAAGTTGTTCGTAGTTCGGAGTGGTCATTCCCGAAATTCACGCGCGAAATTGAAACTCATCGTGCTCACCACGTTTTCACGTTCGTCGGAAGTGCAAAGGGCATGGCCAAGATCGCACTCACTGGGCTTGAGTCAGCAGTGCAGAACCGTAACCAGTCTAACATCATGGCGGCCAATGCAAAATTCATTTCACGTTCTAATACCTTGAGTGCTTGCTTTAACTAACAACCAGTAATTCATTGGGGGTTTTAAACATTTGCTTCTATCTTGTAACACGTGCTACTTGTATTAAAGCAACAATTTCGAGTAGCCCCGCCGCGATGGTCTAGTGGCTAAGGTACTCGGCTTCTGACCCGCAGGTCGCGGGTTCGATTCCCGGCTGCGGCGGCTGCATTTACGATGAAGGCGGAAATGTTGTAGGCCCGTGTGCTCAGATTTGGGCGCACGTTAAAGAACCCCAGGTGGTCGAAATTTCCGGAGCCCTCCACTACGGCGTCTCTCATAATCCAATAGTGGTTTTGGGACGTTAAACCCCACAAATCAATCAATCATCAATCAACAATTCCGAGTAAAAGAAAACTTGTTACGACCGGGGCATGCGCGCAGTTGCTCGAGCGAGATTGCGCTTGCGTGAGTAACAGCAAAATTCTTCGAAACTAGGCTAAAAAAAGTCATCTAGTGTTCATTGTTAACAAATGGTCCTTTTACGTGTGAATTATTACAAGATTGTAACCGCTATATTGGGTAATATCGATGAACCAGGATATACTTGCGGAGGATTCAAGCTTTATTCGTTAATATTCAACATTCATTTCCTTGACATTTGACGACCTCACAGCTCACATGGATGCGAGTTTTATTATGGCATTGTCCTCAGGGGTCGGCGGGTCAATCTACTGAGCAAACAAGCTCTTCCTTATTTTTGCGGTGTGATGCCTTTTGACCTTTGACCACCGCAAGCGAACTTCGCGGGCGTCAGATAGAAGGTGCCAAAGGTGACCTTCGCACTTTACGGGATGCGTAACCTTCGCTCGCTCGCGCTCGTCGA
Organism: Rhipicephalus annulatus; assembly: GCA_013436015.1. NCBI lineage: Eukaryota > Metazoa > Arthropoda > Arachnida > Ixodida > Ixodidae > Rhipicephalus > Rhipicephalus annulatus. The sequence goes on from WOVY01004026.1 coordinate 219,507, forward strand.
CGGACACAATTTCACCTCGGTGGTGGTCACGAATTAGTGACGACCTCTCACATCCGAGTTGGGTCGTAAAGAGAGCTTTTGAGTCATGGCACCGAGTCGTGAGAAAGTATTATGGCATCGTGACGTGCTAACAATACGCCGAGCACGCTTCGCTAGCACCGTTCAAGGTCTCTTCTGTTTGTAAACGTTCCTGCAGTGACGTAACTTGCGAATCACTACTTTCTCGTGGTGATCCGCCGACGAGTAAAGCCTCGCCATCATTGGCGATTTAACCTTCACTGAAAGCTGCTGGCAGATATATTCCAAAGTCGTTCGTATTAGCGTGATCCTAACTCTCACTCCTACCATCAAACATATCTATGAAAGCCCGCCGGCTCATGGCGAAGTCCAGCTTTAAGAAAACTAAATCATGTCCTTTCATTGGTTATTGCGAAATGTCTAGCAGGTCCTTCAGGAGTACTTTTAAATGTTTTCAGTACACAGACATTCTGTAGAATGGTTGAAATGTAAATACCAGTACTTCTTTTTGTGCTCTTTTTTTCTTTTAACTGAAATACTTTGCCGTATTCAGCCAATGTGCAACGATGCGTCGTCTCCTTACTTCTGCCCCCATCCTATGGCATTTCGACCGAAGTCATCCGACAGGAGTTCATATGAACACCAGCGGTGTCGGCATTAGAGCCGTTCTTGCCCAACGAAAGCCTGGGTTCAACGACCACCTCATTGCTTTTATCTGTCGAGCACTCACGAAGGCTGAAACCAACTATTCTGTCGATGAAAAGCAATGCTTGGCTATCATTTTGGCCATCACTAATATTTTGAGCTTCCCTCAACGGCCACTCACTTAACGCGACAACTGAGCACCATTTCCGGTGCTGGCAATAGTTCTTCCACGCTGCGATGAGCAGCCTTTTCTCTTTGCCCCTTTTTCTTTTGTGTCCGCATAACGGAAGACGAAAATAAAAGGGCTCGATGGAAATAAAGGACTTCGTATTTTAACTTAGCAAAGCGTATACAACGCGTGGCCGCGTCGCAACACTGCTACCTACTCGCACCTCAGGAGACGCCTTACCTGTAGGAGTTCTCGGTCACCTCCCTGAATGGCGCAGATCCCAGCATCCAACCACCAACGGCCAGCATGACCTTGAGCAGCGGGTTTTTGGCTTTGAGTGCCACGATCCTCTCCCAGAAGCCTTTCTGGGCGCCCCCGGTGCCTTCGTCCACGGGCTCGGTGGACACGATCTTGTACTCCTTGATGTTGGCGAATGCATAGATGACGTGCGTGCAGAGCGTGGGGTCGATGTCCTCCGGCTCGTAGTGGCCCTTGCCCTTCCGCTTAGCCGACCAGTTGGTGAAGTAGCAGACCACACGGGCGTTGGTGTCTGCGCGTTGAAATCATTGGGATCAGTGTAGTGAAAGGCCATTTCTTCATAGCCCGTTAACGTAACGGGTAATCAGAATATGGATGACCATATGTATATGCATAGGCTTCGTTTGCACTGGTTGCCAAGGCTAAAGCTTTATTTGCCTCACTAAACACAAAACGTTTGTGCTCTCCGTCGCCATTGCGTGGCGATAGGGACAAAACAGTTGATGGAAATATCATCGTCTCCGGGTGACATCTCAGTATGACGCCATCATGACGTCACAAATTACTAAAATACACCTCACGTGACGTAATGTGACACGATGATGTTGTCGCATGACATCGTACATGGTGTGGTAGGCTTAGCACGTAGACTGAGTGCACAAATATAGCTTTAGCGTTCCATTTGTATCAGGTAAATCCACAAAGGACCCTGTGAGTTATGAAGTCAATGATGTCTTTTAGCAATGGCAGAATATTAGAGCGCTTCGAACATTCGAAAGAATGTTCTAAGCGCTCCAGTATTCGTGCTCTAAATTCGTGTTACGATGTGCTCTAAATTCGTGTTACGCGTGTTTGCGTCAACACGAATTTAAGTGTTCCGAAGTTTCAAAGCATTCGATAGAAACGAATAGGCATTTTATGACATGTAAGCCACCTGAATGAGTGATTTATCGGCGGCGTGTAGTTACAATAACATGCAACCAACTATTCAGGTCACCCTCTCGCTGCCGCAAAGCCACACATCGAGCTGAAGTGCCTGCGCCTCATTTAGTTTTCTGAGTGGGTTATCCGCACTTTTGTGGGCTAAGTACAAAGAAATTTTAAAGCGTAACGTATTTCGCCGCTTATAACCTACGCCAAAAAACCATTTAAATTGTGACATTGTTCAAATGTCATTCAGCTTTGCTTCTAAGCAAAGCAGTTATAGTCACACAAGCCCATTTCCCAGTTTTGAAGAGGAGTAGGTTAGTTGAGTTAACTATTCGCTTCGGATTCAGCTTTCACTTGAATATATCAACTTGCACGCACCTACTCTCCAAGAAGTTTGTTTTTGCAAAATTTTATCTGTAACAGTACTATCACGCTGAGCGGGAATATTTACTGCCTTGCCTCTCTGCGCAAGTATTCACTGCGATTGAATATTCATTGGAAAAATAGCTATGTGTCGCGAAACACACCAATTTAGGCGGCAGTGTTAAAGCGCCGACACTTCGCGTTGGCATTAGCGTCGTCCGTTGTGAGTGAAAAGTTATCTTGGCCGAAAAGCCTAGAATGACCCAAATAAAATGAGTAATATATTATTTGAGCGCCGAGTTGAGATTGAACCTAGACTGTCTACGTGACAAGCAGGCGTACTACCACAGAGCCAGGATGTGTGTTGAAACTGCCTTTGGAAAAACAGAAACAACACTACATGAATTTCATGTAGTAGAAAAAGTCGCCCTAACGCATTAACTGTTGCGTGGTATAATCTTAGAATCACTCCAGGCGTTAAGCAACGTGTGGGTGTGTTAAAGACCCACCAATACCCAGTACTATGACATAATAATTCAGCAGTAACAGCAGAGCCATCAACTAAACGAACAGATGCGTAGGTTCGCGTGTTGCCCTAGGGGCGCGTATTGAGCACTTCGCTCTTTCACAAGTGCAACAATTACAGAGTAGTGGGTACATAACAACTGGGCGTGCTGTAGGTATGCCATATTACTTTGAAAAGGCCGATGTTACGTGAACAGTCGTCCGTTTTCTGGCGGCTTCGTTGAGGCATGCATGCACCGAGAACCGAAGCAGGCTAACAGTTCCGCAGGAGATTCACACCAGGCCTTATCACTGTACCACGATGTATTGTTGAAGGCGAAGCTCAAGCGTAATCCGAGTTTTTGGAATACAGATATATTCGAGAATTCGAGGAGACAGAGACAAAGAACTTTAATGAGGTCCTCAGGGCCTCGCCCAGAAGTACCTGCTATGGTCCTCGGCTCACCGCTCGCTCAAGTTTTTGAAGTGAAAGTAGTGTCTCACAACATCTTTCTTCTATTATGCATAACTTGGCGCATTTTCTAGGGGCCGTCATAAAAAGTGAAAGTATGTAAACAACTTTCAGAAACATTGTGTCACTATGCGTAAGCACTAGTCGGCTTCAAGCAAGAAGAAAGGCAACGAAAAGAAAAAATATTTAGACGTAGGTTTAAACGTCTATTTCAATTCTATTTTCTATAAAGCTCTTCTTACTCTCTTTCTTTTGCTTTAAAATTCTAATACGTGCCCGCTGTGCTGCCAGCCTGATCTGCTCCCTGCGGTGGTTGCTGATCGCAGTCTCGTATTAATCCTTCCTCACGCTATCACTACCTGCTTTCTTTTTCTTTTCTCACCTCTTTTGAACCCTTTCTATTTCTTACCTTCCTTCAAACCTGCAATACATTAGTGGTGCAGGTGGCCACTCTAGTCGTTCCCACATTCTGTGCAATGGGAAGTGCACACATGACCACGTGGGTGTCAACGTTCTTAGCACGATGTGTGCGGCGGAATGTGTGCGAGTCAACTGGAAGTGTTCTCGCCTTCTGGTCATCGCGTGGCGTGTGTGGTGTCACGTCGTGCGTATGTTCTGTCGCACACGTGTACTGTCACGCAGCAGTGTATTAAAGCCCGAAATGATCAAACCTGTCGAAACCATTAATCCTCAAACGCGCACTTTGCAAATTTATTGGAATAATTGAAATGTGTCTCACCCCTATCGAAGCGCGATGGCTGCATCCAAACCTTACCAATTTTTACTCCAGAACTCGTATCAGACCTTGTCTCTTACCAGGCCTTGTCAGCATTGCCAAACCTGATATGAGCACACAGGTCCATAAGCGCTTTTTCCTACCTTCTAACTCGGTTCAGTTATTTATTGACAGTAGCCGTGCTCGTATACTTTTTCACTATTTGTCCTCGTAGTCAGTTTTTGCATACATGTCAATTTTAACGTGAAATGTTTGACCCTGAATACGGTGGTATGGTGCACAGTAACATGGAAGTTTCGAAATTCTCTGCACTTAGAAGGCTCAGGATTTTGATGAGCGAGTGAGTGAGTGAGTCATCTACCCTCTCATCTTTCAACTTACCGGGCTCTGGCGCCTCGTCCTTGACAGGTAGAGTGGACTGCACTGCCTTAGGATTGTCGATCCTCTTGATGCCTTCTGGAGCCGGGGTTGCATCTGTCGACTTCGCAGCAATCGTCCGTGGCTTCTTGACAATGGGCAACAGGTTCTTGGGTCCTCGGCTAGGCCTGTTCAGTAGTTCCTCAGCCATGGCACCGATGAGAGGCCACGTCTTGGACGTGCAGCGACCTCGGAAGTCATCCATGTCTACAGTCCACACCATGGCGCCGGCGTATCCGTTTGCCTTGATCCAGTTCATCTACAAAGTGCATTGTGAATGATTGCAAAGAATGAAAGAAGCTAGAAGTAAGGCAAACGAGTTTAGAAGAAGCTAGAAAGAAGCTAGAAGTAAGGCTTGATAGAGTTTAATAGATTGTCCCTAGCTGTACTTTACACTTTCAATGCGACCATCATACCTAAAGGAGCAACGGGCTTCACGAAAGGCAGCGACTGTCAGACGTTTCATCTTTTTATTCTACACAAATCAGAATGCAATGCACAATTTTGGCAACTTTGACATTTTTTTTACATATCTTCGTGAGAAAGTTGTCTTCTGACGAGCGTATACTGCTAAATGAATGTCTGCTCAATGAGTTACGGAAGAATTTGCTTCCTAACTGCGGGGCTGCGCGTTCATCAATGCCTTCCCAGAGTTGAGGCGTTGCTATGAAACCGCCAGGCCATGGTGCTCTAGTGGCTAAGGTACTCGGCTGCTGACCTGCAGGTCACGGGATCGAATTCCAGCTGGGGCAGCTGCATTTCCTATGGAAGCGCCAATGTTGTAAGCCCGTGTGCTCAGATTTGGGTGCACGTTAAAAAAACCCAGGTAGTCTAAATTTCAGGAGCCCTCCACTACGGCGTCTCTCATAATCACATGGTGGTTTTGGGACGTTAAACCCCACATATCAATCAATCAATCAATCAATCATCGCTATGAAACCACCGTCTGAATAAGGAATGGGCAATCGTGACAACAGTTGGAAACAATTCGGTCCTGCTCCAGCACTGACTGCCTCTTGAACCTCTCGCAGAAAAATTTAATATGCACTTCCTTTTAACATATTGTAGATACTTATTATGTAAACACTTTATATAAAGCAAGTAGGTAATTAGGGGGTTCATTGAAATAACATGAATTGATCTCCCCGCGACGCTTTCTATGTTCGACAGAAGGATTGACCTCTTTATTTAGCCTATTGTAGAATCGAGAAGTAGCCTTTCCTTTTCCCAATTACTGTGACACGACAAATACAGTGTTGCTATGTGGCACTCTGTCTGTGATAGCAGGTAAATATAAAGTCACTGAATTTCTAAACTGCTTTAATTCAATCGTGTGTTCGATATTATTGTCGAAGGGCGCCCAACAAACAGACATAACGCTACAATAACAACAGCTTTGTAATTCCGGCGTTCTTCTCGTGGATAAATTAGAAGCACTGCCACTGTCGTTTTATTGCGCACTGATGCATATTCGATGTTGGTGCATTGTCGCGGGATCGAATCCCGGATGCGACGGCTGCATTTGCGATGGAGGCGGAAATGTTGTAGGCCCGTGTGCTCAGATTTTGGTGCACGTTAAAGGACCCCAGGGGGTCGAAATTTCCGGAGCCTTCCACTAGGGCGTCTCTGATAATCATATGGTGGTTTCGGGACGTTAAATCCCACAAATCAATCAATCATGTTGGTGCATTCATTCATTCGGCACATAGCTTGTCGATAGTTGCCAGTCGGAACTTCGTCGTACAAGCACTAATCTTTCACGATAACTGGGAATACAAATAAAGAAGACGTTCAAGGGAAGATGCAAGCTCGGCGAAAAACCCTGGGACACAGGATGCCACGGGGCCGACATTTCGAAAAGTTGTCTGGTTTTCAAGCAGCTGCTGTCCAGAAGAAAACAATACTGCTTGTCGAATCGTTGGCTACTGTGACAACCCATGCCCAAGGACATGGGTTTCCCGCCTGCAGCAGGTCTTGAACGCCTGAAGCCCACTTACTCACCTTAGCCCTAATGCTTCTCTCGTCGTCGAAGCCAACCCACTGGTTTCCGAGGTAGGCGTAAGGCACGAGCTGCTCGTCGTCCCAGACGTAGTCGGCGCCCTTCTTGAGCATATCACAGATCTGAAATGCGCGAAAAAGAGGGCGTACTTCAACTTTCATTAGGGACAATCAAGTCGAGCACAAGCTATGTCCACATGTTTCCTTGGGAACAATCAAGTTGAATAATTGTTGAACGATGTCTTTGATGTTACTTACTTGTTCACCATTTTGCAATCACTTCTAAAGTGGATATTACACCACGAGCACATAAGTCGTTTTATCGTGCCTTCAGGAGTGCTCGAAGAGTGTCCATGATTATCTTTGAAGCCTGTAAATGGCTTTTCTGCTGGCGTATCCCATTTCACTACAGTCCCCTATTTTACAATTATATTATACTACATTAAAGAATCAAAGCGTAGAGTTTACTACGGCAATTTTCTAATAAATGAGTTGTAGTAAATTTAAAACCAAGCTTTGATACAAGCTAATCTATACCCGCTACCTATGGAACTTCGGGTAGCATCTAACTTTTTAGGTAGAAAACTCTCGTAAGTGTTTGCGCTCGATGTGACCAGTCCTGCATAACCGCTTCAATATTATATTTTGTGCCATTTAGGTCTTTTGTCCTTACATATGGTAACCCGCAATACATGCTGCCTGATGTGTATGCATGTAACCACGTGTATATGCTTATCTACTGAAATCACAGGAGATGAAACTCCACCATACTGTGCCTTGTCTTTGGTACCACCATATTACATTTATGTGACGCTATGATGATTGGCAAACGGGGCCTGGCTCATACGCAATGTTTACTTCTATACTTCTGGTATATATATATATATATATATATATATATATATATATATATATATATATATATATATATATATATATATATATATATATAAAGTAAGGGAAAGAAGTGCATACCTAAGGGCTCGTTTTTCCGTGTTTTAACACAATATTAATGAGATCTAACAGACAGTAATGCCAAGGAATGTACACGGGAAGTTATTAGAACCAACGGATTGTAAATAGGAAGAAAGAAGAAAGAAAAGTGGATGAAAAAATAACCAGCCGTGCTGGTTATTTTGTCATCCACTTTTCTTTCTTCTTTCTTCCTATTTACAATCCGTTGGTTCTAATAACTTCCCGTGTATATATATATATATATATATATATATATATATATATATATATATATATATATATATATATATATATATATATTAATTAAGTAGATCCTTCGTGAGCGGTCACAACGCGGTTTACTTCGACGTTTTTTTTTTGTCAGATAATTTTTTTGCATTTTTTTGAGGTTGTTATGACCACATTTCAAGAAATGCACAACACTGATTAGACCCATAGCCATAGGCTAGTAAGGGGTCTAACGGGAGAAAGTATACAAGCAGAATACAATTTGTATATAAGAAAAAAATTTTAACATCAAAAAACGTTTATTTTTTAACAAATGAACAAAAATACAAGAATATACACACTTTTGCACATCGTTCATAAATAATGAAATAATCAAGTATAGACAAAACATCAAACGATGTGTAAGGCTTAGTACATGGTCATTACTATTGATCTACATGTAGCAAATATTTTTTGAGTGCGCTCGAGAAAACCCTAGAATCTTTAATCTGAAGTGGTATGTTATTCCACACTTTAGCTCCTACGAACTGTAGTAAGCGTTCACCATACACGTTTTTAGTCGGTGGAAGATTAAAATTCCGTAATGTCATGCATCTAGTGACGCGGGACGAGGAAGAAAAGATAGATACATCTAAAAGTACACTGTGTGCAATAACATTGTTGATGGTGACTGCAGTTTTATGCTGCCGTAAGTAATCGAAAGGTAGAATATCCAACTTGTGAAGCAAAGACGCACTGGGTTCATTATATGCCGCATAATCTATAATTCTAAGTGCCCGCTTTTGTACTATCCGGATAGGATCAAGGTAAGTTTTAAAGGTCCATCCACATGAGTCTAAGCAGTATGATAGATGACTATGAACAAACGAAATATAAAGGACTCTAAGAATATTTCTGCTAAAATAATTTCTACCAGCCAGTAGCATACTGCAGCCAGATGCTAGCTTAGTACAAACCGAGTTAATTTGTTTTTCCAGTGTAACTGGCTGTCGAACACTACACCGAGATATTTACATTTCGGCCTAGAGTCTAGATATTTCGGCCTAGAGACTGGCCTTCATCAGAATTAAAGGTACAGTTTGCAGGTGCTCAGCTTTATAAAATCTCAAATCAGAGGGAAAGAGGAAAAAAAGAAGAAAAGAAAAAGAAGAGAAAAAAGGAAAAAAGAGGAAAAAAAAGAGAAAAAGAATATAAGGTGGACTCCCCTGGGCGCCCCCTTCCACTCTTCCTTCCACTTCCCCCTTCATCTCTCTCCCCTTTCTCCCATTCACCTTTCTGATGTCAGCGGTCTGTGTACGCTCCCTTTCACTAACGCATTCTTTCCGACCAGACGGCGCCTCCTGGCTCTGTCGGTTCGGTGTAGGGCAAAAAAGAGCTTTTTGAGGAAGTTTTAAGCCTTTAACCACACGGCGCCCCGTCAACACTTCGTCGTAGAAAGAGGGGTGCCGCGTATTGCGGCAGAGGCTGGTAAGCGGGCTTTTTAGGAAGTTCTAAGCCTTTGACTACTCGGAGCCCCGTCAACATTTCGCGTAGAAAGAGGGGTGCCGCGTATTGCGGCAGAGGCTGGGAAGCGGGCGCATTGCGAATTCCTTTCCCGCTTTTGGATTACGCGTGCAGTAGGGGCCTACATATATATATATATATATATATATATATATATATATATATATATATATATATATATATATATATATATATATATATATATATATATATATATATATATATATATATATATATATATATGCATGGGTGTGTGTGTGTGTGTGCCACAGTTGCGACGTTCTTTTGTGCAACTAACTGGACACTATATTGAAATTTCTCAGCGCTTACCTCGTAGTAAGCAAGGAAGCCCGCCTCCTTGGTGAACTCCCCGGCGTCCCCTCCACCTGACGACGGAGCGTTCATGCCGTTCTTCTTGGGGTTGGCCAGCGTGAAGGTTCGGCCGTAGGTGCCAGTGCCCACCACAATCTTCTCCTTGGGTGCTCCGAGACGTTCCCACGTCTTCACGCCGAAGTCCTGTGAAGGTGAGGCGAAGCAGTGGGTCATAAAAACAAAAGTAAAATCAGAGCATCCTAGCTCGTTCGCGCTAGCTAAACAAGGGGGGAAAACGACAATACTTTTGGTGTTTGTAATAAATCGAACGTTTATTATATTGCTTGTACAACGATATCGACAAACACTATGGAACATACCATGTCGATGTGAGATTTTATGTGCTGTGACTTCAGGAGAAAATATTTCTCATTAAAATTTTACTGGAGTAATGATTAGTACCTTGGGCTGCTCCCGATTGATTTCGTGAAAGGATCTGTGCGATTCCCGGCAAGTATCGCATTGATTGCTCAAGCTTGACTTGGTCAGTGGCTGCCAGTTTTTCATCATCACGTCACCCGATGAGACGGACTTTCGTCGATTCTTACACTATTTATATAACGTGCATCGCCATCCCAAAACTGTTTTTTTTTTTCATGAGTTCTCTTTCGTTTTGCTGGTTCCCTTTCGTTTTGTGAAATAAATAATGCCCTACGCTTGTACTGCGACGATGAAATATTCGCTGATTTATATTTTTTCAGTCGTGCAACTAGAAGTACGCCACTACATAAGCAGTAATGAAGGAACACCACAGAAATGAGGTCTGTTAAAATAGCGCCAAATTGTGCGTATTTGTGGTGCCTTCTTAGTATTCATGAATTTTAGTCAAAAATAGAAAACGCTTTATCAGTTTCTTGCTGTCGGAGAGGTCCAAATAATAGTAATATTATTTCAGTATTCCCGCTATTTTTCATCAAAAGTTGCAGAAATATCAAAGTAAACAAATAGGCTCCTTAAGGCTGTAAGGCCGGCAAGTATTTTCGAAAATCCTCTGGATTGCCGAACGAAGAATTATCTGGACCATAAACCAGGCCTTTGTTTTTGTTTTTTTCGGGAAGTTTACAGGTACTGAAAACAATAAAACAAAAATAGCTGTGGCATTACGTAGCCATACACTAACCTTCAAAATGGCAATACTTGGGCCACAGCGAGGCACCTAAGCGGGATCTAAGAACTTCGCTGTTAATTAAATACGTTTAACTGGCTCTCGAGAACCCACGATATCGCGAGGGGGTGACCCCGACACTCTCCTATTTAGCCAACTTGAGGCGCATAATCAACAAGCATCCCGGTTCTATTTCTCGCAGTGTTGTGTCACGTATCTCCAGAAAAAAAAATAGATTTTTCATTACGCAACTTGCGATTCCTATCACTCACAGTCGATAAGTCATTGTAGCAATGTACGAATGGCCAATAGCGCTATGACACGTCTGGGCAATAAGTTGGTCATCTCTTGGACAAAAATTTGACGTGCGCACATAGACGCGAGAGAATAGCTCAAGGTGATAAAACACCAGTTCTGTTCCCTCATTCCTAATGTGCCAGCAGGACTTATTTTCTTTTGTGACCAACCCCGGATAAGTTTTCTCGGATTATGTTAGTCGTGCTTCCTCACTCCTTCTGGTTCTGTTGTTTGCTTCGGAGAAGTCGTTCGAGGGGGTGGCCAAGACGAAAAATAATAGACCAAAAAAACGCCATCTCTTCACTAATTAATTGTGAAAGTAATTAGGTATAGTTACAAGCTGACGTTCTTGATGGCCCTTCTTTTTTTGCTCTTGGTTACAACTTTGCGCCACGTCTTTCAAATCGCTATGCTCAACTGGCCTAACATGGCACATTGTTGAGGTTCATTGTATATTAATTCCTTTTTTTCCTCAAGTTCAATAAGGAGCTGCGATAAGGGCGAAATTGATTTTAATTGTGATCAAGTTGATTATCTTCGTGAATGTGCTCACCATGCACAGCTGTTTCCTCCAAGTGGTCTCGTTGGAGGACGCGTAGAGCGGGCTGTTGTGGCCCGTCATGCTCTCCCACTTGCCGTGGAAGTCGTAGGACATGACGTTCAGGAAGTCCACGTAGGCGGCCACCGCGGGGACGTCGTAGCCACCCCGGATGGTTTCGGCGCCTGCAGACACGGCGGCGGTGAGCAGCAGCCGTGGCAGCTTCTTTTCCTTGGACTCGGCTTCGAACGCTTCACGCAGTTCCTGCGGGACAAAAAAAAGAAACTGTTCACTCGAACTCGAAGCAGTGAGCAGTTTATCACCCAACGGTGTGGCTAAAGGCTATCTTTCTAGCGAGGCTCATGAGGTCCCGAGTTGTACACGCAGCTTCTCAGGTCGTACAAAAGCCTTTACTTCCCAACCTATAGTGGAGCTGTTTTTTTTATGATGTAGGATTCTGTTTTAAACATCTGACCGCAACCCAGTCGAGTATGTGCAAGAGATCTTTAACTATGCTTGACTCATCTTTAGTCACGAGAAGGCATACAAAAGTTGCAATCAGCATAAAGACATTTTCAGGACTCTTGAAAACTGAATGGAATAAAAGCAGTAAAACGCAATTTAAATCAAATTATTCTTTTCAATGCATACGAAGGTATGCGCTCGTTCCTATGAAGTCGTGAACAGGGGCACAAGAGTAATGGTTACGTCTAACGTTGAAGAAGTTTCGTGATAGTCTTGTGAAGCACTTGAACTATGAGACGTAAAAAATTGTACAAAGTATCAGTTTCAGCGGTGAAGCTCCTTAAGCCATGGGTCGTGTGTCCGCGATGTATGTAGTAGTAGTAGTTTGTTGTTCCAGTAGTCGGTAGCCACCTCCACGGCCTGACTACAGGAGTGGCACGCGCCCACTCATTTGAATTCAAGAGGAAATACGTGCTTGTTAATTATAAGTAAAAAGATAGTTGTTTCTAATGAAACAACCTACAGAGACGATCATCGGTGATGTCATCTTAAATACATTTTGGCTTAAATTCGATGCTCACTAAAAAAAACTTGGTATCAGAAGGATGCACTTTGAGCACTATCTGACCAGAAAAGGTTGCCTCGCTAAACTCATTCGGCGTAACCTTCTTGGTTATAGCAATGTTTAGCGAGGGCTAGGCCGCAGTGCCATGAACTAGCGGCGGTGAAATGTGGGAGCTTGACACAAAGTGCAGGCCGTAAGAGAGTTTGCGCGTGCCGCTCCTCTAGTCCGGACGTGCCACCTCTCGTTTATTACTTAGAATGTCCGCTGGTCGGCGTTATACTTCTATGTGATGAACATATGATGAAAAGATGCGACATGGTGGTACTTCGAGTGTTCCCTAGATAGATGGATGGATGGATAGACACACGGACAGACGGATGGGCAGACAGACGCACGGACGGACGGATGCGTGGACGCACGCACGAACAGACGGATGCACGCACGGACGGATGCATCAACGCACAAACAAATGGACCGGCGGATGGATTCATGGACTGACAGATGTTCCGCCCCACTCATCATGCACTCCGTGGATATGCTGTGATTTTTTTCTTACAGCTTTGGTTCCACATCAAAGAAAGCAAAACATATACAATGACGCCCCATACATATTTCCGTCGTAACTCCGAAATCCTGTATTAGAGGTAGTTGTTTGATGTAGCGACGCCAGTACTATTCTTATCCTGATCAACGAGCTGCAGTGGTGATTAGTCATCAAAACTGGCAATGTTGTGATTAGATGCATAGTTTCATTGTTCCACTTGACTGATATTTTTACCACTTAGCGTATTTTGCCTGAAGACTGATATTGTCGGTGTATACGAGCACAGTATGCATAGTAAGATTGTCTAAAGCAGCTTCTGTTATACCGGTCAGGTCCCACGATTGCTCGCTGCCCGTTATAACAGGCTTTAGGATCAGACGATAGTTACAGCGCGAGAACAGGGCGGCGACACAGAGACAAAAAGGACACGAAGGACACGAGGGACTAGTCTCTGTGTCGTCGTTCTGTTCTCGCGCTATAACTATCGTCATGTCATACCAACTTGCCCAAGCTGCCACACTTTAGGATCACATTTATAAAAACACTGCGGTAATGTATTCCCAACGAAACACTTCATGCAACGCCATCGCTTACGCTTGCCATTCATCACCATTCACCTGGGCGCAAAAAGTGTTCCATGTGGTGACACAAACCTTGACTAGTTCGACGAAGTTCTTCTTGTCCTCATTTCCACGTGGGAACTCCCAGTCGAGGTCGAGGCCATCGAACTTGCGCCTGCGCAGGAAGTTCAGAGCACTGAAGATGAACAGCCGCCGGTTGTAGCTGTTGGACGCCATCTCCTTGAACCGCTGGGTGCCGAACGACCAGCCACCTGAAACAGCCAAGGTAAGGGATTAGCACGTTGCTGGGGTATAATGGCGTGATCGTGAAAATGTACCTTTTATTTCTTCTTGATATTGAAAATACATCTCATTATGTTGTCAAACGTTTTTATTAAAAATATTGTACCTCTACAACAACGCTGCTCGAAGAAAAGAATACGGCCTACGTGGAACTCGTTTCGTTACACTGCCTTCAAAAGAGACTTCTCTTAACGTAGAAGTGGCGCCCTCTGCAGCTACGTGCATAAAATATAATAAAACGTGGTTACATGCAGCCTACATTTGAGCATGCATCAGTTCTTGCCGCACATGTTCGAATTCGCCCGTTTAAAACTAGGCATCACTGATATTCTTCGCGTCTGCAAAGCACACAGTCACGCGTTGTAGACGCAAAATTAAAAATTTCGCCATGCCTTGAGCAGCAATAATTATGCACAGAGACGGCAAAGCCTTTCTCGCGTAAATTTTAACCGAAGTGCTTCATAAAGCATTGTTTCACATTAGGTTTTACCACTTGGATTTGGATTTCATCTCTCTATATGTGCTTTCAATGATAGCCATAAGATTTTAGTCATTAGTAAAGGTATAGTTTGTACGTGCCACTCATTTTCTCACCACAAGCCGGTAAACTAAATTAGACTTGATGTTTGGAGAGTTCGCGATGGTCAATGCGACAACCCTTAGTGCATTCAAGGGAACAACGGAACGAACAAATAACGAGCAAGTGATCGTTATCTTCCTTGGCTCTGTTCTTTTCTTTCCTTCATTCCTATGTGTGACTTAACCCACGAAATTCGGCATCTCAGTCATTATCTTACTTTGTTCCCTGAAAAAAATGTAAACATTATCCTTCTACATATTCCTTGAAAATAGGTGTATACTTCACAACTAACCGTGTAAGTCGTCATCACCATGTTAATCAGCGCATAAATAACTGACCAGGTGGGCGCATCAAGTGACATTAAACATTGCTCACTGTGTTATGCTGAATTCAACGCTGGAACCAGACTGTGAACGAGGACCCGTGATCTAAGTAAGATGCAACTACCATTTCGTTTTTGTAAGCTCATTGGATATCAGTTAAAGCGCCTCTGTGTCTTCTAATAAAATAAATTCGTTATGAATGATGAATTTCAGTATGAATGATAAAATGTGCCTGTCGTGTTTACAGAAATTCATTCTTACCAACAGTGAACATCAACTACAATTCAACAGAGCATCGCGAAGGAACACGAATTCACATAGTTTGAACAACGTGCAGTATGTACTGTAATAAATGTGGTGAACTTGAACTATGTTTCATAGGTGACACACGAAACACGGGCTGACCAATAGGTGCCTGATTTGGCGGCGATGAAAAACCAGCTATAAGAATTGTAGCTCCTCTTGTTAAAGAGAAAATTCCTTGGGCCTGTATGCGAGGCGTCCGCAGCGCCTTTCCTTAATCTTTGCTTAAGATCTCAAGAGTCCACTCACATTACATCTCTCAAGATATATGTCCACAACTAAACAGATATTACAGATTACGGGTATGTATTCTGTTGGACGCAAGTGTTTTCAATTGAGAGGATAGGTAACTTAATCTCGGCATGTCTTTCTGCTGCACAGCTACACGTATCATCGCTGCTCAATCTTGGCAAAAACGTTTAGTAATGCCACCTCCCTGGCAGACCGCCTTAACCTTGTCCACCTTAAAAAGTCCGTGGTTGTACTTGAGGATACCTACCGAACCAAAGATTCATGACTAAATGCGTGATATCTAATATTTGTTTTTGAAAGTACTCGTCCATGGATACGTTTGTTTATGTTGTGCTTGAAGCTCGAGGTCAAGGTTTCGCAGGACTGCTTAGCTTCCTGATGACTTTCGGCGGCGACACATAAACTACGATCACTTTCGCTCCCCAGAAAAGCTTTATTGCTCCTTGGCCGTTAGGGTGACCTTGAATTGCTTTATTATCCCGCGTCTTCGGCACTGATTTATTGCTAATGTATACAAAGAGCACTTTCCAAGTGTGCATAAGGTGTAAACATTGTCTCTAACACGAGACATGAGTACAACTTAGCAAGGAAACAACGAAATACATGTGAGAGTTAAAGAGAGCCCAAGTACCTCAAGGAAGAGGAAGCACCTCAGTATGGGCATGCAAGCTTGGTGGAAAAATAAATGGCTTTGTATCTGGCCAGTTTTTTTTTGCCCCTGCTTTGTTTTCAAGGGTTATTGTGTAGTTTAAGCAATGCTGGAAGTCAAATAGGAGTCATAGTCCGCAATGATTACTAATTAAATATTGATTCATTGTAGCAGAGTACAATCACTGCCGCTTCCAAGAAGTGTAGCAGCGCCGAGAAAAAGTTCTCTTTTGTGGCCATTCATAAAGTGTTTATGAAGTTTTTGTTGTGTAGTGCAATTTTCTTGCGTCGTTACAACCTGGTCACATTGGTCGACAATTTCATTCATGATTCTCTGACACACGAGGAAACTTGCGAGAAAAAATTAGTGTGATGTGGCGCTTTTGAAGTGCACATTGCCATGTCACTTGTGCACTTGATTACATTGTCTGATAAATTATGTCATGCTGCACACAATGGTTTGGAGTCATGGACGTTCTGCTGATTGGTAAATAGCTTATATAAGCAAATAGATAAAAAATGATGCACCACAGCTGCAAGCCTTCGTCAGATACCAGCTTTGATACTTCATCGCTGCTGACTGGTTGTATATACTACGCCATAAAATTAGTCGATATTCGATTACTGAGATAACACCACGTGGTTTTGGGCAAGTATTCAGTAACCTTACTGGTTAGCTTGCTTCTCTTTTTTCGCGAACAGTACACAATACGTTTATGTTGACAGCAAATAAGTACAAAACGACTATGGAGAAACCGCATTGCTACACAAACAGCAGATTATGGCAGTGCAGAGTAACAGTGCAATAACATGATACCTTCGTCGCTGTCACTGAAGAAATTGTAGCAAAGCCCTAATAATGAAGGCAGAAGGAAAACGTTGTATGTCTAATATTGCCAAGTGCGCTTTTGAGCACAGACGAATACGAGTGAAGGACAGCACTGCAAATATGATACACATGCACTGTAAATGAGATAAATCAAGCTCCTTGGACAGGGATTCACCGATGTCATAAAGGAGCATTGAAAAGTTTATGTAAACCAACTAGCCCGAATTATTGCCTTATTCGAAACGTATGCCGCACCGAAGAGGTCACTGTTCATTCCAGGCTCCAGATCAGCGTCGACAGTTAACTTTTGTTTATTGTATACTCTAAAATCTATCCTTCTACAAATGAGACATGGAAACCCAATCGAAGACTGCTATGCCAACTTCATCCGTTCCACCAACCTCACTCTGAAGCCACAACGACATCTTCAAAGGCAATCATGCAGTTGGGCCACTGAGACTATGCCTTCGCTAGATCACTATTACAAGGTGAGAAATAAGCTTGGTATTTTCCAATCACTTTCTTTAAAACTTCGTTGTGAACGATGCCAGTACAACTGACGCCTATCTACAAAGCGATGAATTTCAGAACCCACAAGTATTGATAGAGCAACGGTATTTTCCAGAATGGTCGTAGGGCGTTGATCACACGCTATAGCCTCCATCTTATGCCTATCGCATTCACTCGTCGAGACACTTTCCTGCATAAGCTTCACGTGTATACTGTGCGCGCATACTAAGCAGGTCCTCGTTCGTAGCACCTATAGTCTAGCGCTTGCGTGTCCAAAGCTAGGCTAAGGCATGAAGAATTGTCGCACTCTGAAGGCACTTTTGCGAACGACGAAAGGAAATGGAAAAGAAAACAACGGAGGACTTCGGATGCGATCGGGATTACAGGCATCATTGTCCTCGGTTGTTAGAGATGGTCCGTAATGATTTTGAAGAAAGCCGCGCTTTCTTTCTTTCTTTCTTTTTGAGGACACCCCTGTTGTAGAACTGTTGGAAGAGCGGTCCGTCGCTAACTGGCGCACCTCTTTAGCTTGGATACGAAGGCTCTTTCGAAGCAACGCCCTTGCTGATAAGTGTAAGCCGATTGTTGATTCCCCTGTGCGCTGGTGTTATAGCGACGGCGAGCAAGGGTGTTTCCGGGAGATGCAGCCGAGAGATTCCCTCTGTGCTAGATTCCACGGATTTGCGGGCATGTAGTATCTACTTGAAAAATGTCCTCCGTCGACAAAACCTTTCGTACCATCTTTATCAAGCACGGGTTTTAAACCAATGACCTCGATGTAAGGCTATGTATAGTGTGTAGTGCGCGTGGTGAAGAAGTTTTTGCGAGGCCAATATAAATAATGTCCTACATTTTTATTGTTTTCTTAGCGGGCTCAATCTAAATACGGTGCAAGCAGCATAAGGACGAAGCAAATCAAACTTAAATTATCATGCCACTGAGCTAGTTGTAAAGCTTCATCTTACACTGCCAATAATAAGAAAACGTGTGAAATAGCTGCATGGCGTTTGAGAGGTGTCTACTTTTCTCTCGTGTCTGCGTCGGCTCGTGCAGTCTCTTGGAATGACAAAAAAGAAGACGTGCATTGTTTACCTTGTTTTTGTGATTGATTCACGCTGTTTTTCAGAGGGCGTTCAGACATGGAAACTTTGCCAAGACGTAAAGGTGAAATAGCGACATGGTGGCTTCACGCAGAAGTGCATACTGACATTTAAGATCAATGAGGTCGGCAGAGTTTCGCCCTGAGTAGGAGGTATTTTATCCTGTTGACTAAGCTGCTCATCGCAAGGGGAATGCGTGTCGAACGTCACGAAGCTAGAAGTGAGGGTTATGTGATGGTCGGGATATCAAGAATGTTTCGTAGAATGTCTATTGTATGTCTTCTCAATGCCCTTCTAACGCTTAGTCCGACCAGGCTTTTGCGTCCAAGTTCGTCGTCGTTTACACTTTCATGTCACGGTGTCTCAATTGGAGAGACAAAGTACTTTTAGATTTTGTCCAATGGTGGCGTCGGCGTCTGCACTCATACTACGAACGCGCAACTACTTTCCTTTCATTACTTTCCTCCTCTCACCTCACAAAGCCAACGCAGAGAGCGTCTGCCAACGTACGCTCGCTCCCCCCCCCCCCTCATCTAGCATTCTTCCCCGCGGCTACTACACCACCACTGTGCATGCGCGTCCCCTCGCCCGCTTAATCCCGCCTACACTTTCCCTCTCTCTCCTTGCAACGCCAACGCAGGCAGCGTTTGCTGACGAGTCTCTTGAATTAAAAAAGGTTGCGATGTCCATATGTAGACGTTGCTGGCAAAGGTTCTATAAAAAGTCATTGAACGGCCACCCTGCACCAGCTGGTACTCACCGACGGCGAGAAGGACCTTGAGGTTAGGGTTCTTCTTCTTGAGGTCGATGACCCTCTCGTAGAGGCCCTTCTTTCCGTTCTTGGTGTCGTCGTTTGCATCGAAGCTGGACAGCTTGTGCTTCTTCATCCACCCGAACGCGTAGATGATGTGCGTGCACAGCGTCGGGTCAATGTCCTCGGGCAAGAACTTGCCGTCGCCCTGGCGATACTGCGCCCAGTTGGTGAAGTAGCACACGATCTTCTTGCCCGTGTTGCCGCCACTCGGTGCAGAGGGGCCTGCAAGACAAACAAATAGCGGCGTCAGCAAAACAATTATCATCGTATGACTTTCATCATAAACATAGTGGCAGACGCATCTTCCACTGAAGCCTACATCTAAAGGCGTGCGTGCACTGGCTTCTCCGTGTGAGGCGCGGGGTGGGGGAGGGAGCGCGTTTAACTGCCAGACCACCTCCTCCCCCCCCCCAAATTTGCCGAGTCTGAATGATAGAAAGCCTTGAAACGCAAACAAAAGTTAAAAACAAGAAATGGTGTGTTTCTGGGTGTCGATGCTTCCAGAAAGATTCCAAGGCATTCTGGGGGTCAAGGTAGCAAGAACATCTTGTAATACAGCATCAGGAGTCCTCCACCACAGTTCTCTTCAAAAACGTGGTACCCTGGAATCTCCCCTTTCAATGACGACAAGACAGGTCAAAATGAGTGAAAGGATCTTTACCCAATTCCGTTTCGCTTTAGCGCACTTCTATGTCCATATGCCTATTGTGATCATCGGGTCTTTGAACACCAGCTCCGCGTCCATCGGTGGTACGCACATCAGCAATAAAAATAAAACGTGAAAAACACTTCTATCTGGCGCAGAGACCACGCCAAATTTCCTGCATCCAAGGTCATCAAACAGAACTTAAGCAAGCGAGTTTCTGATAGCATGCTTACGGTACGGGGAACCTTGCACTTTCAGCCACGAAACATAGTGATGCGAGTTGAACCACTTCAACTTATCGAGCTTTTTTGTTGTTGTTTATTAAGATTCCAAAGCATAGCAGTGTGAAGCGTTGCTCTTCAGCGAGGTCAAAGCACTGTAAATCGCACTGCTGGTCTGGATTAAATCCATATCACAGCCACGGTTTCACACCTTATCACATCTTCAGTTGCATTGTCAATGTAAGTTTTCACAGTTGGCTTTTATCAAGCACTAGTCAAACACGCGTGTTATTTTACAGGCTCTCTTTAGCTTATGCCCCCTGAAATATGTATGAATCACTTTTTTTACTTATTATCGAGAGCATAATATTGCAAATTTAGGGACAATACCATTCTCGCCAAAGAGAAATATATCTTGAAGTGAAGCGTTGTCAAGTGCCTCCATCACAATGTCAAAAAATAGATTTAAATGTGTTTCCAGAGATCAAGTCACACCTATGATCGGTTTCCTAAGGTCATACGGTCGTCATCGTCCATGTTTCCTACGTGTAGTGCAACTGCGGCTACAGTTTTATTCCAGTATTCATGCGTCATGCGCTCAATCCATATCTTCTCCCACACAGCGAACTATACGGCACATCTACGTTTTATTTCAACTTCGTATCGCAACCCAATTAGAAATACAAGTACGCAGTCCCCCAATGTCTGGGCACTGCGGATGAGGTCACGTCACTTGAAAACGGAAATAGAACTCACGCTTCGCATAGACCGATCAAGCACGATTGCGCGTGTCTTGTCGTTACCCAGTTACATACTTATCGCGCTCTGCGACCACCGGCACGAATAGGTGCGCCTCGATCGCTGCACTTCAGGTAACTGGGAGCTAGCTATACCAGCGGTGGAATACGAAGCCAAGTTCGTTGCAAGTCGTAGCAGCGAGCATCGATTACCGAAGCATCTGGCAATCGACGCAGACGACTCACGCGGCGCCCGCATCGAGGTCGGCACCGCGGCGACCAGGCTGCAGGTGCGTGCTGAATTACTTCACGGGCCGACCGCTGCGCGCGCGGTGCAGCAGAAAGCGCGTACGCCGTCTCGCGGAAAGATGGACACGAATGCTAACGGAGGCTAAAGCAAGCGATATATGTACAAGCCGGATCGCGTCAGAGACAGACGAACAGTGTGGTAAATGCTGTGCTCTTTCGCTTGCCGTACTGCATGCGCTGCTGTGTGTGTGTTTCTTCAGATATGGCTTAATTCAGCGCCAATTTGACCCTTATGTGGACAGCGTGCGCATCGTTTGTGGTGTTTTTTTTTCTCGTTGACTATAGCATATGTGCGAATCGGTATATGACTGATTGATTGATATGTGGGGGATAACGTCCCAAAACCACCATATGTATATGAGAGATGCTGTAGGGGAGAGCTCCGGAAATTTAGACCAGCTGGGGTTCTTTAACGCGCACCCAAATCTGAGCGCACGGGCCTACAACATTACCGCCTTCATCGAAAATGCAGCCGCCGCAGCCAGGATTCTGTCCCGCGACCTGCGGGTCAGCAGCCGAGTACCTTAACCACTAGACCACCGTGGTGGGGCGAATAGGTATATATCCCAGGAATAATTAAGCTGCTGTATTTCACAAGCCAGAAGAGCGATACCATTCCTGAGCTCGTAAAGGAAGATAGGACATACTTAGCAGTGATTTTCGCCCCCTTGAACTTGTTAAGGTTCACCTAAATCTGAGTACACAGGCCCGCGTTGCTCTTTCGTCTGACTGCGGGCGCGGTTGCCGAGAATCGAAGCCGCATTCACTGTGCTCAACAGCATGGCTTCCTCGCCATTACGATACCAAGATGGGTGTTGTTCAGTGACAGTTGCCTGAAGTAGAGTTCGTGTAAGCATCTGTGTGCTGCATCAAACTCCCTGTATTCACAATTCAGCCTAAAATAAATCTGCTTTCGAGAATTCGTTGCATTCCTTTGAGGCGCGTGTTTACGCCCACCAAGTCTATAGACATTCATCAAAGCAGGTAGTCAGTGTAACCTGGTGCGTGGCCTATTGTAACAGCACCAAATACTCGCGCCGCGCATGTTGATAGGCTTTATATTTGAAGAAAATCTGTATAGCGAAGTGTTGTAGATCCTATGCTCATTCGAAAACACTGTATTCCTACACTACGATGACGTCCGGTGCATTTCATATAAGCTTGAGCGGTGATATTTGGCTACCTTGTAGACGCTTCCACTCATTCATATAACATGAGGCGTGGTAGGTGAGCTTATCGCCTTTGAGTTTTATGCAGAATCTCACAACCATGCCGGCAGCGAACTATGTCTGGGGTGTCCATGCACCTTCTGCAGTGATAAAAACGCAAGAACACTCAGATTTAGGTGAAAATTACACAATTCATGGTAACGAACGCTATTACCCCAAGCCCGTCTTGGCATTTGCAATAGCCGCGCCGTTGCTCTAGCACGTAACACCCAACAATTTTAGTTATTCATGCAAGCACTTCTTCTGGAGAGCATCAAGCGTGCTTGCAGCAACTTTGTGAATAACGTGGCTGTTTTCTTTATTTGGTGTTTCTTTTTTGGCTGAAAGGGTGAGGTTAAGCACGTTTGTCACTTGAGGAAAATCAGCACTACTCATACGAGGGATTCAAAGAGGCCATATGTGTGACGCATCATAGAACATGGAGCATAAAAATGTTTTCCGCAGTTCAATACGAAATATGGATGAACAAAAACATGGTGCTCAAACTTTATTATATGAGCACAGTTTTTTACTACCATCATGACGAAGTACAATTTAAAGTGTTGATGAACGATAAATACAGTATATATGTAGCATGAACAGCAACTTACACAGAAACTGTAGAATTCCTGAATGGTTCCCTCACTGTCAACATTAATGAGTATGATTCAAAACACTCGTCAAAATGGAATGCATAATAAAGGAACAGATCCGCTGTGCTTAAACCCCCTTGTTATTAATTTTTCATAATATTATGACAGATCTTTAAGGCGGTTTCGGGTCGAACATAGTAGAGCTCATTGTATTTCATTCTAATCTTGTGAGGTATTTTTGTGTTCGTTTTCTCTTATTGCCTCGGGCTTGGGTATTCGTAGTGGCAAATTCGGACTGCACTCACGCAAGTTGTGTCACCACCCATAAGCTATGCTACGTAACATTTAAGCGCGGTAAATCGTTTTCCGTTTGATTGTGCTCCTCAGCAACTGCATGTAAGAACAAATGCGTACCCTCTTGCATCTAAGACACATTTGATTTGAGGCCCAATCAGAATAAACAAATTCAGTGTTAGAAAGGTAATTATAATGCGTTCAAGAAAGCTACACTTTCCATGTTCTTAATTTTAGTTCACAGTTCAGGCACTTCGTCGAGCGAATATTGAATGCAACTGCGCTTTGAACTCTGCATGTTTTGATGCCTCTGCGAACTCACTCCCCTCCGAAATATACTAGCAGTTAGCTAATTTATATGCCATACAGCAAGCAGAAATGCACGAAGGCAAAGAACAAAATATTCATACACTATTTTTTAAACAAGCAATAAGAAAGGCGAGATCATTCACAACATAGAGGATATCCCACGGGGTTAGGCTTAACTACACGCAACGCCGACACAAGATGACCCACATCTACCCAACGGGGTTGCCTGCCAATCTTCTTCTGTCACCTCTTTTCCTTTTTTTTTTCCCTGCTGCGGTTTTCGAAAGTCTGGCTCAACGCACACACGTCGTCACATCCACGCTTACTTATTTCTTATCGTCCTTCTCCCTCATACTACAGCACATTTTCACTCTTTCCCCGTCTGAGCTGTTCTTTCCGTGCCAGTAACGGTTTACACAGACGACTTCCAACTTGAATTTAGCGTTGATGGCGAAGACGACGACGATTCGAAAGTGCATCTACCCCATTGGCGCACGTGCACCGTTTTGTCCTTATACTACAGAAGCAGCAGCAATGCAGCATACTCTATCCCCACTCTCTCTCCTGTCAATTTCCCCACACGCTGCAGCAACTCTCATTTCTATAGCCCCCCATGTCTCGGACGCGTTGACGTAATAGCGGCCCGGCTAAGGCGGCCGTGCCACGGAGGTGACGTGTGGACACACTTACGCAACTACCGCGCCGGCCACCCACCTATACAAACACACCCGGTCACCTCCATCTTGGCTAATTGGATGCGTCGTGTTCTTCCTGTTAGAAGCGAGCGGTTGAAAGACTCGCCGCTAAGAAACTGAGGACGGGATACTTTTCTTTTCTTGCTTCGATTCTTCGGGTGGTGTCCCATCTGGTCAAAGAGGAGCCGACATTCTCCGGCCACGTCCACGAGATGTGGAAATAACGCGTTCGCTCAAGGGTCTCGCTGCAGTATATACAAGAGAGCGGCGAGCTTTTCTCCCGACGACCGTTGAGTGTCACGAAACCTTTGAGAACCTCGGTAAGGTCGAGCGTGGCGCTTTTGTAAGTGATGGGTGGTCGTCGGCGTTAGCCGGCAGTGTTGACACACGTTCTTAGTGTACTAAGGAAATGGCGAGGAAGCCTTACAATTTCAGCAGCGTGAGTAGAGGAACATGAAAAGCTGTAGTGCATTAATGCACGTTTGGTGTCAGAAAGAAAAAAAAATAGAGGAAACAGTTTTTTTTTCTACCGTGTACGTGGGCTTTTTTTTGCTTTCTTCGTTCGTATTCTGCACGTGGTGTCAGATGGTCAGCTTCAACGTTTGAAATAAGACGAAGACGGGTGATTGATGCTGCCTTCGGACACAGCCCAATGAGACCGGCGCCGTGATGTGCTGATGACTACTCCGATGACGCAAAGGAAATGTATTCGCGAGGGCGTGACAAGCCATGAATGCGAGGTGGTGGCCAAAAATAAAATACGTTATGGACGAAAAAGCGTTACGTAAAGCCTATTCTGTCGAAACGTACCATCGGGTCATAGCTTACAACTGCTCTTCGAGAAGTATAAATAGTGTTTTAAAGACGATAGTCTTACTTGAGGTACTTCGAAGCAAAAATTTTGGTCTGTCTGTCTGTCTGTCTGTCTGTCTGTCTGTCTGTCTGTCTGTCTGTCTGTCTGTCTGTCTGTCTGTCTGTCTGTCTGTCTGTCTGTCTGTCTGTCTGTCTGTCTGTCCGTCGTAACGATACCTAGAACAGCCAAAGCCATCCGCAGCACCCACCAATATTGCTCAAGGTTCAGCGTTCTTACTTGTGATTGCCAAATTAAAAAGCAATTATTGCGCACGTCTGAGGCACCATACCAACACGTCCATATTTCGTATGTGTACGTTTATACAAGAGAAGGCACGCATAAGTAATTCTAAGGATCTTAGCGTTAATCACGCTGCGCTGACAGTGCAACGCGATGCTGAAAAAGGCAAGTGGTTCTAACGCTTTGCTAAGACGACACGGTGGTGGCACCTCTCTGTCGCTTTGCGTTCTACTCCTTATTCCCTACGAGAGAGGCGCACATCTTCTTCCGTGGGCGCGCACGCCTTCCTTCATTTTCGAAAATAACTGCAAGATATCGCTCGTGTCTAGCTTGCCTCGATGCGCTCGTTCGCCTTCGCTGCACGAATTGAGACTCCCTAACGCAGTGCTTCCAGACTACGATTCACCAATTTTTTTCGTGCAGAACATCAAATAAACTCTCTCCACACGCAAGACTATCGTCTTTCGACGACATTTGCCGTGAAACATGCTGATACGGGAAAATGTTTTTCTTTGAAGAGTGGCATGCCGAATACTAAAACAATTGCGAAGATGCATCGCCGCTGATAGCCCCACGTCTTGTACATGTCCATTCTAAAAGAGCATGATAATTCATGATCCTAAACATGCCAAATTCGCAGTATACCTCATGCACTCACTTTGTATCATATTTACAGGTAATATGCATGCATGGCTGATACAACACAGGCGTACACATGTGCCAAATTGATCATGGTATGTGTGGTCGTCCCGAAACCACCATATGATTATGAGAGACGCCGTAGTGGAGTGCTCCAGAAATTTTGATCGCCTGGTGTTCTTTAACGTGCACCCAAATCTGAGCACACGGGCCCACACGCGCTAGAACTAGAATACGTTTATCTCAAAGAGAAGTCTGCGTGGCAGGTTATGCAAACGAACAAAAAGGAGATCAGAAACAGTGCAATACTTCCGAAATCATGGCCTCCGTTCGCAAGAAGTGCTGCGTTGTAGCTGGCTGTGAGGAAGGTTGCTATAGGAGTAACATTAGCGCAGGTGCCTGAACAATAGCAAATAAAAATTGGGAAATGTTCTGCTTCGTGTAACCGATCAGTATAAGCGTTTCTGTTCAGAAAGGTGTCCCATATACTCGAAACGCTCATACTATAAAACGTTTGTCATTCTTTTCAATACATCCTCCATTAGAGAAGATAGTCGACCAAAGCTTAAAATCTTATTAGTGATTTTTTTTTTGCGAATTGCTCCCTAGAGTAATACGCGATCAGGTTAACGTAGGAAAAAAAGAAAAATAAACCGTCCCTCTTTTATGGTGAACAATTAAGAAAAACACCAAATATTGGGGGATCGTTGAGCTTCGCCTGCAAGAGTGCAACACGATGGCAATATTGTGTCCCTAGTGCATACTTCAAAGGCTTAGTGATACGCTTTATTGTATGATGCCACTCGAAACGCTTATATCGTGGATTACTATAATGTATTCGATAAAGTTGAAAGTGGATTCTGTCAGTGAGGCTTTCGCATATAGCTGCATTCTGTGTAATGGGTCACATGCTTTAAACAGTGGGCAATTATGCACGCGATATCTTTTCGAACTTGCAATGCACCCGCAACCTGGCCTTTGTGGGATATTGTAGCAGTAACGTGCCTGCCTTTTGTAATTGGTGGCTGGGTTTAAACCATGAAGTCATCATAATCATCACAATTGGCACCGGATCGCAATGCAGGCATGTAAAATTCACAATTACTGCAGTATTACGTGTGCATATATAGGGACGTACGTATAAAAGACGAGTATGTTTTTAAAGTATGGCAATTACTATCACTGCATTTCCAACCAGCTGTAGTTATATTCCCAGCGGAGCTTGTAGACAAGCAGCTTTGTAGTAAAACAGTTGTTCGCCATGCAAACGACCCTTGGATCGATCTTCACTCGGATCCGGAATGTATTTGTATACTTCCTGATTTTTTGGTCACGCACAAGATGATCATTTTTATGTCAGCAAAATACAGGTGAAAATTGTGTCAGTCAGTTCTCTATGCAGTTTGCAAGAGAAAGTAAAGCAGGCAAGCATGGTCATTAGTTCGAAGTTTAGGCTATCTTCTGTCTCTCACTTCTACCAGTAAACACGGATGTGTACTTTAACTCTATGTGTAAAACTAACACTTCAATCGAGCCATTTTCTAATCGACATTGAATCCACCGTGATCCGTGTGACGCAACAAGGTATCACGCGTTCGACCACCGCCACTTTAGCGGCGAAAATAAAGTGGGTGTACAACTTCCTCCATTCCACTCTACACACCCTGTCAGCTGGAGATAACTCTATTTCCGACGATGCCCGGAAAGAAGAAATGTGAAGCGTTCCTGTTCCGCAGTCACTTCCGCGAGTCGGTCACGACGACGGCTGTAGCTCCATTTCGGCTTGCTTTCTTGTTCTTTGAGATATAATTTTTTAGGTTATACTCTGTATACTTCATATTCGTTCTGCGTCTATTCCTCCGAAAATTTTTTATTTATTTATTTATTTATTTATAAATACTGCGATCCTTCAGCTGAAAGATCATGGCAGGGTGGGAAAAAAATGTTCGAGAATCGGTACATACAAAAAAATAATGAAAACACAATAAATCGTACGATTTGAATATACAAGGCGAAGGTTCACAAACGCTTATTTCAACAAATTTTCGAGTAACATAACACATAATAACGTAACACGTAGAATACGGGTTATAGACTAACACAATAATTACAATAAAACAAATAATACAATGCAATGTGTAGTGATGGTTTAGGCGATACTGTTTTCAAACAATGACAGTTTCTTCTGTAAAACGAGATCATTTGTCAGGCTATTCCAGTCATTAATAGTTCTAGGGAAGAACGAATACTTGTGGCAGTTAATCCGTGAAGGTAAAAGAGTTATCGTTTTACTATGTCGCTTGCGAGTTGCGTAACCGGAAGAATACCGAAGAATGCCTGCATTGTCAACATTTAAATGACCATTTATTAATTGATAGAAAAACTTAAGCCGGCAAGTGCGGTTTCTGTCCACAACGGGTTGCAGACCGCTTTTTACCAATAATTCAGATACGGATGTTCTACCGTAGGAGTTATAAATAAAACGTAAGCCGTTGTTCTGCACTTTTTCTAATTGATTAATATTACGTTTAGTAAATGGATCCCATATTATTACAGCATATTCCAACATTGGACGAATGAGTGTTTTATATGCCAACATGCGTACAGACGGGGTAGAATATTTTAAGGATCGCTTTAGAAAAAAAAGTTTCCGTAGACATTTACCTGTAGTTATATCGACGTGTTTGTTCCAGTTTAGATCATTAGTTATCCATACTCCAAGGTACTTGTATTCTGCAACTTCTGTAAGATTGACGCTATTTGTGCCGTACTGATAACATAAAGGATTTTTCTTTAGTGTTATTTTCATATAAACAGTTTTGTTGTAATTAATTGACATTTGCCATTCCTGGCACCAAGAGACGACCTTGTTGAATTGATTATTGAGCCTTATCTGATCTCCAGCAGTTGATACCTTCGTGTATAATACACAATCATCAGCATAAAGCTTTACACTTACAGAAAGGCCATTCATTATATCATTTATATATAATAGAAAAAAAAGAGGTCCGAGGACCGAGCCCTGAGGTACGCCGGAATCCACAGGTAGTTTGCTGGAACAACTGTCATTAAATGAAACAAATTGTTGCCTGTTTTCAAGATACGCTCGTATCCATACTATAAGTTTCGGATTTTTCAAGATATATTGCAATTTATGAAGTAATTTTTTATGTGAAACTTTATCTAAGGCCTTTTGGAAGTCCATAAAAATGGCATCTAGCTGTTCACCTTCATTTAGTGCGGTAGCAAAATCATGGATGGTTTCAACCAGCTGTGTAGTGGTAGAATATCCACGTCTAAATCCATGCTGCGCTTTTGTTAGTACTTTGTGTTCATCAAGAAATGTAACAATCTGTTTGTGAATTATGTGCTCGAGAATTTTACAAGCTGTAGAGGTTAACGAAACTGGTCGATAATTCTTTATTTGAGTTTTATCACCTGCTTTGTGTAGAGGCTTAATTCGGGCAATCTTCCAGTCCTCAGGGAGTTCACCTTCGTTCAAAGACCTAGTATACAACACACACAAATATTTCGCGCACCACTCTGCGTACCGTTTTAAGAAGGCATTCGGTATCTCATCTGGTCCAACAGATTTCTTAACATCCAGATTTAGCAATAAATTAAAGATACCCTCTTCAGAAATAGTGACATCTGATATTGGTGGTAGGTTCGCATCGAAAGGTGGGAGATGATTATTATCTTTTGTATAGACGCTGTTGAAATAGTTATTAAAGGCCGTACAGACAGCTTTTTCATCACTCTCTAATTTTCCATCTAAAAGAAATACATCGGTAGAGCACGTGCCCGGAGTGACCTCTTTCCAAAATTTTCTTGGACACGTTTTAATAAATGACGGCAATTTTTCGTTAAAATACTTTTCTTTGTCACGAAAAGATTTTTCTTTAATTTCTTCACGTATATTGCAAATAATTGTTTTTAAATTAGGACTGTTAGCCTTGTTCGACCTTTTTTTAACCGTTTCAACTTTCGCTTCAGCTGTAACGTCTCTCTTGTTATCCAGGGATTGTGATTCTCTACTTTCTTTGTAATTAAAGGGATAAAACGCTGCACACAATCTTCAATCATTCTCTTAAAGCAAAGCCACAGTTCTTCAACGCTACGATTACTTGCATTGAAATGATCATATTCAAAGGCCAGAACATCAATTATAGATTCATCATCTGCTTTTGAAAAATTGGGAAATTTCTTCACCATCCTCTGCTGACTAAGTTCAACTCCCTTTAGCTTTAGTACCACAGCCTTGTGATCCGATATGCCATTTGTGACGCTGCACAACATGCTTTCTTTTATATTGCCACTTACAAGATATATATCTAGGATAGATTTCGTCCCCTGATCTATTCTGGTAGGGTCGGTGACTATTTGCGTCAAATCATATTGAAACATGATATCGGATATTTGAGTATCCGCAGCTTGACATGGGTCTGATATAAACGTTTCCCAATTCATATTTGGCATATTAAAATCTCCCGCTATGATTAATTTATCTTCGGTTTTTACGTGACAATGAAGGTAATCCTTAAGCTTTGCGATAACATCAAGGGAAGCATTTGGTGGCCTATAAACGACACCAAGAAGATATTTAATATTGCCAATATACACTTTACAGAAGATGCTTTCTATGTCTTGAACGTCTGGCATTTTTACGACACGTGTATTATTCCTAAAAAGAATAGCAACGCCCCCTCCCCTCCCATTTCGATCCTTACGGAACACTCTGTAATTTTTCGGCACAAACTCACTATCAAAAACATCATCTCGTAGCCATGTCTCAGTTAGTAATACAATATCTGGGTCATGTGCTAAAAGCATGCCTTCCAACTTCTCAGCCTTATTAACAATACTGCGGCAATTTACATTTAACACCACTAAACATCGTTCATCTAGTTTCCCCGAACCTTAATTTGGTTAGATAACTTATATCTTGTATTCTTATTATCATCCCAGCAAAAAAACTTTCCATCAATGCTTATTTTGTCAAAAACTAACTTCACTTTAGATCCACTTGCACGCTCGCGCGACGAACTTTGCCACAACTTTTTTCTGATATCACGAACACGAGCGGAAAAGTCTTCACTTATCGACAGCTCGGTGCCCTTCAGCTTGGAACACCTCTGCAGAATAGCTACCTTGTCTCGGTAATCGAGTATTTTTATAATTACTGGGCGTTTTTTGCCATTCTTTTTTCCCAATCTGTGACATCTTTCTATGCCCCTGACATTCACTCCCAGCTTTCCCTCAAACAAGTCCTTTTTTATTGTTTCAGTAAGGTCAGCAGTCGTTTCATTAGCTTCTTCCCCTAGGCCAAAAACAATCAAGTTATTTCGTCAACTTCTGTTCTCTAACTCGTCAATTTTTTTGACCGCGAATTCAAAGTCTTTCTCAAGCTGTGTTGCTCTTTGCTTTAAGTCGTTTACATCTGTTTTCAGTTCAATCAAAGGTTTTGTCTGTATTTCCACGGAACTCATCCTTTCAGTCAAGCTAGCAACTTCTTTTTCGATTTTTTCTTGTTTTGATAAGACACTGTTCATCATATCAGTGTCTAAATTGTTTCTGGAACTAGATTGTAGAAAATGGTTAAGGTATCAGCCTCTGTTCGATCCCGTCTACGTGATAAAGGTGTGCTCGCAAGCTTCGGTTGTTCTTTTTCATTCAAACAGTTAAACGTTTACTGCACGAAAACTGAAATAAATGTGCAATGGGCGTAAGTCATAAATGACCCCTGCGATACACCTAATGAGTGGTTTATTCGTATTGTTCAATAATGAGGAGTCATACGTGCAGCTTTTTGTATTAGCGGTTTCCAATACTTCTGTCCCTTCACCATGTAATTCACTTCATCCGTCCTACGATTTATTTTGCGGTTTACGCCTACACTCCTACAACGTATCGCCAGAATTTCTTCGTCTACTTTGCTTTATATGTGGTAGTTCAAGTAACTCGGGCTCTCTATTCATGAAAGTGATCAAACGCTAGAAATATCAGTAAGTTAATAAGTCAGCCAGCTGTGTTACAGCAGTGTCGATAATAAATTCCAGCCAATCCCAGCGTAGACTCATGGACTAGAAGCATTGTCAACTGGAGCACTCTTTGTTTTTGAACAGCCTAATTCTACGATCTACTCCATAAAGTGATTCACTGAGTGGAAAAGTCCGCTTGATGGACTGGATGTTTCGATAAGAGTGGTTTTCAATAACTTTTAGCTGGGGCATGGCCTGACGTACTACTCTCTCCCCTTCTTTTGTTCTTTCTTCTATTGTTCTTTTCTTGTATGTGTCCCTCTTTCTTTCACTTTTTCCTCTTACTTTCTTTTTCTTTGTATTTTTCATTGTTTTACTTGTCTTTCTTTGTTCCTATCTGTCTTTTTTTTCACTTTCTCTCGTTTGTTTTTTTTTTCCTTAATTATCTGATTCGCACTGTGTAATGCATAGAGTTTCTCAAAATTAACTTGAGGGCACTCTGGCACTGCGATCGTTTAGCGATCATGGGAACTGATGGGTAGTACACACATTTGCCTAGTCTTCGTATTTGTGGGCGTCGAATCGTACTTGCGGCTTCGTTTATTGCTGTGTTTAGATTTTGTTTTGAAAGAAAGATTTAACCCTTTTGAACTTCGTGACCCTATTTGGAAAGGTAATTGAAAAACAATAGGGGGGCGAAGCGCAATTACTGAACATTTGCTGATTTTTGTTTCGTGAGAAAACAGCTTTAAGCCATATGAACACACACGGAGCGAAAAGCAGGCCAGAAGTACGAAGTTTAGACAAATGTGTGTACTATCCATAATTCTCATGTTCACTGAAGCGCCGTGCGTTGCAGCTCCCGTAGATATAGCGCCAGAGTTCCCTCTAATGTATATTGGGAAACTCTATGGTGTAATGATCCTCGCAATATTTTCCTTTCTGATACCGTGAATTGAACCACCATGCTCGGGCTCATTAGCGCAACACTCCAAGTTATATCATATTTCAGTTCACTATGCTTCAAGTGCTACAAACAATCACTAGTCGTGCGTTTTTGAAAACGTTTTCCCCGTGCCAATATCTATACAACAATAAAATGTTATCTGACAACGCCAAAAAACAGCAGCCTTCGTAAAAACTCACACTCGCTAACGAAAAACAGATGATCTTTTGCAAGAGGATGTTTGAAAAAACGATATTATTTGAAAAATGGGGCATACAAATTGGCACGTAACCAGTGCCTCTTTGACGGCCGCATCATTGAAAAGCCGTCGACAACGGCTAGCTCCGCGTACGATGAACCTAATACTTCAAGGTGTATATTGTCATCAAGGGAGAACATAGTTCCTCGCACGGGACGGCTTTAAGCTCTCCCCTAGTAGAGTACCTAGTACTCTGTATCGTTACCTCCCTTTTTTTTTAACAAACATATTGACTCGCTTTCCCAGAGAGCACGCGCCCACCTTCGCAGCCAGTGGCACCGTCTCTCCAGCCAATCGCATATAGGTTCTAAAACGGGCACTTGGTATGTTTGCGCAACTAAATCTAGCAGCATGTAGTACAGCGTCTAGGGAAAAGATACACAGTGGCCTGGATTTGTCGATGGCGTGCATGCAGGCGTGTCCGACTTCGAAATGTGGCCTGTCTGTCTCGTGCCTATGCGACATCGCCGATCAAGCTTTCCTCCGTGACTTCCCTACGCGGCACCACCCAGATGCCTGTCGTGCTGCTGCTGATCGTGTACGCTTGCTTTGCGCACGCTAAGGTGACATAGAGTCTTAAACGAAGAAGAAACAAACGCAGTGTGCGTCAGCGTGTCTGGACGTCGTTTTGCTCTTGAATGCTACGGTAGCGGTTCGTTGAAACAGCGGTTGCCTTTTGAAAAAAAAAAACTGACTGGTAGCAAACTTCCATTGGCGGTTGCACACAGACGGCGTTCTGATTTTATCGGGCGATATTGGTGTCACCGTGACATTGCGTGACCTTTTCCCTTCGGTGATTTTCGGCCAGAAAGGTGGCACGAAAATACCAACTATTTTATTTACGTATGTAATTCTACGTTTATGAAATCACTATAAAAACTGAGATAAGGCGCCATTCAAAGGATACAAGCAAAATATTTTTTTAAGTACGCAGTTGATTCGCTTCGTTGCGTTCGTGCCTTGTATGTGCCTTAACCTTTGTAGTCTTGAGTGCCAAAAATTTGTCTCAAATTGAAAACATTGTGCCCAGTGAGAAAGGAGCTCGTGAATAGGGCCTTATACGCGCAATAGGACGTTGGTTCCTCTTTATCGGCATCCACTGCCGAGACGTTGAGACGTGGTCGCCGTCCGAATTCGGTATTTCAGAAAATAAAAAAAAAGATGTTCTACTTTGAGTAGTCGCTGCTGCACTCGCAGCAGAAATGAAACTCTTGTTTCCACAAAACGCCAGCAAGCAAGCGTTTTTTTTTTTTTGCTTTCTTTTCTGATATGAACTGCTCGCGGTACACTCGCGTTGCTGGCACGCGGATAAAACGTCGTTTTCTATATTTAGTTAGCAGAAAACAGTATTTTCTTCCTTGACGCTTGCTCTGAACGCGTTTTTTAGGGGTGGAGCTCCTAAGGGTGTGGGTCTGTCTATCCTCCGATGGTGTATGTTGCCATCGGTGGCACGTACCCGAAAGAGCAGTCCTTTGAATATCCGCTGGGTGGCGGCACTTGTATATGATGAATACATGAAGAAAAGATGTGAGGTGGCTGTACTTGGAGTGTTCACTAGATAGATGTACGGATGGACAGCCATACGGACGTAAAGATGGACGGATGGACTGACGGACGCACAGACAGACAGAGGGGTGGTCGCACGGAGGGATAAATGGGTGGACAGACTGACAGAAAGATGGACGGCCGCACGAGCACACACATGAACGGACGGACGGACAGGCGGAAGAACGGACGCACGGATGGACGCATGGAGAGACGCACGGAAGGACAGATGCACTGATGGTCACATGGATGGACGGACACACAGATGGACGCACGGACGTACGCATGGACGGACATAAGCAAGAACGAGTGGGCGGTCGAAACCACGGACGGGATGACGAACGCTTCGCCCCGCCAATCACAATTCACTCCGTGGATATGCTGTAATTTTTTTATTGTGCCCTCCACTGAAGCCAAACAGAAAACAACTGAATGAACCATGGTAGATGAACTGCGGCGCCTCCAATACGCTTGCTTTAGGGCCAGTTGAGTTTAGCCTGCTTTCGGTAGAAGCAGTACAAACCGTGTGAACGACTACAGCTCATCTTCGGTAGAAAAACGGTCAGAGCCGACGTTTACTTGTCAAGCGTGGAATGTCGTAATTTCTGTGGATGTTTGGTACAGTTTTTTTTTTGTTGGGGCTGGGCGTGTACCTTATTTCGTATGTGTGTTTTTTAGCCATTTCTTTCAGTCTACTAAACAACCTAACCTTCTCTTCCTCGAGGCGTGAATAATAAATCCAAGCGGTGGGACAGATAGGTAGTAGTACATGTGTTTTACACATCTGACCAACATGGCAATCGGCACTACTGGATGTTACTTCAAATTTCCTATCCCTTCTAAACACGACATCAACGTGAAGGCTACCTAAATGTGCTGGTATAACTATTATCAAATATATTTGAAGGCGGTGATATCTTCTTGATCCCATCTTAGCGCACCACTACAGTGTGTGTTCGTGTGTACGAGAGTGTGCGTATGTGTGTGCATGTGTCTGTCCGTCCGTCCGTCCGCCCATCCGTCCGTCCGTCCGTCCGTCCGTCCATCCGCCTGTCTGTCTGTCTGTCTGTCTGTCTGTCTGTCTGTCTGTCTGTCTGTCTGTCTGTCTGTCTGTCTGTCTGTCTGTCTGTCTGTCTGTCTGTCTGTCTGTCTGTCTGTCTGTCTGTGTGGAGCACCGTCGCGTATGCTCACTTGTCCGCTTTGCCTGTACTGCATGAAAATAGGAGCACGAATGACAGCTTCTTTCGCAGTTTTCGGACAGACCAACAAAACAACTTTTTACTTCTGAACATGTCCATTGCTGTAGATTTCTTTCTAACAATACACTAATCGTGTTCTAAAGTAATCAAGCCTTTATTATTCATAAGCCTCAACAAAATGAGGTATCTCATTCGTGTAAGAGATCATCTTCGGGTGTTCCGGCGTACCGATGTTGCGCAAAGCGCATTCTGCGTGAACGAGGTCACTGAGATCTCCAAGGTTCCCGCTTATCGGTGTCCGACATATCGCATTGTTGTACGCACGCTGGTTCTGCCTAGCGTGACTGCATCTCCTGATGAAGTGCGTGCACTGCCAGAGCTGACACTATCAGGGGACTGTGAAAGCTCGGCTAAAGGCGGTCGGTATGCGTGCGCGGGGGTTGATCTCTGATCTTCATTGTTGTGCAACGATGCACCAGCTAGTGCGTTCATTCAGGCCACGTACAATTCAGATCATTTGTATGTAGGCACTTCAGCAAGCAAATGCTCTGGCGTTCTTCGCAAGAATCAGTGCGGACAAATATCTTACGTATAGCGGCATATGTTAGGTCGTGGGTGTCATTTCTGACGAGCTTATCGGTTTCTCCGATAATGTGTAGGGCAGTACGACTGGTTAGCATGTAACGGTTTAAATTGTTGTAGTGAAACATTATGTATGAATTATTACCAAGAGTTTATACAATCGCAAATGTTGAAGGGATATTTTGGCACTTTCTGACCAGCACTATTTTGCATTAGTCCTTCCTCACCAAGTAGAATATCGCCTGACTGGTAAGCGATGATGACAGAAGCTTCATAATACCAATTGAAAAAGACTATTGGGTTTTATTATCGTCCCATTATACCTACTTACAAAGTCGCTCTGGCAAAACTAATTATTTTCCCTGATTTTTGGGTCTAGTCGCTACTATAACCTTGCAGTACACAAATCTTCGAGATGTCAAGTGGAGTCAATGAAACATATAGGTTGCAACAAAGGGCAGAAAAGCCTGTAAATATTGAACCTCGGAAGGGAGTAATTTATCACAGTAAGTCTGAAGCGTGCATTCGAGCTCGGGCATTTGAAGGCCGAATACCAAAAGAACGATTTCATTGCCAGGCGAAAGCAGAACTGCTTTGTATTTTCGGGCTAATGTGTGAACAATTTTTGTGGTTTTAGTTTTAAATTTGCTTTGCTATAAACATACTGTTCTAAAAAAACTCACGTATTGTTGAAGCGAGCCTAGATGCATAATATTAAGAAAACGAACCTCAAATAGAAATAGAAGTGCTTGTGCAATGAGAACTACCTTTCCACAATGTTGTCTATTCACGTAGTTTATAGTATTCATGCATCAATGGGTGAAGGAATGTGCACACCGTCATGCGCTTTCTCTTATCTCACGCTCACAGTTCATTATTAGAACATTCTGTGGGAACAACAAAATAAAGCATTCAAATGGGGCTTTACGTTCTACAATTAATAGCCCACGGCCCTTGGCTTAAGTCAACTGCGGCGAAACTGCGAACTGTCTAATTAACTTTGAAGGCTGGGTTGACAAAGAATCACAATGATGTTCAGAGGCTTACAATATGAGACAACACTTTCAAACTTAACTTATGATATTTGTTTTCATAATTGATGGCGGCTTGTTCATGCTGGCGTATTTATGTCAAACACCAAAATACACATAAAGAAATATGTATCAAAAAGATACGAGTCCGCAACAAAAAGACCACTACTTATAAAAACCATCATGACCTTTTTAAAGAATGAGGATGAAACACTAAGTGAGTACTATCCCGCACTGAATGGGTTGATCAGTCTCATGAGAGAGGCAACAGCATTATTAGCAATCATTCTGCTACTATGTTATACTCACTCACATGTGATCATTCATAGCTCTAATCCATTTTCAGACAGTGCAGCCTCAGCATTATTGA
This sequence comes from Rhipicephalus annulatus, assembly GCA_013436015.1. Taxonomy (NCBI): domain Eukaryota; kingdom Metazoa; phylum Arthropoda; class Arachnida; order Ixodida; family Ixodidae; genus Rhipicephalus; species Rhipicephalus annulatus. The sequence goes on from WOVY01004026.1 coordinate 257,488, forward strand.
CTTGGCCACAGTGGAGTAACCTCGCGTGATTGGTATTACGTCTTCAAACAGTACAGTTATTATTCCATTGTTACGTTCTATGCTGTATCCTCATGACGTTTTACCACTCACACTGCCGCTCATAATTCTGCACAGTAACAGACATCCTGCCATGGCTCGTTATTCAGACTGCGTAGTACAACGCGGGCAACTGGAACAATGCACAATGGCTTTAGCGAATTTGAAGGGAACCACACAACTCTTGCAGCCGCTGCTGCTTTGCGAGTATATAATAGCTATCTTATGCACGAAGGTAGCGAGAGGTTCGCCCGCAACTTTCTTCATGACTCGAAGCTACTAAGCAACATGCCCTACCACCAGGACTTGAACGAAGAGAGCCGTCCTGCAGCTTTAGTACTTGAGCGATGACCACTCATTGGCTATGCATCACTGCCCGATCGGGATTGAATTCATGGCACGGCAGAGCCATAAAAGTAGTGGGCCGATAGCAGCAGTTCGCCGTACAAGAGACAACGCCCAAATTGTGCAAGGGTATTTGTCATACCCCCGCACAAGCTGATCAGTTATACGATGACAGTCCATGGTTGTTTGAAAGCAACGAACGTTTCGTCGTACACTCATGCTGTATGGAATATGAGCTGGCAGTCGATATCTCTCGATAAAAGATGAGGTCCACAAGAGCTTCGTAGAACCTGAGCTGGAATTCACTAGAGAATATTGCATGGACATGCAAAGCCAGGGACAGAGTTAGCTGAAAGACCTTTTTCGCAAAACAGTAGAGTGAGTTCGACGACACTTGCAGGGGTGGCAAATTTCATCGACTTATCTAGGAGGTTGAACGTCCCAAAGCTACCATATGATTATGAGGGACGCCGTAGTGGAGGGTTCTGGCAATTTTGACCACCTGGGGTTCTTTAACGTGCACCCAAATCTGGGCGCACGGGCCTGCAGCATTTTCGCCTCCATCGAAAATGCAGCCGCCGTAGCCGGAATTCAATCCCACGACCTGCGTGTCAGCATGAGTGGCAAAGCCTCACCTTGAAGTATATAATTTCAACACTCTGACGGCATTTGCACATGGATTGCCATATGCAAAAATTTTACTGCATCGTGCATGTGAAACTGCTTAATGAACCTTCGAGGACTTGAGAAGGTGTACGTCACCAGTAGGTAGAAGGCCTTGCGTAAATTTTGCAGCACAACCACTCTCTACGCTATGGCACCTCTGCAATGTTGTTTAGTCCTACAACTTTCCTCGTTCGACTGACTCCGTGTGTCCCAATGTGTTATTTCACTATTACTTTGGTTTATTCTGTGATAATATTTGGACGACATAGTGCACTTCAAAACTATAGAAGCACATTGGGCTTTGAAGCCGTGCACTCTGAAGCTAAAAAATGGACAAAACAGCGTATATGTCATGAGAGAACCACTTCAAATCAGATGATAACGGATTATTTAGCGTGCCTTTTAAATATACGTAAGATTCGCACAATAACCGAGAGAAAGATGCAAAAAGCACAGTTATTCTTGCCGGCAAACTTGGAAACATAATAGACATGAGCGTTTCTTCGAAAGTATCGGTGATTTGATAACATGACAGATGTGAGCCAGTTACAATACCATGGTGCATGAGTCCTTCATGGGTTCAAGTGAGAACATACCATGAGTTCAATCACTAAGTTCTTACGCTAAAATGTGCCTGAACGCGTGGTAACTATCAAGTCTGATGCACCAACACTCTATATGATAATGAAGCACACCACAGTTGCAAATTCTGAATTGACATCAAGGATATGGAGTTCTTCATCGAGAACTTGCGTCTGAGTACACATGCCTCTTATGCTTGGCCTCCATCAAAATTCCTCCGCCGTGCTCGGAAACCATCACACGCCTCAACTCATAGCACGCCCTAATTCATCATCGGTATGATGGAACTAATAGCACAACTTAATTTCGGTACTAAGTACCCACAGTCTTGAAGCCTGTGTACTACGTCCATGCGTTCATCGGATACCAAGTTACGCTAAACGGTACTCTTGATTTGAGACACATGATAAATACATTATACGTATAATTTAGAATGCACTACATCAACGTATAAACAATTCCTACAATTTGTACAGCCCAGCAGTGGAGGCCTGCCGGCAAATTTGTGAAGGGCATTTTTGCGCACACCCTCCAAATGTGTGCAGCCAGTGGGGCAGGGTTTTAGCCCCACTACTTGTGGTAGAGTCGCGCAGTGCCCAAGCCACTCAACCACCCCGTTATCCCTTCCCCTGTTCAGTTTGAACACCACCCACCAAACTTCCTCTGTTTCCAGCGCACTTCTTCGGTCCCCGCGGAATAAAGACACCGTGATTCTTGCTACAAAGTTGACTTCTCCCCTCCCGCCGTATTTCGCTCATGGTGTCGAGTCTTAAGGTGTACTCTTGCTGACTTCCGTCGCCCGCACTGAATTAAGCGCGTCTACTGCGGAACGGGTTCGTATCTGGGCCAGCGCCCGCACAGCGGCCGGCGTTAAGGTCAGGTCGCCGGCGCCTGGTGTGGGTAACTCGCACGCTTGAGTGAGGCGCGTTGTCTAGCTACGCGTGTGCTGTCGTCGCTTCCATTGCACTTTTTGCGAAAGAAGCCACCCGGACCTATCAGTACTTATCATTCGTAATTCGAACATGAGGCTTGCTCCTTCCACAGACAAAAATTAGCGTGTTTTGATTACTTTCATTTTGTTTATAACTACTATTCTTCAAATTAAAATTCTATAGAACTGATTCATTTGTTTCATCTTGAGAGATAGTGGGACTTCAGTCCATTGATCTTGAGTCCAGTGCTTCATTGGCTGGGGTGGCTCGACAGAAACACAGACAAGACGAATACCGGTATTTATGTTGATTTTCTGCTTATGTTATTTTCTGTCCGTGTTTCCACGACTTACTTTCTTTCACGATAAGGCGCCATGAACCTTTTTCATTGCATTGATAGTTTGATTGCTGGCGCTATAACAACAGGCCAACATTAGCGATCATTTAGCCTTTTTTGACTGATAATATGTAGTGTTAAAGAGTGTAAAATAACATATGCTATTAGCGTAGTTAAAGCTACAAGCTACGGGAAATCAGGGGGCACCAAACAAAGCAGCACTGTTTTTTGGATTCGCCGACATAGTTTATCAGAAATAATCAGACATTAGCCGTCTTCGCAGGCTTCTGGTGGAGTAAGCCTCTCAAAATATCGCTTTCGAAAATAGCAAGTAACTTTCTATCGCCTCAATTTGTGTCATTACCTGTTGGCTTTATCGACGAAACGTACAGCAAAAGTGCACGCTTCACTCGATTACCCTTTGTTAATGCGGAGTGACCCATCCTGCTGTGGCGTGCATTTGTAGGCCGAGCGTGATGATCAAGTCACTTCGGCTGAATTTCTACAAAACAAAAACGCTAAACCATAACTCTACGTTCAATTACGCACAAACCATTCGAATTTCGGGGCTGAAATTTTAGCGGGAGTTGCACATCACGGCGGACTTAAAATTACGTCAAAATTCTGACCAGCAAAGTTAAACCACAGAATTTAACACTTAGCCAAGGTAATTGTGCCTGTTGTTATGCCTATTGTAGCAGCACTGTCTGTCTCCGGTCAACGCCACTGAATAGTTTCCATAGCTTCCAACTTCTTCCACATTACATGAAGACGCATGCTCAACCAATGCAACCTCGCAGCTTTCATCTTTCGCTACGACTGAGACCTTGATTATTGCGGTGGTATAGAAAGCTTTTACAACAGACATCTCCATGTCCCCAAGAACTTCCTTGTGTAGAACCTTATGCACCGCGTGTGCCATCATTCAGGCGTGCCCTACTTCCATGAGGGCGAGTTCACTTCAAAATTAACGCTGATGTTACATCTCATCACCGAGCAAATATTCTGGGAGGAAGCTTCAAACAGAAAGCTCTCTTTCATTTTTCTTCTCTAATTCTTGCCATGCTTATGTTTTCGTTGGACCACACACTGCAGCCTAGTTCCGAAGAAGTAGAAGTTCTGTAACGTATATGATCTCCTTTTCGCTACTGTCGCGCTGTCGTTTTGACGCAAACAAAAGAGATTCGCGGGCCTTAAGAGTCATAAGAAGGACTAGTAGCCTGTCAGGGGCTCGCTACACATTGCAACCCTTCTCTGCCACTCTGCCGTGCCTTGAACCCGAACCGCTGACGTCACACACGCCGTATGTTGCCGAGCAGAGCCGCACACGAAATCCCGAGGGACACGCGTGCGCGTGCGTGATACGCGCGCCACCGACTGCAGCGACGCGATCCGTGACTGTCGCAAGCAGCAGATCCTCGGCTGAGCGCGCCGTCTGCTTGCGGTGCTTCGTGACTTCTCGCAGCGTCTGCTGCACAGCATCGGGAACAGACGTATAGACAGAAGCACGACGTGACCGCTGCGGCGCTCACGAAGCAACAAGACGTGTCACAGAGATAACACAAAACAGCAAAGTAAGTGCTCCTTGCACGGCAGACGCTAAGCCAAAGAAGCTAGCGCATCGTCTTCACGGCGATGGCGTCGAGTCGCTTCGTACTTTAAGCGCATCATGTACCGCTTGCCGTTGACGTTGTATGGAGCAGTTCTTGTCAATACTGGCAGGCAGCGCTAGTTCCTTGACTACATCGGGGTCGCTGCGACTAGGGAGAGATCATCATGTCAGATACGTCTGGGATGTCACGGGACGTGATTCGACCGTGGAGCGTGCAGGATAGTAAACAACAAACGTCAGAAAATTCTTCACGTGTCAATGAGTATATTCCCCCTCCGCACTACTTGTCCCCAATGCATGGCAGTGCTTAAGCGCAAGATAGATGCCCTTATGTTGGCACCACAGCGGCTTCGCTTCTGCACATTCAGAAAAGTTCAATAAGAAGAAAAAATTGCGCCATTTCCCGCTACAGGTAACTATATTTATATGCCACGCAGCGGGTGCTAACGCTTTCACTGGAGGCGACGTTCACACTGGCGCTCATCACGGTGTTGCGAGGGAGAGAAATCATGGTAGGTGCAAAGCACGCAGTGATGGACTGGTGTTTCCTACTGGTACGTGCTGGTCTCTGCTAATGGCCGATGATAGATAGAAGACGCTGATTGGACCCAGAAACCCGCAGTCCGGCTTAAGTTAACGCGCATGCTGCGAATTTTTATTGTTGAACAACGCGCAGGAGAAATATCCCACCAGCACTACTATGGAGCTGAAGATGCAGTGCTTTTATACAAGGGGTGGCCGGTGAACAGTTGTGCAGCGCGAGCAGTATCGTATGAAGAACTTTATTAAAGTCCTGAGGATCAGTCCAGTGGGTTTTTCTTAATGACCAATATTTCTGCACATTGGGACAGCATATTGCACACCCATAATGAAGTACCTTGTACTCTGAATAGCAGCGCTGAATTCAGGGATTCCGCGCTACCCTTCGTAGCCCAAGGGCTACTCAGCTACAATTGCAATGGTCCTTAATAATTTCCGTCGACAGGGCCTCATCAAGTGTAAGGCCAGCGGGAAGGCCTTACGTTCTCCCATACTAGAGTACCTAGTACTCTAAATTGTTGCCAACGTTTAGGGGCGAACCTCCTAAAGTCATCGATCTGTCCCTCCTAGCTCGTACGAGACTGCTTAGTTCGATGACTCACTCACTTCGTGCAGACAGACAGACAGACAGACAGACAGACAGACAGACAGACAGACAGACAGACAGACAGACAGACAGACAGACAGACAGACAGACAGACAGACAGAGCAGACAGACAGACAGACAGACAGACAGACAGACAGACGGATGGACGGACGGACGGAACCGACAAACAGACAGACAGACAGACAGATGGACGGACGGAACCGACAAACAGACAGGCAGATGGGCGGATGATTCACGGCTTAACGATAAAATCCTCCGAAGCTTCACCCCACTCAACATCATTGACTCCGTGGATATGCTGGGAGTTTTACCCAAACACACTCGCTAGCAGACGCTGCCAGAGTCGGTATTGCGAGGCGAGAGAGGGGGAGAGCTTATAAGAGGAGAATGGATGGGAGGAGATGCACATCCACAGTAAAGGTGGTCACGCCGGACACCTGATTGAGCACAACTCTAAGAAGCTTCGCATCTAAAACACAGGGAGAAAAGGAGAGGTGACGAAGGCTCACAGGGAGCTTTGGGTTGGTTAAAAACCTGACATTTCAAAATGCACACTTTCATGATCTGATTGTGCTGCACATTTCGCTCGCTTTACCTCAGCATAACAGTAGCATGCTAATGTTGTGCTCGCATATGCATGCAATAATTTTGTCCTACCTGCGTGATGCTGATCCCTATGTGGTCCATATGTGTTGACGTACAAAGAAACCCTAGTCTCTCCGCGAGCTCAATTGCTTTTTTGTGTCACTTAATAACTTTTTGGGGCCGATTTTTGCTACCACAACCCCAATTTTTATGAAGCACCGACCCAGAACTCCTATCATCGAAGCACTCATTAGTGCTGTCTTGTGATGTCTAAACTACAGCTCATTCGGGTAATGTGACCTCATGTTGGCTAAATTGCAGCTTTTGTATAGAGAAATACCATCTGTCGGCTAAAGAGGGTAAATATTAGCCAATGTTAGCTAACGATGTCTAAATGAAGACTACTACTAGCTAAAGTAGACTAGTCTTTGTTAAATTATTTTACGTGCTGGCTAATGTCAACTAATCAAGGCTAAGCGTTTCAAACATCAATATTACCTTCTTTCAATCTCGATTTAACAGTTTCCATGTATATATCACATTTTCGTTGTGATGTAAAAAAATAAAAATAATGCCCCTGTTGTGTATAAACAGGCTACAACTAAGCTTTCTTATGCTTGATTTTTTCAACATCGTTTGTAGGCACACAATGAGTTGCACATTCCCGCTTTCCGCTACACACGTCAAGACACATATGGATCGTGTACCTTCGATAAAGCAAACTTAAGAGCCACTGACTTTTTCCGGCAGAGTTATGCAGCGATCTTCTGTGTAAGTACTGTCATACACATCAAGCTCGACTTCCGAGTCATGGCTTACGCGTACTACTACTACCAGGCTGTCGCGATCACCCACATTCAATCTCGATGTTCCCACGACCATTTCACTGCCGAAATTAGCTTTCGCATCGAAGTGCAGGAAAGACTGCGTCTACGTACAAAATCGTTGCAATCGACAAATATCGAGAATATGGCGAGTCGTTGACGGGCAATCCTGCGCACAATCTGTCAGCCGCTCGTCGTTGCAGTTGACGAGACGAATGAATAGGCATGTCTTATGAGAGGCAAGCACATTGAAATGCTGCTTGGTTTCCGTGGTTTGGTTTCTAAGCTGTTTGGTTTCTGCAGTTACGTAACGCATGGATAAACGGACGTACACTGCTGACATTGAGAGAACAGAGGTCTTTTAGAATAAAGCAGAAAGGTTGGTCTGAGATAGTGCGTTCTGGCGTGCTGCGCAGCACTAAGGAGAAGGAAGTGGGAACACGGAAGGGTGATGAAGTGAAATGGTGGGTATCGGATGAGGTGACAGGACGACATAATCCAGTGGTTTTCATGGGGAATAGTATCTAATTAGGTACTCTCTAAATAAACCTATCTCTTGAGGATATTTTCTGGTCGGCAGTTGCGAACACAACGCAGCTTTCAGCAAGTGTTCTTAATTTTTTTTGTCCACTGCCAGTCTACAAACACCGTCTATTATTGTGACCCAGTCGCCCTAAAGATCCAGTTTTATGTTAGTCGTGATTTGTAGCTGATTCTTCTCTGAAATATGGCAGTTACTACTCCATAGCGTCTGGCAAAGACAAGCGTCACATTCATAATAATCGCGTATTTCTTTTATCTTTTATAGTGAATGAACGACGTCGGAGTATAGTTGAGGGCTTTTGTACTAATGCTCTCAGGACAGGCTATGGGCATCCCGCACTTCTCCCCAAGCCCGCTTTAGATATGACGTGAACAATATATTCTAGAATACAAGATGTGACAACTTCTCAAGTTTTTCTTCAAAACTATATAATAAGAACACTGAGAAACGTGCAAATAAATGTTTTTCTATTTTTAAAGTTGAACATAAGCATTTGGGCCATCATAACCATAAGTATATACAAGTCCCGAAACCCCCCTCCTCATATTATTCGAACCTAAATACGCGCTGTTTCTCAATAGCTAGACAAAATAAATTTCTGTGATACAGCGCTAACATGAATAGTAGATTAATATTTCAGCATTATTTGCACGGCGGGGACGGAATTGAAGTGCATGAAAAGTTGGAAAGGTCGTGTGTTCTCATTTAGCGCACACTGATATCTGAACGCAAACATGGTCCATGGCTTGTGAGTGACCAAGCCTACTATATGTCCCCACTAATCTTTAAAATATACATACTAAAGATGTTACAAGAAAAGTACGGTAGATATAAAGAACACTTCATTCTGGGGCTTTTTTTTTCTTCCTTACCACACCTGATTAGCGGTGTGTAGCGGAACTCAAGTTTTCGAAAGCAACTGCGACATTATGTATGGCATGCACTAGCGTGCTCTTTGATGTGCAAGAGTGACGCACTGCTATTTATATCGGCAGCACACATCGGAAATATGCAAAAGTGGCTTCTTTGGTGATGCCCTTCGTAGAACGAGGAGAAAGATTTCTAAAAAAATGGAAGGAATACTAACTGTTCGGAACTCAAATTCAAAAATACTGCGGAAGGAAGAAGGCGAGAACCTGTGATACCTCGAATTGAAATATGTAATATACCACGACGCTTAAAAAAGTGAGCCAGAAGATTACGGGCACGCCATCTTCGTATACATTTACCGCATATTTAAAAAGCTGCCACAGCAGAAAAGAAAACATTGTGACATAATAATAATCAGTTTTCAATTCACAGCTCCTCCATTTCTTTTATTCAGCGATGATCACACAGTGATCGTACTTGTATCTTTTCTTTTGCTGTATTTTTACGCTGACAAACATTTTGTCAATGCCCCGCAACGGCTTCATCATTTCATTTGGTCAAATAAAAGAAGCATGACAGTTTACTATTCTTTTGAAACAAGAAAACAGTTTGTCCTTACTTGTGAGACTGACTTTTCGTAGCGGTCTTCGGGCACCCATGGTACCTGTGGCACACCATGCTGCCAATAAGGCAAAAAGCATCCACCTGGGTTTCTGAAAAGACAGAAGCAAAATACACATTGAATAATGGCAACGTATTTTTTGTCTGAATAGTTTGTCTGTATAAGTGTGCATTCGATAGCAGAGAGTGACATACACTCATGCTACTGCACACAATCATACGTAGAAGTAGATACCATAGCAACAACTGTATCACTTCTGTTTTGGAACTTCATTTGCTTTCATACTGAAAGTTACTGAGACAACAATAAACACAAATTGAATATATGTTCCTTCGTTGTTACTTCGTAAATTAAACCTAAATGGTAGCTCACCATAGGTGCAGAACATTTCATTAGGTAAGCAATATCGACCAAAAAGAACTCGCCACTGATAATGACTGAACAAAACATTTTCCCCTACATTCATGTAATCATACATATTCGCTGTTATAACATCGCCTTCATTAAACCTTTGCACGTATATTCGGTTGTCTGCCTTATCTATTGAATACGCAGTTCATCCCCGCCTTTCCCGTGCGTCAGATGCTCCAGCACTCATAGTCTAATTCTCAGACATTACTCTCGCAGATAGAGAGCTGTCGTAACTGGTTGGGTCCAAAGACCTAGCTCACTCTTTCTTTTTTTTCTAATTTGAAGCAGTAATTTAGCCTTATATGCTGATCATGTGCATTGCTACAGCCGGCGCACACTAGCGCGAAGTGTTTTGTTTAGGGGGGGGGGGGGCAATCTCATGACTCATGGCAGTCGTACTATGTGTGCCCTTTCTAAATGTTTAATCTTCATTTTTGTGCTAGTAAATCAATCCTAATCATGAACCAACTCACCTAAGCAGCAGCTTTAGGGGCCAGTTGGAAATTACGGATAAGTTTACTGAATACGCATGCAGTTTAAAATATCAGTTTGCCAGCAATTGTGCAAGGCGAGGTGCAAATTCATTGTACTTCAACTACGTCTTTTTCAGATAATGATAGGGTGAACACGCCAGTTGCTCATTCAGATGTTATTTTTGTTTAGCAATAGTTCCAGTAAGCGCATCTTCTTTCTGACCCTTGAGACAATTGTGAAACTTCCGCGAAGAACGTGTGTCCTGGTTCGCCTGTGTAAAAAAGAAAATCCCCATCGTGTCCTAATGCATTGGCCGTTCACGCTTGCATACGCTGTAATGATACTCTGCTTCTCTCAAACCCAGAAAGTGACAAATTTAAGTCGCATAGAGGTGGCTCTGCAGTTATTGCATATTCATTGCCATGCGTCATTCTCTCCAGCGGTGTGGTTCACAATATAACGCAGATCGATCACACCGTGCAGTGACTGTTAGGAATGAAACAACAACACATTTAGCCTAACGGATTGTCCTGTATTCCGCGTGCCTATAGCTGAACAACACACGGCGATCCCGCCATTTGTATTTGAGGGATGTCGACATCGTTACTGGAGTGATACGTCTATTTCTAAGAAGTAGAAGTGCTTTGCCTGCACTCGGGTTTCTGAACAGAAAGTGCACGTGCTATGCGGACACGTCTTGAAGCACCTACCGACACTACTCCATTTGTTAGTTGCTTATTTTACTTTCCTATATATATCTCGCTCTGTGGCATAAGTAAATGTATGTGAGCTACTTGAGTTCGAAGGCTGGCTTGACGCCAAATCAAGATGCCTTTTCAAGGCCTCTCATTCCGTTACTCTAGCGGAAAAACAGCAGAAGCACCCTCGGCCACACAGCTTGCAAACGACGAATACGGTCTTGACTCCTGCGTCATTAGGAGTGCCAACAGAAGGCAAGAACTCAAACTTGAGGTCAAAGACTGGCCTCTGGTGATTCTCAAAGTGAGCTATCCTAAAAAAATGGACAGTACTGAGATGAGGGCACCTTGGCTTGGGTGATTAGATTCAGCATTGCGCCACCGGAGCTAATCGCGGAGGCCACACCTAGTGGTGATGACGGCGACCAGATTGCTGCACCCACGACGCATAAAAGAGATGACGTCTCGTGACTGCTCAATAAAAAACGCCATGACAACGACGCGCGACAACAGTACTTCAGTGTAGGCCCTGAACAAGCCGTGTCCGGCGTCAAATTGTCATTGCCTTTTTGTCGGATGTTTACCGTGCCAAAAAAACTTAATCATAAAATAACCGACAGATAATTCTTACACTGTATTAAGCAGAAACCCCCAAATACCATCATCGTATGATAATAGCGGATTTCTAAAATGTTCTACAGGCATACTGGTTCCCTTCTGCACTCTCTAGAGATGTCCGATTGTAGGGATTGGAACCTTCCTCACCTGTAAAAGAAAAATCACTAGCTTCAAGCAAATATCAAACACATGCGGCATACAATACATATCACTGCACTGCCAATTGCATTTTTATTAGTTCATTAAAAATGGTAACTACCGAACATTAAGGCCCAACCAACCGCCTTTCCTTTCCCGCGTTTTTCTGGACAGGTCCGGAGAACAGCTAATTGCAATTGACATCGTTTGAAGCGCCCCTCACGTCTGTTAGAGAAACATGTTTTCGAGCTTCCATTGGCGTCCTTTCACTGTTGCGGCTCGGCCGCACCGTTCATTCTCACTTCAAGCGATCACTTTTCTGCCTATTAGCTCCGCATTCCATTGCACTACCATTTTTCTTTTGCTTCTTGTTCTCGGGTGTTTGTCGAGCACTCCTTCTAAAGTGCTGGGTTTTGATTGGGTTATCCGTTCGCTTTGTGTCTGAAGCAGTTTTTTTTTTCTAAAGAGCTCCGTCCGCCTGGCTCTCACTCTTCTACGCAGTCTCTCGGTGCCATCGTGATTCATTGAATCAGAGAAAGGCCGAACCAGCGAGCTCCTGCACGGAATGATCCAGAAGACTCTTGGCCTCGTTCGAACTACGGCAGTACTACGTGAAAGTGTTTCATGAAGACGGTCTCCCAAGAAGAGCACGAGCAACTAGAGAAAAAGAGCAAAGTAAAGAAAAAAAGAAAGCAGTGAGGCGTTTGGCTCGGCTTTCATGAGTAGCGAGCAACGCATCGGCGACAGATTGGACGATACATCTTGGCTTTCACTTCCCCTGCAGAACGTACTTTATTTTTTCATCTGCCTCACCCGACATCTCCCCGGGTATTCGTTTATGTACTTTTTAACGACGATAGTCTTTCTTGGGGACCTTCGACGGAAAAATTTCGGTCTGTCTGTCTGTCTGTCTGTCTGTCTGTCTGTACTTTTGTCTGTTTGTCCGCCCTAACGATATCTCAAACGGCACAGAACGGCCAACCCCAGCCGCAGCGCCCACCAATATTGCTCAAGTTGTAGCCTTCATAGTTGTGCGATTGTCAATTGAAAAGCACTTATTGCACATATCTGAGGCGCCACAACAACGCTTCGAAGTTTTATATGTCTGCCTTTATACTAGAAGAGGCACACACAAATAACTGTAAGGAATGTAGCGTTTATTCGTGCTGCGCTGACAGTGCAACGCCTTGCTCTAAAAGGAGTTTCCAACGCTTTGCTACGACGTCACGGTGGTGGCACCTGCCCGTTGCTTAACGTTCTACGCCTTATCACCTCCGAGACTGGCGTGCATTTTTCTCCGCGGGCTGCATGCCTTCGTTTTCGAAGATAACTGCTAGATGGCACTTGTGTCTAACGTGCCTAGATGCGCTCGTTCGCCTCCGCTACACGCTCGGGGCACTCTAACGCAGCGCCTGCAGAATACCATTCACCTATTTTCTTGCTCAGAACATCAAATAAATGTTTTGTTCACTCTCCCCAGACGCAAGATTATCGTCTTTCGACAACATTTTCAGGGTAACATGTAGATTCGGGCCAATTTTTTTTCTAGCTTGCTACATGTGTTGAAGTCGATTGTCTTACAACTTAGGATGGGTTCAGAAAATAAACCCATCCTAACATATATAGTATAATTGATGTCGAGAAGTGGTAACTAGCAAAATATGTGGGATTAGGCAACGGGTGTGCCCTTAGTCTTGTTTCCAGAAAAACGATGCATATTAGACATGCGCGTATATAAAGAAAAAGAATGTATGTACATGTACTCTCAGAAATGACTATTTCCATCAGAAAACGTTAAGAGGCAAGTCAAGCGAAGCGCACTGCCACATTAAAAAGATGCCACGACCACATGGCAATACGAGGAGAGCGAGAGCTCTCTTCTCGGATACGAGGAGCAGGATCTAAGAGGCACTTGGTTCACTGGGTACCGGTGCAATGATTCTTCATTTTCTCTCGCCCTTAGCTGCTCTACATGAATATTTGGTTCTTAAAGTGTCTTTAAATGAATATATACTAACAACCCTAATTGTCCATGCTACTGAAGCACTTGCGTGCTCCGCTTCTTAAATGGACACTGAAGAGCAGCTATGGCTCGGTTTAGGTTCACAAACTGTACTCTGAAATCTCCAATCCCATATGTTTCCCTATCATAAGTTCAGACTTCATGTGTGTCGTACAAGAAATTACAAAACGTATTTTCATTATTCTCGTAGCATCAGCTCGATGAAATTTTCTGAAACTTTGAATACTAAATCTATGGTGTGCAGAGATTACAATGTACTTCGTTTTAATCAATTGGAAGCTACGTTGGACCCAGCAGGCACATTCACAATTTCTCACGTCATGGTGTTTGGTGCGGGAATCTCAAGATGGCGTCGCCACCTGCATTTTATTTTCGCACGTTTTCCCGTTCACTAAGTGTCGTGTCGTGGCAATAGTCGTGGTAAATTGTACTTTACTAATACATGGAAAATTGGTTTGCTCTTTAGTGTCCTTTTAAAGCTCGCATGATGTGTTGTACTAATTTGCGCGGCTACGTGTTAGAACCGTGATGAATGCAGGAACGTAAGCGCAGTGGCATTCTTCTAAGCTGAAAAGTGTGTCAGGACTGTTCACGAGTAACGGTACATCAAGTTATGCATCGTTGCCCTTTCTCTTTGTCGAGTTCTCAATATCTGCTGGTGTGCTCTATTATCACGCATGCAGGCGAACCCCGGATCTCAGAAATTAAACGAATCCTTCGTGCTATAGGCTGTTGAGCTCCATAACTTGATGTGATGTGTATAACAGGCGCTTGCAAAAAAAATTAACGAGGTTGCGATCGAAATAACCCATTAACTCTTCCACATAAGCTTAGCCGGCCGTGCAATGCGTTATCGGCATATTTGCGAGAATACCAGCGTTGAGTGCAAAGTGTATGCACACGCAGAGAGCACCCACACTTTGGGAGAATCTGCGTAATAAGAGACAATGGCGCGGACGCGAACCGGAACGAAACGTGCCCACTACACACATGTAGGCTTACTTGGTCAGCCCCAAAAAGAGGTCGCTGCAGAAGTATGCCAACGCAATTATTTTAGGTGTTATTAGGCTTGTTATATGTGGTCGCTACCTCTATGCACCTCGTCATGTATACTTCCTGGCCTCGTCGAAAACTACGGCCCACCCTGCTCCCCCTATTGCCCCACCTGTAGTTTTTGTTTGTTTGTTTGTTTTTGCTGCGATACTTATAGTGGTGGCAAAGGCTTCCATATTTATCACGTTCCCTTGACAGGAAATATGGTGCAGATGACGTAGCATCTGCTGCGAAACATGGGTTCGCTTCATTTCTTTATCAAGCACTATCTGTCGCGTTGGAGTTGGTGGTAACAAGTTCGGGCTATCGCGTTAACTATATTTATTTTCTAGCGCTTTCAGCGCTAAGTCCTTCCTTTTTTATTTGATTCTTTTTGCCTTTTGCATTTTTATCTTCGAGGAAAAGCGCTCCATGCTCCTTGACAAGGATGGAAACAAGCCCTAACCACAGGCGAGCACGTAGGGCCTGCGGGGGCAGTGTCTGTGCTCTATCTAATTAATCAAGGAGGGTTCCGAGTCCTCCTCATAGCCTTACTCAGTAGAATGAACATGCGCTGTCATTGTAATATTACGCTTAACAATACCACAAAGGTTTCTGGCGAGTATGGTGGCAGGTAACATATGACACTGCACACAACGAACCGTTTACTTCCCCCAGTTTCGCCGCAAAGCTGGGGACCAAACACAGGCCGTTGTAAATATGACTTCTACGCTTTATTTTTATTTTTGCGTTCATTGCGGAGCTTGTCACGTTATTAGGGTGTTTTAGAACACCGTTTGCAAGCGCTGCGGGCGTTGCGGGCGTAGTGGGCGCCATATGAGTTTTAGAATAGCGTTTGCCCTGCTGCGATCCGCAACGCACGATCGCAGCGACACCGTAGCCTCGAAACCAGCGCTTGCGTGCCACTTGCGGGCCGCCATTACCAAACGCAATTTCGGATTTTTTGCGTGCGGTCCGCGAACGCGAACGCCGACTCGCGTTACGACGCATGCGCAGTGGCAGTGACCGCACCGCAAGGGCTCGCGGTGCGCTATTCTAAAACTCTCTATTGAGTAACCAGGGGACGTTACATACCATAATTATTGACTACGCAAAAATAATTTACGCATTACGAGCGATTCGCTTATTCGAAATAGTATCGCGTTTCACTGCTAAAATGCTAATAGTGTCTACCGTCGACGCAAACCAACAATAGCCAACATTAATCGTGCATTAGTCAATATCAGCAAATGACAAAGATAGACCACAAAATCTGCCACTATTTCTAGAGTGGCAGCACACCCGCCATTTTCGGTACCTGAAACAATTATCCCAACACTTCTCTCGAAGATGTCTTTTGGCATTGTTCAGTCGGCTTAATTAACGATATTTCACATCGTAATGGGCTGGAATATGATCTTATGGAAACTTTTAGGCCTAGCATGTTTTTTGTGAATACAGCATCTACAATGCTAATAAAGTTGTCTTTCCAAGTTGACAGGCTTACACCATTTTCTTGCAGCGAAGCGTTTTATTTTGGCAGTCTATGACTGTTTATTATAATTGGTCTATGTTCATCTTTGCTTCATTATTGCCTTTCTTTCATATATAAAACTGTGAACCTTTTTAGGCAAACCATCGAATTCCTTATGAAGAATCCCCTATTCACATCGTGTAGAACATACTTCTAAGAATGAAAAAAAGTATCAGGGAATCAAAAAACACAATGGTCGGGCAGAAAAGACAAGTTTTATCTATTAAAACAACGTCCATGTAATCATCAGTATGCCCCAACTTCTATAATGTACTTATATATTGCATTGACATCGAGTCTATAATTTGCTCATCAAAACTGCACAGACCCTTCTCTACGATCAATCATATACGCACCACGGCGTCTCTTCGTACACGTCGTCGTTTTCAAGAGAACTAAAAATGGGCGCACGACGCGGTTCAACGGCTGCGCTCTTCGTTCGTCGCGTCACGGGACATTCAAATCAACGCGCCCCTGGCACGCTGTCTCAAAGAGCTCGCCGAAAAAAAAAAGCAAGGCAAGGACTAGGAAAAGAACTTAGATTGAGTTTCTACCGCATTCCGTGGTCTAGTTGCAGTCGACGGTGGCGGGGAAAAAAATGGCGCGAAAGAAGCGCATGGTGCGGAACCACGCTCGGGGCTGCCGACGCCAGGCGGCGTCTCCTCCGACCACCCAGAGTAGTCTCATTCTTTTTCTGTTTTTTTTAAGACGATTGTCTTTCCTGGGGTACTTCCACGCAAAAATTTTGGTCTGTCTGTCTGTCTGTCTGTCTGTCTGTCTGTCTGTCTGTCTGTCTGTCTGTCTGTCTGTCTGTCTGTCTGTCTGTCTGTCTGTCTGTCTGTCTGTCTGTCTGTCTGTCTGTCTGTCGTAACGATACAACAAACAGCCCCAAACGATACCTCAAACAGCCAACCCTATCTGCAGCGCCCACTGATATTGGTACAGTTTCCGCGCTCATACTTGTTCACTTGTCAATTAAAAAGCACTTAATGCACATATCTGAGGCACTATAACAGCACGTCAGTATTTTGTGTTTCTTTATTTTAGAGAGGGCATACACCAGTAATTCTAAGGACCATAGCGTTTATCACGCTGCGCTGAAAATGCAACGCGATGCTCAAAGAGGCTAGTGTCTCCAGTGCTTTGCTAAGACGACAAGAGGCACCTGCCCGTCGCTATGCGTTCTACATCTTATCGCATCCGAGACAGGCGGGCAGGCCTTCCTTTGTTTTCGAAGATAACTGCCAGATAGCGCTCGTGTCTGGCGTGCCTTAGGGAGCCTTCATGTGCGCGCGTCTGCGTGTTTTAGGGTGGTGTCAGCCTTTGACCCACCACTTGCCGCCACCCGCTAAAACACAATGTTGCCAGTACTGGTTTCCATGGCAACAAGTGCAATGCCGATTCTCGCGGTCAAGCATTCTCGCACCTCCACACTCCAACAGCGTGGGTGCGCATGCTGCGGTATGAGCTGCGTCTACCACATCACTCAGGATCTAGCACCTGCTGTGACACCATCCTTGCGCTAAATGCTACTACGAGAGCCTTCGAGTGAGAATGACTGGGTGCATCGTGCCAAAGTGCACAGCCGTCTGGTATCCCGACTTGTCCGCCTTGACGGAAACGCTGGCACCAACATGGTGGCCCGTCAAGTATGGTGGTGGTTTTAGCCAGTTGTAAACAACCATGATTGAAGTTGTCACCACCCTAAAACACGGAGACGCACGCACATGAGGGCTCCCTAACGTTACTCGATGCGCTCGTTTGCCTTCGCTGCACAGATCGAGACTCTCTAACGAAGTGCTTCCAAAATACAATTCACCGATTTTCTCGTGCAGAACATCCAAAAATAAACGGTTTGTTCACTCTCTCCAGACGCAAGACTATCGTCTTTCTACGACATTTGCAGTGAAACATGCAGATACGGAGCCAATTTTTATTTCTTGCTTTCTTTCTTCAACTCATTTGTTTCTTCCGTTAACTTCACTGCCGTGCAACGAAGCCGGGAAGAAAAGTGGTCGTCTTCGTCATTCTAGTTTTCTTGCGGCCGCACCGCTGCGCGAACCTATTTTCGGTTAAGCGTCCTACTCTCACGAATCCTCCTAATTTTTTTCTCTCCTCCATCACTCTAAAAAACGGTGATTAGGACATTACTCTTCGGCAGTAAATCTCCCCTCCCTTTATTATTCTTTTCTTCCAGCCACAGTCGTGGTAGGTATTCCAACGAAGTCTATTATGGTCTTGTCGACGAGCCTGTGTAATCAAGTTTTCACGCTATATTCCTCGCTGCGTTTCTCGCTCTGTTCAGGGGTACGACGAAAAACGACGCTCTAGCGTTTGCACGGATAGAGGACAAGTACGTCGCGGGACTCAGCTGCAGAGAAAATGGAATTAAATATGGTCGAATACCCGTGCATTCGTGTTGGCTATACCTGGAGGCAGCTTCTGCGGTAATTGTTTCTCTAAGCTTAAAACTGAATTGTGGGGGTGCATTCGTTTGTTACCCCGTTTTTCATGAATATCTATAGCACCCCGAATCAACCCCAGAGAGTGCGTGTCTAAATAACAGAATTTATGACCACGGTATTCTTTCTTTGGACGTGTTTTCTGAAACCAAATCTCCGTCCTACATTATGAGCAGTTAGTTTGGGCATGACCGTTAGGCGAAGTAGTTAAAGTGAAAAAGGCGGTTTTAATGAGAAGCATTGCGTAGTCTTTCCATATAGCAGAATGCATATAACTACGAGGGCAGGCCATAAACATAGTCAGCAAGAAATATGAGCGTCTTATAGTTCGAGTTTTTCAAAGCCTATCGAAAACTGCTATCACATTATATTAAACAACCAGACTGCATTCTCACTTTAAACACAGTTATTGCTTTTTTTAAGGTTAAGTTTTACGCAGAAACGCATGACCTATTATCAATGTTTAGTATTTGACATTAAACAAAATTGCGGCACACACCAGCTCTACAAATTATGACTAAATTTAAAATAATTATCTCTGAAATCGGCATTGAAAAAAATCATTTCAGAAGCTTTGCGAGCGCCTTGCATGCTTATTCTTATTCGCAATTTTGCTCTCAAAAGCCTTCTTTCAAAGGTACTGCCAAATGGCAAATGCCGTTGCCCATAACAAGTTTACGAGGAAGAGAATGGGACGTCGCTCGTTCCATATCTTCAAACCATATATGTCTACACACACAAAAATAAAATATCGTCGCGTGCCACGTTCTCCTTAACGAATGAAAATGCAGAAGTCGACAGCGCGCCATATGTGAAATAGGAACGCGGTCGACGTATTCTATTGCTAGGGCCCATTTTCTAAGCAAACACAATCATTGTCACGCACCGCCAGTAATCACAACGGGCTCACTTTTTTTACGCTTCTGCATATGTGCGACCCGAGAAGTGTCATTGACGTGAACCCAACCGACAGGAGAAATGAGAAAAAGTACAGCCTAAAGCTGCCAAATCTATTTGCGTCCATGCGCCGAAAGAGAACGCTCACAAAAGGAGCTGTGTAACAGAGCCAACGATGGCTCAGCACGCAGCGACTGCAGCCGGGGCAAAATCTACGACCGCGCCTCAAGAGGAAGCCATGCATGAAGGCTGACTCCGCGCGGCGGTCACCACAATTTTGAAACGCTGCTTTCAATTACGGTGGCCCCCATATACAAACTTAGTTTCGCCAGACAGTCACCGCTCCACTGACTCACAAAGCGAGCTCATAACTTTTCATTTTTTTTAATTTTACTTTTTGGAGTTAGTTCCCACTGCAAGCGATCGCAAGCCTTGCGGTTCGCAATAGCGTATGTCGCCGTATTCAAGAAAAAAAAAAGCCAAGCACAGCTACTATTCACGTTGAAGCAGCGTCGTAAACCAAATGTTCCACCCGTAAAGGAACACAATATTCGCTCGAATTTAAACATACGCCCATATCGGTGTCAGCCGAAGAGCCCGCAATGACATCGAAAGCCTTCCAAGGCGTTGGCTTCTTGCAAGCAGGGTGAATGGGAACGCCCGATGCGTACTCTGCATCCTAGGATACATAGCTCCGGCACTCAGATTTTTACGATTTCCCTGCGAGAGCTAAGCGTAACGCTTTCACACTGCGCCAGTGCTGCGAAAAATGAGTGCCGCCTCACATGCACCTGTATACTCGCTTGAAAACCAGAGACTCAGTTTTTTTTTTTTGTCATCGTTGCACTAAACAAACATACTAGGGCCAAGATATCGAGTTTTCAGAGATAAAAACCTCGCAGGGGTGTGTTTGTAAGTGATAACAATGCGACATTTAGGATACTAATATTTAGCGTAAGACTTTTTTTATTTTGGGCCCTTGCCCTCTGTGCTGTATACAGTGCCTCAAATTTGAAGTGGACTGCTACAGCGCAACAATTTGTGTGTTCCTTTGCCTCTTTTACTTTCGTGAGCATGTTATACTTTGCTATTCCCTTCATCGGCGAATTATAATCTACTGTCTGCAGATGTGTCCAAGTTCGCGCAATCTAATTATCAAGTACTCGATGTTTCATTTCAAGAATTAAAATAAGAAATAAGCTTTGTTGTACGACCTCTAGTAACTAATTCTACTCTGCTAGTACCCAAATTTTATGCTAACATTAACAGAAATCGAATGAACTCGCACGCTCCAATGCATGGGAAATTTGTGTTTGCATGTATTCCCTTGGAGCCAAAAATAAGCAATAATAGCTTTTACGTTGGTTGGTCCTGGTACGCGGCACGCCAACTGAGCTATCAAGCGTTACTGTACTCTCGCCGAAGTTGTGGGCTGCAATGATGATCAATAGATTAAGGTTAATGAAGGCACAGTGATGACGCAGATCGGGTAATTGATACTATGCATGATGTACCACGCCTTTCCGAACAAATGGGCTGAGGACCCGGTAGAATAAAATTGGTCCCGTATCTGCATGTTACACTGCAAACGTCGTCGAAAGATGATAGTCTTGTGTCTGGAGAGTGAACAAAACGTTTATTTTATGTTATGCACAAGAAAATCGGTGAACGTTATTGTGGAGGCGCTGCGTCAAAGTGCCTCGAGCGTGCAGCGGACACGAACGAGCGCATCGAGTCACGTCACGCGTGAGACATGAGCGCTATCTGGAGGAATCTTGGAAAACGAAGCGCGCGGCGTGCGTGCCTGTCTTGGAGGCGGTAAGGTGTAGAACGCAAGGCGAACGGGTAGGTGCCGCCACCAAGTCGTCTTAGCAAAGCGTTGGCAACACTTGCCTTTTTCGTACAAAGCCTTGCATTATCAGCACAGCGTGATAAACGCTATGATCTTTATAATTACTTATGTATGCTCTTTCTAGTAAGAGCCACACATACAGAATATTGACGTGTTCATATGGTGCCTCAAATATGCGCAATGGTTGCTTTTTAATTGACAATCACCCAAGTATGAACGCTGAAGCTTGAGCAGTATAGGTGGGCGCTGTTGATGGGGTGGGCCGTTCGGAATACCGTTTGGCCACTATGGTGCAGTTTACGTTACCGTTAAAGGTGGACAAACAGACAAATGTACAGACATACAGAGAGACAGATAGACAGACCAAAATTTTTGCGTCGAAGGTCCCCAAGAAAAACTATCGTCTTTAAAAGTTGCGTGCACATATGTAGACGTTGCTCCTCAAGGGAATATGACCGAGGAAGTTTATCAGAGAAGGTCTTCACCGAACAAACACTGCGGCAAGACACCTTAGCTGTGCCGCTGCAGAGAGCAAATTGTGCTCAAGCCCCAGTAGTTCAGTCAGACACCCGCTCATTTCGTGTGCACATGTGGGTGATCGGGACGTGAAGGTCACCCTCGACACTTGATTTTGGCCGACCGCCCACGCCAAGGTGCCGACCTTTGACTCAACACCGATGGTCAGCGTAAATGGCAACCCACGCTTGGACGACGCACAAGGTTTGCCATTGTATACAACCGTTACTTCACCCCTGATGACTCGTGAGAAAAGGAATATCGAGGCCGTTCCCATCACGTCTATTTGTACTGGGGATATTCATTGATTTGGTTCGTTTTGGCAGTCATTTTGTAAACACAAGTTGCACAACACACGTTTTGGCATTGCCTGTGAATCCGCGTTATATGAGTTCAAAAGAGTAGGCAGCACTAACCCGTATATATGGACAGGCGCCGACACATGAACTCGAGATATGGAATGTTTCCATCCTATTTGTTTCGAGGAGTCAAGAATATATTCCCTACCATTCATGCTAGAAATTCCTCCAGAGTTCTTTGCATAACACTCTTGCTACTTCTCAACTTGTTAAGGCAATTAAGTTTTTTTCTTTACTGATATCGAAACACGCTATCACCCAAGCATTTTCTTTCAGCCATGCCAATATGTAGCCTTTCTTTGTATAAAAAGGGTTCATGATCGTGGGACGTTAAAAAGTCACATCATAGATAGATAGATAGATAGATAGATAGATAGATAGATAGATAGATAGATAGATAGATAGATAGATAGATAGATAGATAGATAGATAGATAGATAGATAGATAGATAGATAGATAGATAGATAGATAGATAGATAGATAGATAGATAGATAGATTATAGGTAGGTGGGTAGGTAGTTAGGCAGGTAGGTAGGTAGGTAGGTAGGTAGGTAGGTAGGTAGGTAGGTAGGTAGGTAGGTAGGTAGGTAGGTAGGTAGGTAGGTAGGTAGGTAGGTAGGTAGGTAGGTAGGTAGGTAGGTAGGTAGGTAGGTAGATAGATAGATAGATAGATAGATAGATAGATAGATAGATAGATAGATAGATAGATAGATAGATAGATAGATAGATAGATAGATAGATAGATAGATAGATAGATAGATAGATAGATAGATAGATAGATAGATAGATAGATAGATAGATAGATAGATAGATAGATAGATAGATAGATAGATAGATAGATAGATAGATAGATAGATAGATAGATAGATAGATAGATAGATAGATAGATAGATAGATAGATAGATAGATAGATAGATAGATAGATAGATAGATAGATAGATAGATAGATAGATAAGATAGATAGATAGATAGATAGATAGATAAGATAGATAGATAGATAGGTAGGTAGGTAGGTAGGTAGGTAGGTAGTAGGTAGGTAGGTAGGTAGGTAGGTAGGTAGGTATGTAGGTAGGTAGGTAGGTAGGTAGGTAGGTAGGTAGGTAGGTAGGTAGGTAGGTAGGTCAGTCTGGACAAGTTGGTTATCACACGTTTTATCGAGGGACTCCTTTTCTCGTCGTTCCCGAACCGCACTGTTCCTTGACAAGGTGGTTAATGCTATATCGCGAAGTCAGCGGGGCTTCCCTTCCCTAGCGGCCAATTTGACGTCATGTTGCCATCTTTTTTTTTTCTTGTAATCATAAGTATGAATTGTTCCTGCTTCCAAAAGACCCCTTAAGAAGACTGCGGGTTTGTTCAGGAAGAACCACATCTTTTCTTTTTTGTCAGCCGCCACTCACGCTGCAGAATACGAAGGACGCGTAGACCGCTTGTATTTTCTTCTACAGGCTTCATACCACTGTGGGCTACGACGCAAAACTGTCAACGCGCCGCACGCGTACTAAACCTGCTCCCGTACGGAAGAAGAATCTCTTATCCCGTCACGACCGAGACGACTACAGTGCTTGCAAAGTCACGCTCTGGTCGGGAGCCTTTCTGTAGGCTTAATGGGAGCAACAACACCAGCGACCAAAACGGTCTCTTCGAGGCCTCTTCTTTTCAAGACCCTGTTTTTTTTTTTTTCATCGCTAAAGACGGCATGCTGAATACAAGGTAAACAATCGATGTCCTCGCTGGTATTGTTCGAAGCATGCTATTCTCGCCCTTGGATGTTTTTTTTACGTGTCTGCGAAAAAAACAAAAAATATTCACAGTACATCGTGTCAAGATCGCACGCTGTCTTGATAGAGCGCCTCCGGCGTGCCGCCATCATTTACGATGTTCCGTAGAGTGAAAGACGCAAACGCAAGCATCGGAGAAGCATTATGTTAGTCCTTCAGGTGCTACAACAAAACAATGGGAAGAATTTTAGATGCCTCCCGTGACGGGATCTCCTGCCTGTCCTGAAGCCTTGTTCTCGAACAGCCCCCTTATATATGTGAGTAGAAGGCTCTACTATGGCTCACCACTGCTTTGTAGTGTTGGATACCTCGTATCATCTATCACTTGGTCGGGCCTATAGTTCAAAGGCCAGGTCATTTAGGTAGTCGGGTCACGAGCGGCCAATATTATTACAAATTGTAATGGTAAAACCATCAACTTCACGTCATCGGCCTCAGTAGCAACAATGCTTTAGTCCTTCAAACCTTAAGTACAGCCCATTTCGTCCGTTTGCTGTTTCTTTTGTCCAGTGGCGGTTATTGGGAGTTCAGTGCATGCGTTTGACTGTTTCGAGCAGCGTTCTGCATTTTTATGTGTTCGCATTATTTTTGTTCCCGTGCGAATATCGTGTAGCCGCTGTCCTTGCGTATTTTCGTTGCAGGTCCACACGTACGTGCTATCGCACTGAGAAATCATCCTCGTCAGATATGTTCCCATCAGACGCCCACGCAAAAGGTCGTGTACTCTTTAACCCCGCACCGATAGGCGGGCACAAATGACCATTCTTCCATGCCAAGATGGCGCAACACAGGGCCTTCATTTCGTGCCAGCCAAGCAAGTCCACCATAGACACTTCCTGGGCCGTAGGCCTATAGCTTTCCCAACTCTGTTGCAGTGAAGTTGATTGATAACGTAGTTGCAATCGTGGTGGCTTCACTGAGTATCATACAAACCTTTGTGAAGGTGTATGTTGCCCATAGTTGTGTCGCCCAGCAAATGCTAATATACACCGTATAAACTTGGCTTCGTAATTATGAGTGAACAATGCACGATCATCACGCAGCTCTGCTTAAAAGGGAGATGGGCAATCGTCTATTGGCAATGAACAGTGGCCTCGTACATAGCCAACTGTGAACCTGCAGTCCCGCCAAATCTCCTAGCGGTTTGCAGTAACGTATAACTTTTTATCTGTTTCGTTTCATGTAAAACTCTTTCTCCCGTCTATATCTAGTCGATTGTGCTGCTGTAATTTTCAGCTTCAAACAAACGTCCGCGTGCCATTAAAAAAGCGTTTTACTGCTATCATCGGAGCTCGTAATATCCCACCTCTCATTGCAGCAGATAATCAATGAGACAAACTTCGCCGGCATCTGAATGCGGGTAGTTTCTGTCTATCCTTTGTGTCAATTAGAAACTTCCTTCTAAGGCTAGTTTGTTCACCTTGTGAGTGTTCGCCCTGTGTGTTCCCCTACAGTCACAAAGTGACACATTGTGATGCTACTTATACAGACAAAGAAACAAGTGCTGCAAACAAGTCAAGAGCATCTACAGGTAAGGGTATGTGTACTCATCATTTCAACATGTCAGAGTAAATTTGTTTAAGTGCTCTTGAAGTCCTCGCAGCGAAGCAACTTTTCACGGGATAAAGCAGTGCTTGCTTCAGCGTCTGCTTTGCTCTGTACCCTTCTGTTCTCCTATAACTGCCTCTCTGGGGCGAAGTTGAGGTTTAGAGAAAGAATTCTGACTATATTTATTGAAATAGCTTGAATAATATTTATTTGTCCACCAACTGACACAAAAATAAACACTGAAATATGCATCACTGATACTTCAAAATCACTCATTGACAAATGCCCCTATGGCTAACACTGTTAGAGTTCAACTAGACTGGGTAGTGTGACGAATTAGTTTCGTAATTTCCTTCAAATAATTCCATGCTTTGTGAATTACAGTATATTAAAACTGAGACGACACGTAAATTATTGCGCATTTAGGCACAAGCACGCCTGCCTAGCGGTATTGCTTAGTAAGCTTATTTTTAATTATTTTAATGAATCGCTGCCACAGTAAAAATTACACTCTAGATGTTCATTTTCAAATGCGCACCACACTGTGCCTCCCTAAAGAACTTACTCAATAATTGAAAAATTGAATTACTGCACAAACTTGAAGAAAAAAACAAGGGAGACAGGAAAGAGTGCAGACTACCAACTGTTTATTGTCGTTTTTTGAAGCCAATATATACATGCTACGCTGCGCTTCCACGATGCGCACAAAACCAAAGACGCCGCATACAAAGCCGACCAAAAACAAATCAAATCAAAATTGACTGCCACCACAATGACAAAAGTGAAAAATGGCAAAATACAAAAGTGGTACCCACCACAACCTAAACTTCGTATTCGCAAGGTGTCTTTTGCATTTTGCCATTTTTCACTTTTGTCATTGTGGTGGCAGTCGATTTTGATTTGATTTGTTTTTGGTCGGCTTTGTTTGCGGCGTCTTTGGTTTTGTGCGCATCGTGGAAGCGCAGCGTAGCATGTATATATTGGCTTCAAAAAACGACAATAAACAATTGGTAGTCTGCACTCTTTCCTGTCTCCCTTGTTTTTTTTCTTCAAGTTTGTGCAGCAATTCAATTTTTCAAGTATGAACCAACTAGTCTGCAAAAAAGTATTGCTTACTCAATAAGGCTTCGATTGGTCGCATCTAGCACGAAAACGCAGCGTAATTCACGAGAACACATGCATCAAGGCTGTCAGGTCTCAAACAGTCTCCAATTAAAGACGTTCGATCACCATCACCTCTATGGAAAGCGAGTAGCTGCCTTCGACTTTATGAGGCGATTGCGTGTCTAAAGTTCCCTCTTATGCTCCCTTACGTGCTAGTCCAACACGGGGTGCTCGCCAAGGCCGGTCCCACAAACGTATACAAACCGGGAATACCAAGGGCACAGCTGTCCAGCGTTGAGGCCAACGCACACCAGAAGCTCACGCCAATTTGAGGCCACTGTCGACAATAGATATGAATGACTTCGAGCGAGTCGATTTGGCGCTGAGGAGAAAAAGAAGTCCTCAGTTTATGTGGCGGGTGCATGCTGTCTTCCGGTTTAAGTATAATGGACATTAGACTTGACCCTACCGGCCGGATTTATTGTTGGTCCTGCGCTGCAGCTACCTAATGCGAAGTATGCCTTACACTCTTAGTCAGGTACCGCATAAAGTGCTGGATATAGCAAGGATACTGGACGTTTCTCGCTTGATTTCCTGGACATAGACAGCATCTATTCAAGACCTGGTTAAGAGTGTACTTAAGAAAATGCTTTGTTGGGCGCGTTGGTTCATTCTGGAGTATATTTGAGTGACAATAGACAACACACAGGAAGAGCATTCGTACAATTGACCTCTCTTTTTGTGTGTCGTCGTTTAGTGCTCAAATACATTTCAGAATGACTCAGTTAGATTGTTATCATTTGCGCATGCGTGCGCATCTGTTTGAGTAATGCGAGGTGTCTTAGTATGTGGGGGCTTATTACTCCTCTATACGACTTTATGTTCTGGGTAAACACCCCGCCATCACCTTCATAACAGCATCCAGGAGCTCAAATATATGTGCGCTTTCTGCGCATTGACATGGCTGCTATGACACCAGTAAAACGACTGCCGATTGCGTGGCTAATAGCGTCGTTAATTACTTAGGACATCATGTACTTCAAAATACATCAGCGTAGGTAATTGAAAGCACTTCTCTGCGAGAGAATTAAACTTTATTTTGCGACCAGACACGCGTTCTCTTCGCCCGGGGGTGGGTGACTTCCTCATTCCGCTCGGTTCTCCACTAGAGGTTCGTGCTCTGGTGTCCAACGGATACTTGCGTATTCGAGCTCCAATTTAGGAAGATTCGGAGAGCATATTTGCTTATTGAATTCTTTTGAAACCTGCGACATGCTTCTTGTGAATCTGTCACTACTGTTACTGACGAGGAACTTGTATTGATTCCTAACGCGCCACTCAATTCTTCTGCGGTGGTTGTGTGATTGACATGAGCCAAAGCGGCAGAGAGTGGTCTACCTTTTTGATCCGCCAGCCATGCTGCATATTTGTTTACCCCGTGGTACTTAGCGGCACCTCTGTATCGTATGCTCTCATTCTTCACGTAGCTTGCTAGCCTCTGCTGTAACAATTGTGCTCGTACATGTCTTCTTGATTTGTCATGTTCCGGATGCATGTTCCTTGGTATATGACAAGCAATTATTTTATCTAAGGAAATTTGACAAACAAATATTTTATTTTTGATTTCACGGGGGTTCAGTCAGGTCAGGTGGGGCTTTTTTTTTACTGCATAGCCAAGGTTTCTTAAAAGTGTTTGTCACGTTGTTTTTTTTTAATTTTGATCTTTCAAGTTGGTTCAGCTTTTGGGCTTCAATTAACTTTCCGAAGTATCACGGAGCCCCATCTTGAGGAGCTTTGCCGTGGATGACTTCAGTGAACGTCCTATGAAATTTAACTGACTTTGCAGAGTAGAGTGCTCACATTAATACAAATTTTCAATTTTCGTTGAAGAAATTCCAAAGCAAGATCATTTAAAAGAGTTTTGTAACTAGAATACAAAAGTTCACCGCAGAGAACTTCCTAAATTTGGGGACCAACGTTGTGTATTCGGCACTGACATGCGGTGATACTCAAATAATTTGGCTCTATAACATTTCTTGGTAGGACTTTCTCCCAAACTACGTTTAACATATGCTCTCTCATAGTGCTAATCGAAGCGGCGGTGTTTAGTTACCCCTCCGATTTTTAGGCAATGTCTCCTTTTCATTTTAAATTTTAGAATTTTTATTTAGTCTTTTGCTTTGAACTAAAAACAAAACAGCATGAACTAAAAAAACTCCTTTGTCATTGAGCACATCGTAAAAGCCTTACAGGAATCTTGTAGATATTTCTCGGTATGAGAGCATTTCTCGGCACTCTTGTATGAAAGCAGCGGATCCAGATGCCGGGCGAAAGAGCGCACTGCTCCCTTTACTTCATGTACTTGCCCGCTTGACCACACCCGTGACCTTTCACTCCATCGGCAGGGCCCGTAATAATAAGTTAAGTGCACCTATTTAATGATTAACTGCAATAACACTGTCCTTTCGGCTATCAAGCTCAAACTAGCAACGAAAACGGCAGTGTAGACGACACACAATGTCGCAGAGCCCACACAGCTACTCCTTGGTGACATTTAATTCTTCTGTATTGAAAGTAATTTACGCTATCACTTAAATTACAATTAGGAATTACCGCGCAACTATCTGACTCAGCATTTTGCATGATGAGTGATTGTATTCACTGTGAATGTTTTTGTCCTTTTCATTCCTGAAAGAGCTTGTAGTATTGCAAAAATATGCTACAAATCTTGCTGTTCTTTTTTATTTTATGGCAGTGCCATCTTTTGAGCATCATTTAGATCTAATTTTCCCTCGCTTCATCTCGTTCTCTCTCACTTTATTAAACAACGTCTCCACTTGGAAAGGCATGAACGGATTACATCCCGTCACAATACCATACGTAGAGATCCCCGTGTATCTCATACCAAGATCTAAATTACGCCAAGTCTAACAAAACCCCAACTTTCATTTCCGCTGCTTTGTCACGCAGGTCATAGAGCTAACAACTAACAAAGCAAAAATAACCCCTTAAGGAGAGCGTCAGTGATTAACATCCGCACCGACGCCACACCTTAACAGCGAACCGGGCACTGGCGGCGTCGAGATAGAACTTGACGCCTCTACGACGCCTGGCGGGCAGTTAGCGTCCATTTCCGCGTTCGATACTACCAGCCGCTGACCTTCTACCCTCCTCATCTACACAAAAGTGGCCGGAAGCTCGGCCGTGTAACCGGAAGTGGTCTACGGTGCTTATACTGATGATTGGTTTTGCCGTTTCCTCGTCACAACTGCCGCCATCGCTGGGACGACGCCTTCTGTAAAGCCGAACACAACTGCGCTCTTTTTCCTCGTAGGAAATTGCATTCTCTCGCTCTGTTTTCATCTGAATTTCAAGTTGTGCTTTCAGAAAATACGTCGTGTTTTGAGCGTATATAGATACGTATATAGATACGCCCAAAAAGGCGACCAGTACTTCGAGCAATACGTCCGAGCATTGTCAGTATCGCTTTCTTAGCGTTGAAGACGTGAATATGCATGACAGAACTTACTTATCACACCTTTTTTTCAACCTCTATGTGGTTTAGCAATTTGGCGTACACAGCCGCAATTCCCATTTTCCGCTCTGAACTCCACTGATTGTTCGTCCATGGCTGTTTAGGAATGTGAAATCACGTGTCTATCTCTAGCTGACTACAGTGTACAGCTGTAGTAGCACGAGAGAACATCTTCGTGAAAATGTGCATTATAACTATTTAGACAACGTGTTTAACATCAGTTATAAGTATTATTCTTCTAGATGAGACGGTTGCTTTTGTAGATTACAATTAAGCTGTTTTAACGCTTTATCGCTGTAGTGACGGGACAATTGCCAGCAGTAACGTCGACAACAGCATTAAGGATAGCAGCTGCCCATCCCATTGGCTAATGGTTGGAGTCTTTTGGCTGATTACTGGTGTTGTCGGCTGAGCTTTAAAGGCGTTCAATAAAGAATTTCACTGTGGACGCATAGACACCTACAGCTGACCAACACCAGTATCATAATGGCCACCGCGTGCTAATCGGCATGACTGAGCTTGGTGAAATTGCAACACCTGCGTCACAGTTCCCGTCGACCCGCTTTCTAGTATTGCACCAGTCTTAATATTACGTGTTCTTCCAAAATAAACTTTGCCTCTGTATGCAAATGGCGCTGGTGCCATCAGCGAATAACAAGGAGGAAATAACAAGAAAACATGAACGACCAAGTGCGAAAAATAAGCCAAGCGGTGAATAGATTCGAGGTTGTGCAGTGCACCAGGACAGGGGCAACGAAAAATGAATCGCGTAGTCACTTCTTGCTCGTCCCAGTTCTTTTGCGTTCGAAGCTACGTATTGCGAACGTTGTCGCATGCGCAACCGCTGGCGGCGCTTCGGGCCGTAGATGTTCGCGTCGCAGTGCCGGAAGAAGAGCGAGGACATGGGACGAAGGAATGGTGGTCATTCGGGTCACGTTCCAGCGCAAATGAACCTTCGCTAAAGCAAACTCCAATAAAACTTCGTACGCACCGGCTCCCCTTTCCCGCGCTCCGTGATAGCCTGTAGATTGATTTTTTTTTATGGCCACTTTTCCTCTTCTTCGAAACCAGCTTTTAAGAGGTGATTTATGAGTCGGCGTAGTTCTCACATCGGTGAGTCACTGTTGACATCACCTCGCTTGGCTTATCTAACTTGGCAAAGACGTCATCTGTCGCTTGGCAGCGGTTCTCTCTATTTTTTTTTTCCAGAGCCTAAAACTATCGATCCTTCCTCTATCTACCAGTTATCCGTGATATGGTCTGTGCACTTTGTCGAGATAACGAGGAAACTTCCCCCTCTTCGTAAGGTCCTGCAGTCTCTTGGCACAAAGTGCAGGTTAGCTTACGGTATATCGCCTCTTGCGGACGAAACATGTGCGAATATATGCGTCTTTTTACCGGTGTCCACTGCGCACGTTGCCTTAGGGCACTATGCATGGAATAACGGTTTCAGTGATGCTTCGTACTGGAGAAGTGGTATTCCCATTCAGTGCGACAAATGTACCCTTCTTTATTTTATCGTTTGTCCTATATTTTAGTTTTCTTGGCTCTTTTTTTCTTTCTTACTAACAATGGCATACGCTGAGAAATAAAATTATTTAGAACACCGAAAAGGTTAGTCTTGCTGTAGTAGGCTGTATGCCGATATACTGTTGCAAACAATATATTTTTGCACGGCCTGACCAGGTATGGTCTGATGTTCAAGCAAAAACTCGAATAGCAGAAACTCATAGCGTGTTCTCGTAACTATTCAAGCAATACGCTTCGCTATATTGACAATCCAACCAAGTATGGGCGCAAGGTAAGCTTCTGGCGGAAGGATCATTGTGGCAGTATCATGGAGGAACAATTATTAGACCTCTCAAAGTGTTTGTGTGTTATTGACTGCGATCAACAACAGAAAGACGGGAAGTGTCTCAACCCGGGCGAAGTTTGTTTATAAGCCTGAACCGCGACACAAGATACGTGCAAGACTATGAGTGGTCTTGCACTACGCTGATATTTCAGGGTACCCAATACAATGATTAGGGAATCCAATCCCTACTGAAATGTTCGTTATGCGATGTCCAATAATTCCGTATGTTTCCGTAAGAATACGTATGTTTTCCTTATATTTTCCTTATATTTACGTAAGATTCTTACGGAAACATACGGAATTATTGTACATCACATAGGGATCCTTTCAGTAGGGAACACTTTGCAATGCTACACGCCACAATGCTGTGCAGCTTTAGGGCTCACGGAAATTACCCTTTAAATTAAGAGCGCGTTACTACTTTTTTCATGATTAAGTGAGAAGACAAAGGAGTTCGAACGAGACCCGACGTCTTTCGTCGCAAAACATGGCGTTGTGCGTCACTTCCACCAGACATCTCGTGGTGCATCTTGAATCACTGTTTTTTTTCTTTTTTTTCACAAAAACATACTGCTGGCGAAGGACCGTGGTGTTCCGGAATAAAATAGTTGACACTTTGGAACTACAAAAAGCTTTAGTCATCGCACTTTTTTTCAGTTTTTTTCTCTCATACTCTATGAGGGCGATAAACGAATGCCTATCTTGTCTTTGTGAAAGTGTTTTACTTGAACGCTTTCACGGAATTCAAAACTTTTGGCCGCACATAAAAAGAGGACGCTCGTGATCTATCTAGGAGAATAAAAACAAAACATCATTAGGGGGCAAGACTTCGTTGCCGCTAAAACAAGTCAACGCCACGTGGTCGGGCACCTATGTTAAGAGTTAAGAGTCGGCGTAACGTCGCAGAACCCTTGGCCAAAAAGTTCTCGTGTGAGTTCGCTTTTTTTCTCACCGAGGAGACGCTCATCCACCATGACGAATTTATTAATAATTAAAGGCAACGAATTTCCTTATCCAACAAGCCCATACG
Organism: Rhipicephalus annulatus; assembly: GCA_013436015.1. NCBI lineage: Eukaryota > Metazoa > Arthropoda > Arachnida > Ixodida > Ixodidae > Rhipicephalus > Rhipicephalus annulatus. The sequence continues at coordinate 290,476 of WOVY01004026.1, forward strand.
AGCGAATATGCTTTCTTTTTAAGAGCGAAGCTCCTAAGAGTGTGGGTCTTCTCTCATCTGTAGTAGTAGTAGTAGTAGTAGTAGTAGTAGTAGTAGTAGTAGTAGTAGTAGTAGTAGTAGTAGTAGTGGTGGTAGTAGTAGTAGTAGTAGTAGTAGTAGTAGTCGTAGTAGTAGTAGTAGTATGTAGCCACTTCTAGTTTAAGAACTGCTCAGTAGAAGGCGTTGTGTGTACGTGTTCTTGTAAATAATATTACTAAATGGCGTTAATGGTTTTCGTACAGTTGACGATTTCTTATAGTTCACGGACAGACAGACAGACAGACAGACAGACAGACAGACAGACAGACAGACAGACAGACAGACAGACAGACAGACAGACAGACGGACAGACGGACGGACGGACGGACGGACGGACAGACAGACAGACAGACAGACAGACAGACAGACAGACAGACAGACAGACAGACAGACAGACAGACAGACAAACAGACAGACAGACACTTCACCCCACTCATCACCATTCATTCCGTGGATATGCTGTGAATTTTTTTTTGTTCGATATGAACATATCACAAATAAAATTTCCTGCTACCTTGCTGTAGAAACTGCACACTAAACTTTAGTGTCTGAATGCCTTTACATGAACAGATCCTAAAAGGTGGACGAAATTTAGCAACCCAACAAAAGGCGTGCGCTCTGACATACAAGAGTCCGTTTGTAATGCTTCGAACTAGCGGCGATCTATCCCATCCTTCAAGGCTGTACAACGTCTCGCCGTATAGGTCAAGCGTCCGCCATGCACACCAAAACGCCAACGCGGCCAAAGCATTTAACGTGCGCCAAATGCTTGCCCTTTTCTATGCCTCACCCTGAACGCCACTGCCCTCGATTCACATCTCACCCGAACAACAGTGCCGTTGACTCCGTTACGCCCCTTATGGAACGTGGGAAACTGCGAAAACCAGGCACGGCGCAGTCAGACCCTTCAAGGCCAGAAGGTAGGCCTAAAGCGGCCTCGTCCGCACAGCCAAAAGCGTATGCAGACATGAAAGTATGAAAATATTTTTATATGAATACAATAAACCCTCCCGCTTTTTCTAGTTTAAAGCTTCTAATGTTAAAATTGCAAACCAAAAATTTACCTAACGTTCCAGGACTGCTTTGGTTCCTTCAGAAGCGGGCTGGTCGAACAGTCACCATTAAAAAAGGGTCCAAATCGATCCAGAAAACTAGGGTCAAGGCTTAGTTTTAAATTTTAAGATGAAAAACTTTCGACTGAAAGAGGCTGGAAAGGTTATTTTATTGGTATAAAGTTTTACACAGCCTGATATATCTCTGGCCAACATTTTCACCATCAGAAATATGTTTTATGAAGAAATCATCTCTATTGACACTACATGTGTTGCATCCATACGGCGCAACAACGCTGGATACGAACGTGAGCAGGCTGACAGAGAAACATATGAGAGACGGGGAACGCCATTTCCGAGGGCATCAGTCGAAGATGCCATGTCAGTCGTAGAGGCTACATAAGTTTCATCATTGTCATTACTTCGCAGAAGAAGCACGTCCTGCACAAGTTGCAGCAACCTACAACGCAGCTACGTTCCCTGGTTTGTCGCGAGCAAATGGTCGTGTCGGGCCCTGGTATATTATTTGCCATGGGACCGTCGTCAACGTCATAAATTCGCAGATTGTCGCTAGCAACAATACTGTCGTGGTACTATCATTTTCCACTTCATCTCATCTCCATCGTTTTTGGTGTCGGGGTTATTGGCGTAGGGCTGATTGATTTATTGATATGTGGGGTTTAACGTCCCAAAACCACCATATGATTATGAGAGACGCCGTAGTGGAGGGCTCCGGAAATTTAGACCACCTGGGGTTCTTTAACGTGCACCCAAATCTGAGCACACGGATTGGCGTAGGGCTACACATCGCGGATGTGTGTCGAACATGAGCTCCTCTTTAGACTTGGCTCGCTCTTCAATTGAACGTCATTTTCTCTTTCTCGTGCAAGGTGAAAGCTGTTCGTAACCTATCATGCGTGAAATGTTGCTCAGAGAGCAATTTTCGTTGCTGCCTCGGGCAACGTGAAAGCGCCTCTTGGAGAGAGAGGTCCCATCTGGCTATCTCCAATTAGCCGACGAATAAGGGTGGACGGTGTCATTTCCTCTTATAAATGGCTGCCGGTGCATAAACGCTGCTTCCATTGCGAATTAAGGTCGCCGTGGTCGGGCGACATTGTCCCGGACCGCGTCCGGGAGAAGACACGCAGGTTGGCCCTCTAGTCGGCCCCCTGCCGAGCACTTATCTCCAAGACTTAACGGCAGCGGGCTACCCGGGAGTGCTTTAAGAAGGCACCGCGGCCAGTGAACACGCACACGATATCCTTGTTTGCCAAAGCTCGCGATCATATACATTATAGCTCGATTAAGTGCGAGCGATTTGTGACTCCCCCTCCGTTCAAGAGATTGCGGGCGCGCGCAATGAATCAAAAAGCTGCGTGCCACGCTTTCGCGCATGTAACCTGCACTCGGCGCATCGGTAACATCTTGGCCACAGCTTTACAGAGATAGCATGTTTTAAACAATGAAGTAACCAGGCGTCGTGCATCAGCATTTGAAGGGTGCCCTTGCAGCTATATTCCTGGTAAAGTAGCCCACTAAGAGAACAGGGGAGATGCATTTTGACTACAGTGTTTCTATATGATAGATCGACGCGGATGCGACGCTATTGGAGTACATTGACCTATAACTTCTTTCTCACATTGAATGACATGAATCATTCATTCATTAGTTCATTAATTTATTCTTTGATTATCCATATAGGTGAAATAGCAGCTACGGCACTCGGCTGCTGACCATAAGGTCGTGTGTTCGATACCGACTGCGGTGGTCGTATTTCGATGGAGGCTACTTTTTACATGTCCGTGTGCTCTGTGACCTCAGCGCATGTTAAATAACACAACATTATCAGAATTTCGAGGACCCATTCGCTACGGCGTCATTCATAGACACATAGTCGTTTCGCGACGCCGAACCCCAAACATTATCATTCATTCATCCACTGACAGCTTGGTCAAGTTATACATCTCAACTGCCTAAATGAAGCATTTATCAGTAAAATTAGAGCAACATTATCTTATCAGAGCTGAAGGTCTTTGGTAACCTCTTCTAAAATAGCTCTGCAATGCCGTGCGAGGCAAGTAAACTGATCCTCAGTGACATAAAGTGAATACAGGTGCACCCACCTTCAGCATTTCAACAGTCACACGTACATATGAGTTTATATTGGTATTTTATAGTTTTATTTTGTGTGCTTATACTTCTTGGGTAGCCAACATCATGCATTCCCTCTTTAGAAAAAAAATTGCCCGCAGCTTCCCTCGGGGGAACACTGAGGAGGATGCGGAGCATATAATTGGTTAACGGGGTGTTAAAGTGCGACTTACTTGGGTCGATGGCTAAATTGGTTAACGTGGTTGTGAAATGGGGTGTTAAATTGCGACTTACTTGGGTCGATGGCTAAATTGGTTAACGTGGTTGTAGGAGGGGGTGTTAAATGAGTGAACACGTACACACGTATGCGAAAGGGCGGCGCTGGTCGAAGGGACGTCGATCATTGTGTTTGTGGATTCGTTGGAATTCATTTCACCGCGACCTTGGACGTCGACGCGCCGTACAAACCAACCGACGAGCGGCAACTGAGCGAGCGAGCGCCGACCTTGAGTATATATACAGCGCGACGGCGCATGCACTGTCAGCTGTCGAATGTTCGAGAAGGGGGAGAAGCGCAACGGCGCATGCGCGCGCGTCAGCTGCCGATGTTCTCGAAGCGCGACGGCGCATGAGCGTGCGTCAGCTGCCGATGTTCTCGAAGCGTGACGGCGCATGCGCGCTACATTATACAGCTAGCGAATGTTCGTGAAGAGGAGAAGCGCACGCGGTGTATAGAGGAGGAAGGGTGCACAGATGGTGGAGGAGTGAAGCGCGCGCGGTGTGTAGAGGAGGAAGGGATGCACAGATGGTGGAAGAAGAAGGAGGAAGCTTGCGGACGGCGCCGCACTACAAGCCTCGAGTATTAGATGCTCCGCATCTAAAACTGGCAGAAAGAAAACACTCTGAAGAGAACGTAACCCGACATCGTCCCTTTTTGCTACGCATATGAAGCCGTGCGCCCAAGATTAAGAAGCGAAGGAGAGGGTTAGAGTCTAATAAGTGCGCTACGCTTGCCAGGTCGTGGAAAAGCGACTGAACTTACAAGTAGACCGAGTGTTATGCGCAAAGTGTACTACACGTAGAACTTTTCAATTCTATTTAGCCTGTAGGATATTGTGGGCCTTCAGCTTAAGTGGCCCCGACCATTACTGGAGAAGGGGGCATAAAATTTGATAGCTTAAGTCGTGGCCCACAAGCGGCCGACTTGGCAAACGCCGTTCATACCCGAGCTTTATGAATGTACTTGTTTTCATTTTAGGCGAAATAAGTAGATGACGCAAAAGTAGAACCTCCACGAAGACGAAACTGTATGTTCTTTACGAGCTATGAAACTACATACATTTAAATACGGGCTTTCAGGCGCGCTGTATAACCTAAATGCTGTAGTTACTAAAATACCTGCCATCGGGCTGACCTTTGCGAAGAAATCTGCAAGCATAACGCAGCGTGTCGACCCTCATGAGCTAATTTAGCTGGAATTAGTAAACGAATGTGAGAAAATTGTGCGGATGAAACGGTGGTTAAAAGATCAGACGCCAGCATCAGCTCGGAGCCACTTTCACTGAATGCCTTAAGTCGAATTCAATGCATGCAGTGCTTATGAATTTCCCATTTCGAGAACTACCAAGGAACTACGTACGTAGTAGTAATAAAGTCTCCTCATTTCAATGTGCGCGTTACAACTGCCCCTCTTGCCGGAATGAATGCTCATTGTTGTTATAGCATCGTATTTCTGAATTACCCGAAAAGCAGTGAAAGCTTTAGAGTTTGAGTGATGCAAATCTGAATGTGTCCGAAACGTTTTTGTATATATGTTTCCTCTAATAAATCAATATTTAGTAGTTAGCTATAAGAAACCACTTACGTGGTCCTGTTTGGGACTGCGCAACCTGATTTCGTAAACAAAAGTGTGATTATGGTTAACTTAAATACCAAAACATTTAATCAGCTCAATATACACATAGGGGCTAAGGTACTCGGCTGCTGACCTCGCAGGTCGCGTGATCGAATCCATGCTGCAGCGGCCGCATTTTGGATGGAGGCAAAAATGCTGTAGGCCTGTCTGCTCAGATTTGGGGGCACGGGAAAAAAAACCCCAGGTGTTCGAAACTTCTGGAGGCCTCCACTAAGGCGTTTCTACTAATCATATGTTTGTTTTAAGATGATGAACCTCACATATTAATCAGTCAAGGGATATGCATACACTGGAGCAAGGGGACAGTACCTACTTGACCCATCTCCAGAGCCGTGATATAACAACACTAAGCTGCGCAATGTAATCCGTGTGGTCATAAGTACTGCTTGCATCAACCTGCAAACTAATTTCGCAAACAAATATTGTAAGAAACGTTCGTATTATCAAGATTGGCCCTAGAAAATGACCACGTTTGCAATGAATGTGTCCAAGGCGCTCGTCATGACACACAGAACTGAAACCTCAGCGACAGAACGCGTAGAGCGACCGCGATATTTTCCAAACGAGAATACTCATCTGTCCAGATCTATTAGGCAACCATGACTGTTCCTCACCCGCGAAGCCTGTTTACCAAGCAAGCTACGGCGGCTGTCCGCTGATGGAAGAGCGTGCGATCCCATTTCTAAAGAGGAGTGGGTAATTCGTTGTTTGTAGGACGAGTGGCCTTGAAAATTGTTTCTGTGCGGTCCTGTCAGCGCACTTGATCGTCTGCGACTCATTGTTACCGCCCTCGAAATAGGATGCTGCCCCGAATTGCGTCCGTAGTCCATCTGGGTCGCTGACCGAGATGCACAATGGGATAGACGCGGCCTTCGCTGAGCTCTAAGCATTTATTCGGCGACGCCCTGCAGCTAATAACTGCGTGGCAAACCATAAAGAGCACCTCCGTTTCATTTGTGGATAAGCTTCACTCTTGACTTTGGACGCCTCCATTAATTAGACATACGGCACGACACGTGCCGGTCTATTCTGGATATAAGCGAGGCAGTATACTGATTATATTCGTATCCCTAGTGTTTCGTCCGGGTGCGCCTTAGATTATGCATCCTTGGGATTATGCCTCCAATACTAGCTCCTTGTGGTCCTCTGCAGGGCTTTCAAGGACGACTGGGTGTCTATTGCAGACACATTCTCGATAGGGCGTAAGCGTTACCTTGCACTTTTTTTGTTTCGTAAACCAATTCATTATTGTGTCTCGTTTAGCGGCATGCTGTGTGGGTGCCAATTAGGATCAGGCTTACAGCAGTTCACAGAGACTATCATAGTTCGCGGAACCAGGAATGACCGTGGAAATCGAGGCATATAGACCTCAATCTGCCACTGGAGCTCTAATGAGGTAACAGTGTTCCCCTAAAGGCTGCGATGTTTTGAGGCTCTGTTAACAAGCCGAATCACTGGTTTCTAAAGATAGAGCTCTGTGTGAACGACCACAATGCTCTCGGAGTCTCTAATAAGTTTCCGCGAAAAATTGTCACTTCATCAAAATAGCAAGTGGGTTGAGCTGGCTCCCCTAAATAATAATTTCGTCCATCAAGCGTTATAGACGTACCCAACATACAAGTCTGCTTCCATCCACCTTCCTAGGCATAGCCAGCAGTACCACCACAGTGGTCTTGTAGCTAAGTTACTCAGCTGCTGACCAGCAGGTCGCGGGATTGAATGCCGGCTGCGGCAGCTGCATTTTCGATGGACGCGGAAATGCTGTAGGCCCATGTGCTCAAATTTGGGTGAGTGTAACGAAAATCTAGGTGGTCAAAATTTCTGGAGCCTTCACCTATGGTTTCTCTCATAATCATATGGTGGTTTTGCGATGTTGAACACCCCATATCAATCAATCAAGCAGGTACAGCTAACACTTTATTGAGGTGATGTAGGAACATTTTCAGAAATTAACAGCTTCGCCCTCATGATCAATATGCACATTGCTTTGCAATGTGTTTAGAATCGTTTAACAGTTTTAATATAAGTACCCACAACATGTATTTCCTGTGTGTGTATTTAGCCTTCATTTACTGCGGGCTCAGCAAAAAACGAACTGCAAGATGATGAAGTTCATTATAAGTTGTAGTTTGCTTTTTTCTTTCATTTTTTCACAATTTTCTTTTGTACAAATGATACAAAAAGTGCAAAAAAGACAATAGTTCAACGTGATTGCGAAATGCACATTTCAAATCAACAGAGCCTCCCGACTTGATATCCAGAAAGCTGGCACCGCTGAGAAAAATAGGAAGTCGGCACGTCACCCTTCCGAAGATAGCTCAGTAAGGAAATCCCACGTCGCTGCGCTCTCTGGGACAATCAGATATATAGGCGGGCCCCCTTAAAATGCAAAATCTCGAGACGGAGCCAGTCTCGAGACGGAGTACCGTTGACCGTTCTGCTCGATACAATTCTCTGGGAGCGCGCCAGCTTCGACAAAGGGCAGTCATGGACGCTTCTTCAGGACCAAACTTTGGTGCTCCACTTTTTTATTGCAGGCTTCCTCTTCAGTACATCTGATATCTCTCTCTTACTTCCTTCCTTTCTAGCACTCATTCTTTCCTTTTCTTCTATAGTTCCTGCTGAAGCATTAGAGGAAACAGTCGGTTTTTTTTTGTACACTCAGGTAAAGGAAACGTTAACTTATTTTTCTAAGTACGAGAAGGAAGTGACATATCTACGGGCACCAGCTCGGGTGACGACAGGAATCAATTGGGCGTCAAAAAACTCGGAGAGGCCTGGTCCGAGCGGTTAAAAAGGAAACCGGCTCGCCGTCCAAGACAGGTCTCGTGGCACGCAGCGTTTGACATAGCCAAATTATACCGATCGGGAAACGTGGAAAGAACACTGGTCAAAAGCTTATTGCCGCAGACATCAACGCTTGCCGTGGGATTCAAAGGCAACTAAGAGAGGGGGGGACAAAGAAAAGAAACAAAAAACGCAAAACACATTTTAGTACTAATAATTTTATGCATGCCAATGCAAACTACAAATTTATTTTGTGGTTTATCTGACACTTACCAATATGGTGGCTGCCTCACTTTTTGGTCAAGGGTCATTATTGGGGGCGTACGCAGGCAGTCTGACATCAGGGCTTGCGTTCAGTTCAGCATATTGCGTACTGTCCATGGTCTATTTATTTGCTAATCGGCTGTTTATTACCATCTAGAGCTGAGCTTGTTCACAGCATGTGTAGATAGTTGCTTACGTGACATGCCGACTGCCTTCGCCGGCGCACTGCCAGCATGCCTCACCTTTCGGGACAGTCGATACGACATGCTAAGCGGAAAAGCATTCACCTCCAAGGTTGCCAAGTTTATATTTTCAAGGCTACTGTCTTGCTTCTGTGGTTTTACAAGTTTGGGCAACGTGATTTTTTGAAGCATTGCGCTAATGTTCTCGTGAAACACAATTTCTGAGTCCCTTGCAAAGTTTTTGTGTATAGTGTGTACACTCTGTGTCTAATAAACAACATTGCTTCCTTAATAATTCTTGTTGGTCTGGTTTTTCTCTCGCGCTTGCAATCAGCGTGCCATAAGGGCGCAAATACGTTTCGTATTTTTAATAGGCATGTAAAACATTAGAAGTTAAGAACATTTTCACTTTTTTGTCATGTAGCATAAATACACGACGCTGATACGACTTCTGGCTCTGACGTCATCTTTTATGTTTTATTTTTTGTTTGCTGTTAGCTGCTCCTTTCATACGTAGATGTCGACTGTGATAACGAGCCGCCAACTACAGGATACATGGGCATCTATGTATGTTACGCTACCAGTTAACATATAACATGGCGTTTGACGTGCATCGCGATATTAAGTTCAGGCTTGCGATCTAGATACTGGGACGCAGCAACTAAAGTAATTGAGTTAGTAGGATAGAACCTTTCGCAAATCGCGTGACACACAAGTGCCGCGCTTGAATCTAACGCAAGCGTGTTTCGACACCGAGTAATTCATATTTTCTGTATCATTTTGAGGTTGCAAGTAAGCGGTTACCGCCACACTGCGCCCCTAGAAACTGACGTACCGAATTGCTTGCTCTACTGCTTTTCTTCACGTGCGCGTATCTGTGTGCTGTCCAAATACAGTAGCCTTGGTTTCTTCTGTTCTGCTAGCTGAAATACACCATGTCACTCTATCAAGCGGAGGAGAGAAATGGCCAGTTGTTCGAAAAAATTGAATACTTTCTGGGGGATAACTGCATTGTAGCGTACTTGTTTGGCAGAGCGTACTTTTCGAAACAGCCTCAGCTTGCCATGATCATGGACTATTTTATGTGACAAAAATCGTGAACTTACGTTCATAATAACATTTTCTAAACGGCACTCTGAATAAAGAATATCTGCCTCACCTGTGGTATAGCAGGTATTCACTCAGAACGTGAACTGTGGTTCCTACGCAGCGTTGGTTGCAATTTGTGTGTCAAGAATATTTTATGGCCCCACAGGTCACGGGCTGTAATCCCGGCTGGAGTAGCTGGATTTCCAATGGAGACAAAAATGTTGCAGTCCCGTATGCTCAGGTTTGGGTGCGCGTTAAAAATCGAGGTGGTCAAAATTTTCGGAGCCCTCCACTACGGCATCTCATAATCATACAGTGGTTTTGGGATGTTATACCCCACATATCAATCAATCAATCAATCAATCAACCAATCAAAATTTCACAGCGCTTTAAAGTTTGTTCGTGATAAAAATGCAACGATTCGCAATGAGATTGCAGCTTCGCTGGAGGTGGCCTACAGTCTCAAGTTCTCTTTTTTTTATTTTTTATGTGGGTGTTCGTGGGGGGAGGGGGGAGGACTGGGCGAACAGAATGGTGTTGTCGACAGCCCCTAACCACGAACAGTAGGTGAATAGTAGAGTGAACAGCGTGTTGAAAAGCCAGATCCTAAGTAGAATTTCACTCAGGGTTACCAAAAACAAAACGCGCATTGTCCTTAATATTCCAGCATAATTAGAGAGCAAGGATCTTTAGAGAGCACACTCACCGACATTCAATGCGCAGGAGGCGACCTGAAAGACTGCCCCACCGCGGTGGTCTAGTGGCTAAGGTACTCGGCTGCTGACCCGCAGGTCGCGGGTTTGAATCCCGGCTGCGGCGGCTGCATTTACGATGGAGGCGGAAATGTTGTACGCCCGTGTGCTCAGATTTGGGTGCACATTAAAGAACCCCAGGTGGTCGAAATTTCCGGAGCCCTCCACTACGGCGTCTCTCATAATCATATAGTGATTTCGGGACGTTGAACTCCACATATCAATCATCAAATCAACCTGAAAGACTGGTTGGCTTTGCCACCATGACAGTGAATTCATAACGTCCTTTCATTTCCACGTTTACAGAGTTATTCACCTCAATATTTATATGGGGCACGTCCCTTTGAGTTCTATGTATTTTCACTCCACACCGCTTTCGCTCTAGTGTCACACATGTGTATTCGGCTGGTATTGGTTCTTTACCAGGACAGAGAGAGTCTACAGACGAGGAAAGGTCGACGCACGGCGCGACGTAGTGACATCGCCATCGCCCGGGGTATTCGACGGCCCGCTAGGCTTTGCGCGGCTTTAATGCGGACACGCTTGGCGATAACATCACCCGCCTGCTGGCTGACCCTTACATAACGTAAGAAGAAAAAAATAATTGGTACAGGTTGTCTATATCGCATGTTTCCTGGTACAACGTCATGTTGGCCTTGTTCTCTAAAAGACCATGTAGATAACGAGGCGACAGATGTGTATGCGCTACGACCTTCCGTATTTCGTGTCTGCTGTGACTTATTTTCTTCTCTTCTTCCAAAATTTCTTCACGGACAGCGCATGACCTGGTCAACAAAACCTCAGATGAATACCAACCTCTGCTTCCACCTTTAAAACACATTTCGGGCGGAGGGGCTCAAATCTGAAACCACCAATGTTTCCTGTTTTTAGTGACAATGTGGGTTGTTGTACGCGAAAGAAGGCCCACATCTTGAGACGACGAGTCAGGCTAGGTTATCTAGGTCTGTAGTGTTAACTATGCTTGGGCGATTTCAGGTTGTGCACGATGAAATCTGCACAACATTTTGTCCCACCCAATTCTCACCAACTCCTCACTAATCTGTAGTTAGATTGATATTGCGGTGTTTCCTTCTGATAAAGCAGCATTTTCATTCGTTCACAACCCTCTTCAACCGTGTTTTTGCACTCGCTCACCAGTTGTTCTTCTTACGCAAACTTTACAAAAGCACAAGAACCGCTGATCAATGTGGGTAATTATTCTGTATTGTTAACAGAGTCGAGTCATTCCCGCTTTCGAACCACCATGCACGTGATCATTGAGGGTACCTAGGTAATTGAAAGCTGAATTTTGTTTGCACTCTAGCTTCCTCATTGTTCACCGCGTGCTTGAAATCTTTCTCAGTCGTACGAATCAATAGCAAGCGTTTTAACTGAAAACTTTCAACGCATCACTTTGAGACAAACTTCTATTTTCCGCGTGGCGACCTCCACCCAGAGCAGTTTCAAGCGCCCTACAACGATTACGAAGTAGGTGACTATACGCTAGCTGTAGAGATACGCCATTCATCTATGACCTACGACACTTCGAAACTTGGTACTCTTTTGTAGTACCCTGTTCTTTATTCCGCGTCTGCCGGGCTGGCCGAGATATATTGTCCCACCGTTACGTGACGACAACAAACGCTGGTCACCCTGGTGCCACCATTTAGCCTTTCTTCAATGACTCGCCATCACGGACATGAACGGACGCGCCAGACCTTGGCGCGCTCCCGGCCGTCTTCCCTAACGAGTGAGCCATTGAAATCTCGACAACAAAGGCGGCCATTACGGGACACGCGTTTCGCGACCCCTTCCTTGCCCAAGGGGCGCGCACCGCGTGCTATTCTGTTGCTGCTGCTGCAGCTCTTTCTGCCGTTGTGGCATGTCTCTAGCTCACCTCCGACCCGCACCCATCTTGCAACGCATATACCCCCCTCTCCTCCCGGACTTTGTAATCAAGCGGTCCGGTCGTGAAAGGAGCGTCCTGACCTCATTTTCGCCAGTGACCACACCAGCCTACGCTGTCACCGCCATGTTGTAGAGGTCCCCGCTGTAAGCTGCCGTAAAAGAAGCAGCAGGAGCAAAGACAACTCGTGCATGGCCCCGGTCATTGCACACCTAGCTAGTGCTTCAGCAAGTCCTGTGCATGCGCCGGATTGTCATTTGGACGTCGTAACACGAAGCCGTTCCCGTTCCGTTCGGGGGTACAGAGTCGTCCCTGACCTTCGCGTGCTGGTTTTAGTGCCCATATGTGGACCACTGAACATCTGAGCACACGCACTCCAAGAAGCGAGAGTTGCGGTACGAAGCAGGGTGAGTTCGTGCGAACGCTCCCTGACGGGTGCAAATGCAGGTCACGTAGTGCGCTGGGCCTCCAGTCGTCTCCTCTGTCCAACTCCGTCCGAAAGAATCGTCTACTGTCGTTGGCTCTGCGGAGCGGGCGGTGAAAACTGTATTTGTAGTCCTCTGCTGTCTACTCTCTGATGCCGGTTTTTCTATATTACCTTTGTTGTTTTTGCAATCTTGGTTCCTAATGTTTTCTGTGCGTTTTCTTGTCCTCCGACCTCTGCTCATTTTTACTACTATCGTCGCCTCGGTATACGAAACCAGTGAAACCACTCCTCGCTTCGGCTCAGGTGAGCAACTTTCCTTCAGCGTTTCCCGTTTTTCGCACGTACGTACCTTTCTGTTTTAGTGGTTTCTCCCTGTGCCAATGGTGTGTCTGATTGTGTACAGAGTGAATTGCGGTCACGACAGCTGCCCCTGCACCCCCGAAGCCGATTTTTACACGGGTGCCCTAGTGGATCCACAGACCGGCTTTCTCGCTTGCCATACGGATTCTGCTCTCTTGTCTTTATTTTGCTTAGATTCCTGGCCGTGCGGCCCCACAGAAGAGCATGCAAGCAACCGTACTTTTGGCTTCGAAAGACGGGTTTTGCCTAAAACACCTGTATCGCAGCCTAGTCGCCTTTTGCCGTACGGGAAATCCTACTCGGCTTCAAGCTACTGTCTTCCTTTTTTTTTTACGTACTCTCGCATTTGTCTTTGGTTCAATGCAGCCTGTAAGAGGCCTTGTAAGGCGCAGCTGTTCTTATCTGACTGCCCATCCGTCGAATGTAGGTTTCATCACTGGCGATGTCACAAAAACGTCACTCCTTCTTGTTTGTCTCTTAGGCGTCGCTTTTAAGAGGGCTGCACATAATGTTATCTCAATTTCCCTTGTTCCGTCTTTCTTGCCACATTCGAAGCTTCAATGGCTGCTTAATTGTTTACCTCTACTGCTCGAATAACACACATATGTTTCGTAAAGGTCTCAAAAGTTGCTAAAAAGTGACTTCTGTGATTTCTATGAAGAATAGGTTAGTTATCCGGTCACTCAATATAAAACCAACCTTCATTGACGTATCTGACATGGAATAAGGAATCAATTAAATTTTCTCATCATTAGGCACACCTCCAGAATCAATTAGTTCTAGAAACATGCCTCGGCTTGAATACTTCAAAGACCAAGTAAACGTCAAGTCATGGTGTCAAATGACATGTACTTGTGGCACGAAAATTTATGTAAAACATGGCAGCGAGGCGAAGAAGCCAGAAATACCAGTGTTCCAACGTATGCATGATTGCGTGTGGCACCGTGTTGCTACCGCCGAAAGCGCTCGGGTCGGGCAGTGACCAAGCAGTTAAGCCAGTGACATCTCCGGCTTTAAGATTACCGCTTTGTCTAGTGGCTGTTGCCTTTTCGAATAATCAACAAGATTATTATAATAGTCATGGCTTATTATATTAGTGTTGTTGTTCGAGTGCTTTAATCTCTGACAACTTCTCCATAGGATATCACTCATGCGTTAGAGGACTCATTTCGTCTAATTCTGAAATTATCTGACCTTGACATGTCTAGTTATACACTGAAACACATGTTATCTGTTTGCCACACCCGCCTTTTCTTGCTATAGCCGCAGACCTACGGAAGTGGTTAATCATAACCACGATGACTCTACAAGATTTTTTAATGACACGCCGTATAGTTCTGTACTCTCTGACAACATCTCTTGGCAATGAATGGAAAACTGTGGGAGCGGAGCTTCTGCACAAGTATACTGGCATGCTATAGCACGCGTTTCACGCCACTGTGGTAAGTGATGACTGCACGTAATTAGTGCTTCATATCAACGCAGCTGCTACTTATAATTCGAAGTACATAAAAAGCCGTGACTTTCTCACGCGTGCGAAAACGCCAAGTGACAACGTATAACGTAGAATCGATTTAAATAATACACCTTGCGTTCCCAGTCTTAAAGCGTTAAATCTATAAATCAAACGGGTATTGTCTTATCACACGCTGGAAACACAGACACAACTGTAGGACTACATTCATTGGCGGCGACGTACGCGTGATTTGGCTTTGTACACTTTTCACTACCAAGAAAAGTTCTATGCGAGTTTAGTAGCGTTGGTAAAGGAACAGTATGATGTCCCCGACGCAAGCCGCCGTTTACATACTACAGGTGTGTTCGCTGTTCTTGTTATGTTCACGAAGTACCTTTAGGCTGCATGGATCTTCGAGAATGCTCAAGCGACGCTTCTTAATTCTGACTCGTCAGTAGTGTCTCCGCTAAGATTTCGATTTGGCATTAAAACTTCGTTTTGACGCATAAATTCGCGTGCATAAATCTACTGTATGTGTATACTACCGCTCCCGTCTGGTGATGCAAATAGCAGCCGCCGCATCGCATGCGGACGCATTTGTACTGGAACGTATCATTGGCTTTATCGTTTGGATCACGAAATTATCCTAATAACTCCTCATTTACCCTCTCCACAATATCTTCTCGCCCGTACGCACTTAGTGTTGGTGTCGCCTTACGCTCGAAACGCGTAATTGTTCCTATTTTTGCCTCACGGGTCACTACACGATGTGGCGCAAGACACACTTGGAAATAAGAACCGTCATGCAAGGAATACGTAATTATATATACTGTTCCGCAACCTCGTATCAATCTCCGTTCTCGCATTTTCTTGCTTTTCTCCTGTGTGGCCCTCGCTCCTGCGACACGAATCTTTTTCTGTTTCTTTGTACAGGTTATGACGTCGAGGTAGGCAAAAAAGAGCAAAAGCTAAGCGAGAGCTCTGCGACCATCTCGCATATGAAAAAACCACACGTTCCACATTCACGCATAGTGCGAACGTTGTCGCATCCGCGTATGCAACGCCACTTTATGAGTTGGTGTCACGCCAGATCAAGCCGGATACCACGAATGGGACTATAATGAATGCTAGAAATAGGTTTCTAAACCACACCTCAGGAACTGTTCGCGGAAGGAAGCAGTCATCGACAAGCAAACAATCAATGGCGTGTACATTGTGGCGCATTGACGCTTTTCTATTTTCTTCAGTAGTGAATATCGTAGTAACCGTATTTTGACAAAGTTCTTGTTTTTTTGGGACGACATGAAACTTACTCAATACTCTGAAAAATGGGGCTCCTCATTCACAGGCGCAAAGTGTGGCAAACTATCTGGAGGCCTTCGAATATCAAGTTGCGTTTTCTCATGCAACCCAACACGTAAACGCGCTTTGCTATAGCATACAATGCACATGCGTATTGGTAACTTCCCAAACTTTTGAAGGTGTACATTCAGCATGGTCATGACCTGTCATTTCATTTTCCGAACTACTACGGCCTAAACAGAATGTGCGAGCATCTCTGTCAAACACACTGTTTGAACCATGAATATGCTACCAACGCTGCATGTAGAAGTAAAACTTCGCTGAACCTCTATACGCTGATTGCGATCCCGATTCACCTCATATCTATGTGGATATTTACCAATTTTGTTTTTCGCTGAGGGACAAATAAGAGACGTTGCAAAAACAAGTGCCCCAGGGAGGCACCTTTCTCGGCAGCATTGACCAGTTCAAAATTGAAAACCTTTGTCAGCGCAAACATCTAGAACAGGAGAACCAGCGCGCTTATCGCAGTTACAATTGTTTAAGGTCCAACAATACGCAGTGAACACTTAATCCGCTCTTCCAAAGGTGTAACAGATGTGTACAGCTTAGGCGGGCCATTCAGACAGTACAGTCCTTAAACAGTAGAACCCACGCAAAACGCTTTTTACTCAGGTACATTGATCTCATCGAAAAAGTGTCATCTTTGTCTAATACGATCGCCCGTGAACTCAACATTCCCTTAAAACCAGATGCAATCAATCATTTCATGTCCTCGTTACGCACTTACGGAGTTCTCCTATTCATCTCATCTGCTCAAATTTTACAGTTAGCAACTTAAAAGCAAGGCGGAGAACCACAATATTGAAGTTAATCACGTTATTATTATTACTTCATTGCAGTAACGTTGAAAGCTTTTCATGTGCAAGATTCTGGTCCGAAGAGAAACGAATAATCAGAATGCGTACGATGCACTGCACCCTAACTGAAGATTTCCCTTTTCTTAAATAGCATTTGAAATGAAGACGTTTAGACTACAACGTCCATCATCGCCTTCGAAGTGTAGAGTTTGCGCAAGTCGAATGAGGGAAGGCGACGCGCGAGTCGCCTCCAATCGTCCAGTATGTGAGCCAACGCTCACCCAATTCTTTTGTCCTCGCGTTGGCTGCACGCGTCCGCTCACAAAAAAATTCCTTCCCCGATGGTTTTGTAGTGGTTGGCCCAACAAAATAAAACCATCCCTCCCATACCATCAAATCCTCTTCACTACAGCGATTAGTCATCTCTGCACTCGGCGATCTCTTCCGAAGTCAAATGATCTGGCAACACCGAGGTCAAAACAACTTCGCCCCCCCCCCTCCCCGTAAACAATGACGAACAACAGATGATGAAACCTCCTAACCGCTGTGTTGCTCCCAGCTTGGATAGTCTTTGTTCGAGGTTTCGATACAAAGAAAGTTGTTTTTCTTCTTCATCGTCTTGTTTGTTGGTTCGTTTGCGATTAGTTCTACTATGGGTAACGTTACGTTTCGCTAAACCCACTCTTACGTTACCTAAAGCCTTCAGATGCAGGTTTTTCGGTGCTTTCTATTGTTTGTTTGCTTCCTCTCTCTGTTCTTCAATGGGAAACGTCAGGCTTGCTAAGTATTTCTTTTTTCCCCAGAAACATTAGAGGCGTGCCTTTCGGTCATCTTGAAAGCGTAGCTGGTCACGCGGTTACGTGAGGCACGTGCAAAGTTTCAATGGTGCAACAATGGTCAACGACTTTGCACACGATTTGTGTTTAGCAAATGCCGTACTATGGTTTACAGCTGAAAGTGCAAAGCTTTTACGCCCGGTACATCTACGGATCACGATGCAGCATTGTTTCAAGAAATCGCCTGGCAACAATAGGTTTGCGCTTCCACGTAGTACAAGCTATACAAGCAACGACCTCGGCCCAAAAGTTGCGGCGGTGCCCATCGAAACCTAAGGCCGAGTCCGCGAGATTGTTTCCTATGCATTTGGGCTTCTGGCCTTGCTTTGAATGTTCATGGCTGCCACTTCATTCTGCCGGTTGACGGCCGGAACTGTAAGCACTGTTGTTTTCATTTTGGTACGAGTTTCCGAATGTTTCACAATTTCAAATACAACATAATTTCAAACAAGGTTCCGAGCCACTATTCCATGTGTGCAAGCTCCAGAGAACAATTAAACGCCAAGTATGAGAACATTATTTTTATGGTCACATTAAGTTATAGAGGAGACATTTGAACGAATGTTGGTGCGCCTACCATAATAGCTGTGACGTTCTTTGGCACTATTATTTCGAGTGAGAGCAACCTTCTTTTTTTAAACTTCATATTATTCAAATAAGAAGTCTTTAGAGAAACCATGCACATACCATCTCGGCTCTTAGTGCAAGTACACAGATGCTTATTGTAAGAACACGTGAAAATCAAAAGCTTCTCTGTTTTTTTTTCTTTCTATGCAAAAATATGTCGCTTACGTTATTATGCGGCGGCTTGGTATATGCCACATTCTTCCCTGTCCAAGATGTATAACTCTCGCCCACGTGGTAAAATTGGTCTGTATTCACATTTGCGTTGCCTTGTAAAACAATCATTACTCAAACACATCGTCTTACTGTAAAGTATGTTGATATGTGTCCTCGTTTTGAAAAATAAACTTGGCTTGATCTAATAAGGTCCCTTGCCGCCAATTGAATAGTGTGAAGCAAGATTTCAGACTGTGGAATCTTCGGCAACTGCGTAGCGGATATCTGTGGCATACAGAAAGACGGATACCTTTCTCGCTATGGTATATTTAAACAGATAACGCCAGTATGCTTAGCTGCACATTCATTGCTTGTTCGCTTCACGCATGTATTTTGAAGATTTAATCATTTGAATCTTCAAAGTGACGATCAGCCCGGACTAAATATATTTTCTGCAATTTGCATAAGAAAGGAAAGGAACTAGAACAGGCTTCCCTACAATAAACTAATTGCTAAAGGAATGAAAACAGTGACCACCCGCTTCTTCCCACGGAGGGAACTCGAGTAAATGAGCCGCAAAGTGGTAAATGTTGCATACATTGCGTGAATATTGCGTAATTGGGTATGCTTTAGAAATGCCTAAGTGGTAGTTCGCGTTCATTCTTCCTATTAATTGAATGAAGGAGAAGCGTTGCCTTCAACGTCAAGCGAAAACCATGTAAAGGCGCCCTTGACGGAATTCCGAACGCGCGATTCAGTTATAGGCACCATGCAGTCGAGTATTCCAGAAAACGCAACAATAGGTTGGGGTCAGTAAAAATGTAACTCGATTGCCGCGTGAGTCGGCGGATTACAGCAGGGATGCACAGGGACGTGTGCGCGCGTCTGTTTTCGGCGTGCCCCTAACGGCCAGCGTCAGCGAACTCAAGATGGGCTAGTGCCTAGAGTAACTGTGTATAGGAACCGTATACAATTACTCCACTAGTGCCAGCAACGCACCTCCCTCTGGTCAGCGGACAGTCTACCTTTTCACAGGAAGGGAAAAAAACACCACCATGATGGGCTGCGCGTGGGAGTACAGAGGCAAAGGGCGCAGCCTTGTCAGAGTATTTTTGAGCGGTCACTCAATTCGCGCAGCCTAAAGAGGACTATGGCGGCGCCCAGGGAGGCGTTATTGAAAAGGTCTTTACGGTGTGGCCATTGAATGGGTAGACAGCGCTAGCAGTCGTTTTTTTTTTTTTTACTAGCAGACGCTGCCTGCGTCGGCGTTGCGAGGTGAGAGAAGGGAGAGTGGAGTTTTGCAGGTGCCTTCCTGAACCGGCACGAGACACGAGACGTGAGCATGCGTGCTGGGTGTGCGCATGGCGCCGCCACCAACGCCACAGCGCGGCACCGTGCGACAAAGAAATGCCCCGCATTTAAAAGTAGCCTTACCTGTGCAAATAAAGTGGCTAGTGAAGCTAGCAAGCAAGCCTTTGCATCTATCAAAGGCACTGTTGATTGATATGTGGAGTTTAACGTCCCAAAACCACTCTATGATTATGAGAGACGCCGTAGTGGAGGGCTCCGGAAATTTAGACCACCTGGGGTTCTTTAACGTGCACCTAAATCTGAGCACACGGGCCTACAACATTTCCGCCTCCATCGGAAATGCAGCCGCCGCAGCCGGGATTCGAACCCGCGCCCTGCGGGTCAGCAGCCGAGTACCTTAGCCACTAGACCACCGCGGCGGGGCATCAAAGGCACTGTTGAGGTTAACGCTATACACGGGTGACGTTCGCAAAGATCAGCAATGGCACACCCTCCTTGAAAACACAATAAACATCAGAAGGGCGGTAAGGTGACATTGCGAAACCAGATCAGTCACAACCAAGTTACTCTGTCTATCCGATATCTCATCATTGTTGACAGCCACTTCTTTACTGACACAGTTAGACTGACAGGGGAGTGTCTGGCGAGAAGCGCGGGTAACGAATTCCTAGTCCCGCACAGAGGCGCTGAGGCTGTCACACGCACGCCTTCTCTGAGACAAGGACGGCTGCTACTGTCCGCCTTCGCAGAGATGGCGAGAAGAGAACGAACTCTCATCCACTCGTCCGGTGGTAGACGGGACCTGTTAGCACGTCTTCTGCGTGCTTTCCTCGCGTCTTATCTGTCAGTGCTAAGGGAAGCTACAGCGGTCTAGAAGACACGCCATTTCCGCCTTGACTACCGTAGGCAGTCGACTAAGAATGCATTCACGCTTACATTGGGGTTATTCTTTACCAACTTCATAGCAACTTCATAGTGGATTCTATTCGAAAATGTCAGGCTTGAAATTTTTTGTTCCGCATCTTAATGATGTGTTGTCGAAGCGTGCTGCATTATTGTATTGTTTCTTTTACGTAGCGCCTAATGTTTGTTAGCCTATTGTTCTGACTTTGCGCATATTCTAGGGTTGACCAGGCCTTTGAAATTAACCGCAGCCTCTCTTTAAAAAAGCTGCTTTCCGTTACTTTTCTTTCACACCACGCGTACAATTTCCGCTCTGGCAATTTGCCTGCACGACTTGAAACCTCGACATCCGAGTTACTATGCACTTCACAGGGTTCTTTGAAACCAATCTGCTTTTTCTGCCTTTACAAGCGGAACACGTAAGCTTTAAAAGTAGCTGGTAGAGACGGCGGCGAGGGGGAGATTACAATACTTCTAGGCTCTCTGCTGAATCTATGAGCTTAAGAGCCGGCAAATTTTACGCTGTACACCACCTTCGCGCTGCGCAAGGACAGCTACTGTCCCAGTCTCGCCCTTTTGGCGGCCAAAGGCTCCACAATCTCCTTGTTGCGTTCTCCTTAGACCGGTCCGTCGGCTCGCATTGCCCACCAATTTGGCGCGGTCGACAAGACAGGACGCTGCTCACACGCGAGGAATTAAGGGCGTGGCTGTGCCTCTGACAGTGCCGCGGGAGACCGATTGTATGGCTTGCGCTTGAATGCGATGCGTGCCTGTGAGTACGTAAGCTGAATAAAAAAAACGTGGAGAGTAAGTGGTGGAACCGCCATTTTGTTGTTCCTTGCGTCCTGTCTACTTCTCACGCTGTTTTTCTTTTTTTTTCTGGGCGCTCCAGCGTCGGTAATGTTCTAAAAAACCGAGGACGTGCTTCGCACGAGGACCAGCTTACGTAGACGAGCGTTGAAGAAAGTAACCAGACCAGTGTAGAGGGTAGTGACACGGTTCTTTTGGTGCTTCTTTCACAAAAAAAATCTATGCGGCTTGAAGGTAGCATTGACAGCAACATGTAGACGTACAATATCAAAATTTTAGGCATTTTCAGTTACAGCCTCGTTGTTAACACTTCAGCAAGTCATTTGCCTTGTGTTAGTGCACTTTTGAGTGACTGCAATAAAGGATTTCCTTGTCACTCATATCCACAGACTTAAGCAGTCAGAAACGTATCAGCGCAACCTTATTGCAAATTCGTCCAGGAACCACAGCCATAATCCACCATAATTATGGAAGGTCTTCTATCGCAACAGTAGACGCTGTAGTGAGCGTGCTATATGCATAGTGGGTTATGTTGTGTCCTTGTCACGAGTAAGCGACAGAGCTTTTGGCAGAGACTGGAGTCCTCCGACTCCAGTCGGCAGCCCTGAGCCAAGAAAAAGAGCACTGAATCAACATACAGATTCATACGGTAGACTCAGATCTCTGCAAACATGTGCAGCTGTGGCAGTGAATGGTTGCCCCGTTTCATACTGTGCTCAGGGTGGTGAAGTAGCCACAGACGCACAGTCTGGCCACTTTCCCCGGTGAAAAAACACGAAAAATGTGGGATGGGGTGGGGTGGTTTTACGCCATATAATTTGTGCATTCAGTGTGGTTCACTACGACACTTTTCTCCTCTCCTCCGCGTTCATAATTTCCGCCAATGTGATTTAAAATATTTCCTAATCCAGCGGATCGTGCCCATGATGAACGGTCTGATTTTTAATAGGAATACTCTATTTTCAACAGTAAATGAACAACCCTTTGTGGTTTTGTTCAGTGAAATTTCTCAAGACGTCCGCATTCGCAAGCATGAAGAGCAAAGTCCGATGCCTTCATTGCGTGCTGCCTGTGGCAATATTGAGAACGTGAAAGGATATTGTTGTCTGAGCTGCTCCTGAAACGCCATTTTCCCAGAGTTTCGAAGATAAAAAATTGGCCCCGTATCTGCATGTTACACTGCAAATGTCGTCGAAAGACGATGGCCTTGCGTATGAAGAGATTGAACAAAACGTTTATTTGATGTCCTGCGCAAGAAAATCGGTGAATGGTATTCTGGAGGCGCTGCGTCAGAGTGCCTCGAGCGTGCAGCGGAGGCGAACGAGCGCATCAAGTTACGTCACACGTGAGACGTGGCAGCTATCTTGGAAAACGAAGCGCGTGGCGGGTGCGCCCGTCTTGGAGGCGATAAGGTGTAGAACGCAAGGCGACGGGTAGGTGGTGCCACCGTGTCGTCTCAGCCATAGAGGTTCATACAATAATACCTAGAGAGGAATCTGGCGCTGCAGTCATGTACATCGATGGGAATTATTGAAAGTATTGACTTCGGATTGGATAGGGTTAGCCAGCGAACTGTCTGCACACTTTTTTCTGCAGTTTCAGTTTCGTTCTTTGCACAGCGCGCGTAGTGGGATGCGATAAAAACACTGAAGCAGCACCTTTGTTAAAAGAGGGAGCGCCGCAGAAGATGCAACGTCAAGTGTTTCTCACTTGATACTGTAATGTGTTATCAATAAATAGGTAATTCGTACTTTCGAGAGAAAAACAAACATGTTTGTTTTAAAGTGTTGAGAAAAATTATTTATTAAATCTTGATGCCAAATTTGGAAAGCAATGGCAGAGCAATGCATACCCTGATGGTTAAATTTGCCCTGGTTTCAATTTTTTTCGCCTTGTCACAAAAACATTTTGCAATAAAGTTTGCATACCAACAAACAAAAAAATTTTGTTTTGCACTCGGAAAACAAGCGTCCTGAATCTCTAGAACGTAATCCATCTGAAGCGGATCTGAAGCCTGTACTTCCCATAATTCCCATAGGGGTACATGCAGCGGTTAAGGAGCCCACGTAGACACTAGTGCCAGATTCCACTCTAGTTATTATTGTATGAAACTCTATGGTCTCGGCAAAGCGTTGCAAACTCTTGCCTTTTTGAGCATCGTGTTGCGCTGCCAGCGCAGCGTGATAAACGCTGCGGTCCTTAGAATTACTTAGGTGGGCCTTCTCTTGTATAAAGCCACACATAGAAAATATTTACGTGTTGTTATGGTGCCTCAGGTATGCGCAATATTTGCTTTCGAATTGGCAATCGCACAAGTATGAACGCTAAAACTTAAGCGATATTGGTGGGCGCTGCGGATGGGTTACGCCGTTTGGGTATCGTTTGGTGTCGTTCGCGGTGCCGTTAAGGGCGGACAAGCAGACAAATTTACCGACAAACAGACAGACAGACAGACAGACAGACAAACAGACAGACAGACGCACCAAAATTTTCGCGTTGAAGGTCTCCAAAAAAGACTATCGTCTTTAATAAACGAACACAGGAGCTGATTATGTGAAGCTCTTTTTATCTGATTGTTTGCAAAGAAGCATAACACCCGGATACCTCCTACTGCGCTGCTGAAAGTATTCTCCACGCTCAGTGAGAACCATTCATGCAGCGGACAGGCGTGAAAGCCAAAAATGGCGCCTCCCTCGGGGCGGCGGATGTAATGGTGGCCAGTGCACGCGACTGGCCTGTCGAAGCGACGCCGGTGACCGTCGTATTAAAAACGCCTTCTACTGCGGTACGGGGTGGCAGCCTTGGCACGGATTGTCGACGAGTTGTTCACCTTCGTCTCGGCTGTGCGGGTCTTTTTTCAGAGCAGCAGCGGCCGTTATACTAGCGCTGCTATTGCGCGAACGCGAGGCACGCACACATTCTCTGGTCCTTGGTGTCGCCGGGCGGCGAAAGAAATATCACCCGTGCCCCGTCGTCTACACTCGCAGCGACACTGTAGCACGTGACCCCGTATAGGCCGCTTGCTTCAGTGTTTTCGTTTTGCTTTTCTTTTTTTCGTTGTCTGCTATTACACTTCCAGACGATGTGCAGAAGGTGCTTCCCGCGACGAGATGCTTTTCGCGTCGTCGCTATATTCTTTGTTCGTGTGCTACATTTTTCGTTGTTGGCTTCTGACCTGGAGGCAACGCAGCAGACAACTCCTACAGCGTGGTCTTCTGTATGCGACAACATATCTTAATGGGGCACGCCACTCCTGGCGAATCGTGAAAGGTGACACGGGATTGACGTCTTCGCATGGCATAACTACTCGTTATAACGGCATAGCATTGGTCGTCGTTGGCCCAGTGGTGTTCAGTTTTGACTATTATTACATACCTGCTGTTGTAATCACAATATTTTCTTCACACAGCACCCATCTATAAATTGTATACCAACATCATATGCAGTCGGCAGTTTAAGCGTCTTTCATAGTTCAGCACGCGCCACCCTGAAATTCAATCAGGAAACGAGGTAGTGCCTGAAACAGCCGTCAAAACGAAACTTTTCTGCCAACGTAACGTAATTTGTGAATAATATTTGAATGAAATGAATTGAGTTGAATCATACTGGTTGTACCGGCAGTGTCCAAAACATGGCTGCTATGCCGCATCTGCGCCTCCCGCGACCGACTCCGGTGTGCGAAATACCCGCGGAAGCATGGCCATTGATATTGACAGCTGTTTTGCTCAGAGCAAGCTGTTGAAGATCAGTAATTTTGACTTGTGGCTTTTTCACCGTGTGCCATGCGAAGCAGGGCAAATTAGTTTTCTTTGTTCCTTATCCTACTGCGCCTCCTAAGTGGACGTCAATGGATCTCAAGTTTCTGCACAACCTATCACTTAAGACCACTTAAATAAACTTGCGCTTTTTATCAAAGGCAAAAAAAAGATGATACGACATCGGATGTCCTTCGAAGTTACCTTAGCTTTTCAATGTCATTTGTGAGTATATTTCGGAAATTTAAAAGCAAGACTCTTCGTATTACTCGTGCTCATCATTAGCTCCGCCGAGCATGATGTGCGTAATCAGTCAGACAAATTCTGAATATCATTTTTTGTCTGCTCCTGAGTAACTGCTGCTCCAAGAGAAGGTGATTATACAAGGTTCTTTCAGAAGATAGCTGTGCTGTTTTTGCTATATCATGCTAAAGGAAGAGTCAGAATAACTGAAGGTTTTAGCATGCTTAAAACACCCAATAATGAAAGCTTCCACATTGTAAAACCAATGTCACCATGGTTACGTCCAACTTAAAAGGGGGGTGTTTTATCATCAGTGCTATACTTATATCGTGCAACGTGGGCTCCTTATGAACCAGATGCAATTTTAAACGATTATATACTCATGCTCCCATTTGTTCAGCCAACATTTTAAAGAAAATACTGCAGCTCAGTGCATCCAGCTGAGCGATGCATGCAAACAGAAGGCACTATTACCATGAATCTTCAATAATGGCTCTAGAGAAAATAATATAAACAGCCGTAGTCACTGCCCAAGTGTTCTAGAGACCGAAAAAAATTGGGCCCGAATCTGCATGTTACAGTGCAACTGTCGTTGGAAAGAGATAGTCTTGCGTCTGGAGAGAGTGAACAAAACGTTTGTTTGACTTTTTGCGCAAGAAAATCAGTGAATGGTATTCTGGAGGCACTGCGTTAGAGTGCCTCGAGCGTGTAACGGAAGCAAACGAGCGCATCGAGGAACGTTAGACCCAAGCGCCATCTGGCAGTTATCTTAGAAAACGAAGGTGTGCGCGCCCACGGAGAAAGATGTGCGCCTGTCTCGGAGGTGATAAGGTGTGGAACGCAAAGCGACCGGCAGGTGCCACCACTGTGTCCTCTTAGCAAAGTGTTGAAAACACCTTTTTGAGCATCGCGTTGCACTGTCAGTGCAGCGCGACAAAGGCTACAGTCCTTATAGTTACTTGTGTGTGCCTCTTCAAATATAAAAGCACACACACAATACATTGACGTGTTGTTATGGCGCCTCAGATATGCGCAATAACTGCTTTTTAATTGGCGATCGCACAACTATGAACACTGAACCTTGAGCAATATTGGTGGGCGCTGCGAATGGGATCGGCCTGTGACGAGCAGTAGCAGACGATGCTGGGTGCGTGTCTCGCGCCTTTGCGCGAGGAAACAACAACTGCTGCGATGCTCTTTCTGTTCTTTTAGGGACAGCTCACTGCTCTCCCATAGTTGAGTACGAAATACTCGAAATCGTTAAACATTTTTTCTTAACAAAACGAAGTAGATCAGTGCCAAGCTCGCGGGTGCGCGAAAAATGTGAAATAAAAAAAAAGGTCTGGCAGTCCCTTCCTGATCATGAAAGAATGTGGACGCCCTTCTTAAGCCGCCTCGGAACCCTGGATATCCGACGGAAACTCGTTCAACTTCGCGGAAATAATTGCCGTCAATGTTTGTGAATCACTCCAGCATCCTTGAATTCCTGCTGTTAGGGCGAGTACGCTTTCTATACCTTAACCGGCGTATCAACGTGTTTTCAGAAAGTTCAATAATTTGTTGCATCTTTTATCGTGGAAGTCTATGAACGTGACACACGTGACACAGTATTAATAGAACTCCCACAGTAAAAGAGCACATAGAAGAAGAAAAACTATGGCTGCTGGCGCAGAAGAGTGCCCACAAGTTATTCGTTCACAGCGGCATTCATGGTATGTATTATGAATGTTTGTGCTCAGATTTGGGTGCACGTTAAAGAAACCCAGGTGGTCTAAATTTCCGGAGCCCTCCACTACGGCGTCTCTCATAATCATATGGTGGTTTTGGGACGTTAAACCCCACATATCAATCAAATCAACATACTTTAAAGTGCCTATAGCCACTATTTTGTAAAGAAACATGAAGACAACATAAACTTAGCTGTAGGCTAACTTCCAATGATTTTACGGCCGCGCGGACTACGCCCACTCAAATAAGTCACGTGGTCCTCTTTTCCCGGTCCTCTCACTCTCTCTGTCTCGGTCTGTAAAGAAAACCTTGTCTTGCATATATGTTATGCAGAGCACCCCATTCAGCTACTCTCTTACATCCGAAGGCACTCAGATGCCTTCCAGCTGGCGAGGGCTCCCATGGCAAGAGGCCAACGTCAGGCATATGCGCCTACGCAAACACTGATACAGGCACGCCCGATACCACCAACAACCTGTCTCCAACTCCTGCTACACCGACTTCGCCGTCGGGGGACGCACTGATAGGGCCTTCGAAAGGGATCGACGTTGCGTCACCACCTGATCGAAATACTTGAACCGAAGGAGCCGTCCTACGGTGGGTGTTCGATGTGCCGACACTGAACAACGAATGCCTTCGTTGCAGCAGCGACGGCCAACTGACTCCCTCGTCACCTAGACATCCGCGCGGTACAACGGGGTTTTCAAATGCTTCCAGGGAAGCGCAAGTGTCGCATCACACGCGAATCTATAAACGAATAAAACCCAAATCAAGCCTAAAGAAAATTGGAGTAGATGCAACAGTCAAATACTTGCGGCTACTTAAATCCCGTCATGCCCGTTTCCATGTTCGAGAAAGGTGATTTTCTCCCAGTAATAAATATTGTGTTATTGCTTTAAAAACTGGTGTTCGGTGATAAACCTAGTGTTGACTTTAGCAAAGCAAATATAGCTTCAAACGGACACCAGCAGACGTAGCTCAGTTACGATGTTGGAAGGAAGGCGTACGATGGTTTTGTGGGGCCAACTCGAACTGAATTCAAATGTCGTCACTCCGAAATAGCAGATGCTAAATTATCAGCACTTAAAATCACATGCCGTAAAGGTCCTGTCATAATTGAGAAGCACGCCTCAGAATGAATTCATCCAGTTGATCGCTATTTAGTGGACGTGACGTGTTCTCTTCCAGTCATACAGTGATGAAAATATTTTTTACTGAGTTACTATGCCGTTCAGCGCTGAAGGAAAACTATAATGCTTGTCTAGTACATCAGCAATGTAAATGACCATAGTCTTGAATCATACTAAACAACATACTCCACAAGTGAGTTTTTCTTGTTTCTCGACCACAGAAAGAAATCCAAGAAGGAAACAAATTGATAATGGGATGTGCCCAAAATGCTTCTACAACCAGTCAATGTTACGTAGCAGACATTGACTGCGCCTGTGACCCGTTTCCGTAGAATTCTCTTTATGGGGAAATGTTTAATGTTGGCTTATTCGATAATCATGTTTTGTTAACACGATCACTTCTAAGAAAGTTTAGGATGATAATAAAAATAATGTGACAAAACACTTGTCCTCGTTGCTTGTTAGTGGGCACAGTCATAGGTGTCCACTGCAGTGCGTCCACAATCACATGAGGCACAGTAAGAAGCACAAGTACCCACATATTTCAGGATTCCCGCTATAGGACAATAAATCCTATGGACACAACGCACTTTGTATCCACAGAACAATGGCCCCGCCGCGATGGTCTAGAGGCTAAGATACTCGGCTGCTGACCAGCAGGTCGCCGGATTGAATCCCGGCCATGGCGCCTGCATTTTCGATGGAGGTAAAAATGCTGTAAGCTCGCGTGCTCAGATTTGGGTGCACGTCAAAACCCCAGGTGGTCGAAATTTCCGGAGCCCTCCACTACGGCGTCTCTCATAATCATATGGTGGCTATGGGATGTTAAACCCCACATATCAATCAATCAACTTTAACTTGGTGCGAGGTCTCAACGTTTTCATCATCCTTACAGTCAGTGCATTAGTCTGTGTGGGTGCGTTTGCGAGCGCTTGTACGTGTCTGCGTGCATGCGTCACGTGACCTGCACAGCGAACGTCACGTCTGGCGCTAGCGGTAGAGTGGCATGCCTGTGTCGATTCTGGTTAGCAGTTGCGGTTGTAGCAAACTATCCAGAACCGCGTTGCGGCCCGGCTCATGTTACGAGTCATCTGCCTCAGTGCCGCTTGCTAACTGCTGACAATGGCTAAAAAGACTACTCACGCAATTCCTGGCCAAACCTTTCATTTTTATACAGATTCTGGTGGTGCTATGACTTCATAAGCGACGTTCCCAATAAAGTCAAGGACAGCGACCAAAATGTGCCGAAATTCGTTCTTTAAGACATGGGAAGACAATGTGCACATATTGCGCACGTATTAATGCGCATGTATGTATAAGTGAGTGCTGGAGATAGGGCTAGGTTTGCGTGTACCATGATGTTGTGCGCAAGTATATGTCTTCTGTGAGTGCGCAATGTCTGTTCAGAGTTTTCATGTCTCTGTTGTGCTCGTTAAAAAGCACAGTAATGTAGGAAACTTGGCTAGCTACCCAAGTTAGCGCAGAAAGCCACATATAAGCTCTACGCAACGCCAATGTACTATAGTCCGAGTTTTAGAAAAGTCTTTCCATCGCCTTTCTTTCTTACAAGCTCTCTCTCAGAACGGCGACATCGTCCGCATGTTCTTTTACCGCTTGAACGCGTATCACGCTCCGAAGGCCAGAAGGAACCGCTGCTCTTTACAAACTTTCTGCGTCCCAGGCCACTTCCGCTTGGCAGACTGCATTCTCTATACAATATCGCTCACGACCTTCGAGCCTCGCCTCGGCTGCTGCTTTGGCGGAGCAGAGAATAGGAAATAAAACAAGAAACGGACGAATGGCGTGACCGCACTCAGTCCTTGCGACAAAAGTCTCCCGGCACCAAGGACAACTGGTGACTCGGCTGCGCCGTGTTTCGCTTATGCGCTCACGATGCGAGCACAGATATCCTCTGACCCAACATCGTGTAAACGCTTTATCGCGTACGAACTCAACAAGACAGGCTGCCTCTCTATCAATGGGCACTGCCGAACCGCTGCGCATTCCCGTGAGACTTATCGTAAGCCCGTTACGTCCTGGCGAACTAGAAAGCCTCCCTCGGTGATGTCCAGCAACAATGTCCTTGCTTAGTAGCTACTCGGTTGTTGCCTTAAGCCTCAGGGCGCTGGTTTAGTGCGCGGTCACCGCAGCTGCAATTTCATCGACGAAACTAGAATAACACGTGTGGCCTTACAATTACGAGCGTGTTAAAATCCTATGTAGTCAAAATTGATCGGGGTCTTGCCTAAGACGTCTATTGGGTTAATATCGTGCCCTCAAAACCTAAATAACTCCTTTTCTTTTCACAGCAGCGAACTACGGTCGCGGACATCAATTCTCTGTCAAACGGGCTATCCACTGTTTTTTTTACTCGACATCTACTATCTAGAATTAACTAGCTATGACATTCTTCGTCCTTGACATTACCGCTGCATCTCACGAAATGAAGGCGCTTTGGCAGTTTTCACTCGTTTACCCTTGATTTACTTTAAGAGCATGTGAAACCGTGTTTTTGGGTACTACCGAAGAACAAGATGAAATAACTTGGACATGACGAGAAAACCAGCACAGGAAACAGGCAGTGTTTTTTTTTTTCATCCGTCAAGTTGGTAAAGTAAACTGGCAGGGAAATTGCACATATCGTAGCTAAACTGTAGTTGAACTAAAAGGTGGGCGAGTTGGCACTTGTCCATAATTGGCCAACGCACAAAAAGAAACGCAAAGAAGAAGGAAACGGGACAAGCGCTTGTTCTTAGATCAGGACTTGTCCTGTTTCTTTTTCTTGTGTGTTAAGCGCTGCCCAATTATGAACATAGCTAAGGCGTGCCTCAAAAAGTCAGACAGCATGAAAGGTACAGCATAGTAACATTTTAGTAATAACTTTACCGAACTGAATTGTCGTTCTTCATGGTGTATAACAGAGCAGTTAGTTCGTTGAACAGTAAATGTATATAGTGCAAGTATCGGTGAAGAACTTGGTTATCTCTGGGACTAGTCTTCGACGTCACTTACACTACACCGAAAACGTGAACGCCTCGCCTCCTTTTCCCTTGGGCACAGTGCAGTGAACGGCGAAGGCGTAGGTGTACCTACACTAAAATACTCTGACCCCGTTGCAGCCTCTCCTAATAAGCGTCTACGAAGACAATGCATCGTGACCCTAATATTCAGATACATCAGCGCAACCCAGAATATTCAGTTGAACGATATGCACGGTTTCTTGTCTAACGTTTTCTAAGCAGGATGAACACCGCCGTTCCCCTAAATAGGGCGGGCACGTCGGGGAAGCTCCCATCGCCACTCCTATGGCGTTCGAGATCCCACGCTTGCGGTAGACCACCGTTGATTTAATGTGATGCGCACCTCTACATTTGCAAGACGAATACCAACTATTGTTGTTACATATGCGCAGGCGCGGATCAAGAAATCACGGTTTCGCGCAGCCATTGCTCTATGGGCGTCGTCTGCTGTTCCCACGCACCTGCTCGTCTGCTTCAGGAATAGAGCAGGGCGGAACTAGATTCATCCGGTCTGGCGTGGCTCGGTTGAGATTGAATAGCACGACCCGTTTAGAAGAGAAGCGCTGTGCCGAGCCTTCGGTATGACATGAGGTATCAACAAGAGCATCGCGGAAGGGCTGTTGCAAGCACACTACGCCTATACCTAGAGAGATATATGTGGTATAGTTACCGCCTCAGAAAATGGGCAACCGTCCCTGACAGCGAAATCTTCATCGTCTCCAATGGGTACGCTGTTATTTGACGACCGGAAGTTACTGGAGTCTTTCGCAAACTCCGATCACGAACTCTGGCCTCTGCGTCGATGCTGTTTGCTAGGAAGTTATCTTAAGTTTATCAATTTAGACGTTACATAAAGGATCCCTGCTTTTCCATTCCCCGTGTCTTTTCCGAAAATAAAAAATGCATGGTGCGATCTGCTAGGAGGTTTTGACTTCCGTATCCTCCACCGTTTCATCATGTGAGTTGCAATCATCTCGCATTTTGTGTTCACACAGAAAATGCTTTAAGCCAACACCACTCCTCTTGGTTTGAGCAGTGAAATACTTAGGTTTCCTTAAATAATGTCGTTTCATGCAAAATATGTGATATTAGTGCCGCACCACATTGTAACGTGAGAGCTTTCTCCTGCGTCAAAACCCGGTACAGTACACAGTCAAACACGTGACGCGTACTTCGCTAGACAAACACTATAGTTCACTAAAAGAAATCGTTCCGCTAGGGTCTATGAAAGTCATAACGCCGTGCGTTTCAGTCAGTGTAAGAATTATGGATAGTCGAATATGCAACAATAATGGATAGGCGAAGTTCGGCAACAATAAATCAGGTTCGCTCCGCCACTTTGAGACTTTTAAGCACACCAGTTCATATCAGCTCATGAGGTCCGCAACGACTCATTGTATGATCCGAAAGAAATGTTGGAACACAACATCAACAAAGCTACAAGCATGAATACTAGGAACATTTTCGCAATGTCCATCACTTTCATGGTGTGTAAAGGATCGTATAGCGTCAGACATATGTTCAGAAAATATTAAAAGAAGCTCTATTTTGATAATAACCAGAACAAGAAAAATTTTCTCTTCGGTCTAGTTACCTTTCCATGAGTATCCCTTCATACGACAGACGGTGAAGAGTGTATCGTGGATTTGTGTTACATGGATAACTTGCTGTAGACGTTTCGCTAATCTATTGGGTTTTTAGCTCACCGAGAAAGCGAGACAGCTTTATCTATCTTCATGGACGGCCACTTTCACTCGGGTCACTTCCGCGCTCCTCGCTGGCAGTGGGAGGCGAGATGTGAACACTTCCCTTCGGCAGCGTTACCCACATTTCATCACCACTTAGATTTATATCTTGGGCATTCTTCCGGAAAGAAGCCGCCGTACTCGTTCAAGCACGTCACAATAGCTGGCCGTGCACTTATACTTCATCGGTGACGTCGTTATCGTTCATGCTCCACATTTTTCACATTTGCAAGCGCTGACATCATAAGTGCCGGTGTCCATTAGACCATTAAACGATCGGTAACTGACTGCCGGTTAAGACGAGTTTTGTTCAGGCCTTTGCCATACAACCAGATGCCATTTGAGCTAATTGCCTTATTGTTGATGCTTCGTAACAAGCCAGTAATTTTCCTGTCTTTTGTACTGCAACCTAGCCAGGAGTTTTAGACGAGAAAGATAACGACGTCTTTTATTCTCCTCTGTTTCTTTAGTGGCATACTAACACGTTTGAAAAAACGTTGGCTGTCCTGTATGACTTATAGGTGTGTTGCTCTTCAGAGGTGCTGCCAGAGAGCTTTCTGTCTTGAAGGTGGGGGGAGGGGCGTGAGGCTGGCGTGTCAACCAACCTTAATATACCTTTGTATATGTCTGTGTATACAAGTACACAATGCAAAAGCTGACAAATGAATTACGAGTTGTAGGCATGAATTCTACCACACCATTTTTCCCTCCCCTTGCTACGGTCAATGTTGCCCTCGTAGAACATATACGCAGTATTTTGCCTAGAGAGGGCCTAGTACCTGTCAAGAAACCTTCTCCTGCAGGTTTTTGTTCATTCGCTCGGACCTGTTATCAAATTGCGGAAGAATTCTCAAACTGAGTCAAGAAATTTCTGCCTTGCGATAACTGTATATATAGAGGATAGAAGGAAAATGGCAATGTTTATCACTAGTTTATGAGGAAGGAACCATTGCACAAGCACGGCTTGCGGAAAAGGACCCTCGTCAAACTGCGTCTGGTTTGGCTCTTGTCAAAAGAAGTAATACTACTACACTTTGAACGAAATTAAATTTCGTATTTCAAAGCACTGAAGATTGCATCCTTACAACACTACAGCTGTTCACTAGACGTAGCGGCTTCTGCCCTCGCATATCACGGCTATGTCAATGGAGAAATTAGAGAGCCCCATCGTAGCTTCAGCAGTGGAGTCGTTATCAGAGCTGACATCATCAAGCGGCCGCCGTATTTCCTCAATTTTTCTCTTTAGAAACTTTCTCATTGGATGTTCTCGCATGGGCTTGGCCGTTAATGGCTGTTACTCAGAGGAAACATGAGTGCGATTACTGGCGGGCCCTTTGGCTTGGACACCCAATCGCTTTGAGGACTCCCTTCTCTTTCCTTTGTTTCAGTGGCCATATGACAAAACAAAGCAAGAACCGACGAAACAAAGCCATTTGTAGAGAACTCCGGTCCCCTGTGGTACGCAACGATTTAGTGCAACCTGATGCGCTCACACACGTCTCATGGCGGACCGCTGCACTTCTGTTTCTCCCGGAATCTGTGACGCTTACGTTTATGATAGGGATTGCACGATCTATGACCAAACGGCCGTCTTGATGTCTGCAATCCGTTGTTTCCCGAAGTTTATGCGTCTCTTGCAATCGATGATGTCTATACCATGAAAATGTACAGGATTGCCGCATTTTGCTACTTTTTTCTACGTTGTTTCCATCATGGCGGCCGTGATTGCTGGCCCAGTCACCATGCGAGATTTTTCTTGAATTGTTGTTTTCAAAAATACAAGTTTCAAGCTTGTATTTCTTTTTGCTGTACCGATTTCGTCAAGTCTGGGACATTAAAAAGCAACGTTAGTTTCTATAAGAAGTTGTTTGTGCGTCCAGTTATTTATTCTACGTCATACTATGAAGTTAGCAGCCTGCATGCGAGAGACAGCACATTTACGCAAATGAAAAAGGCTGGCTTGAACATTTTAAAATATTGCATTTTACGGGTATATTGCGAGTTAGAGAATGTTCATTACAACACCGCTATGTGGGGACGTTGTTAAATTTTATTGTTTTCTGAAATTTAATTCACCTACGAAGTTATGTGGCTGAGTCAGTAAAGACATTCGTGTACTTGTGCTACTTGTACAAGAAAAAAAAAACGTTTATCCAGGACCGCTCTCTTTGGCCAACCTGCTCTTCATTCATTTGAACAAAAAGATATAAACGGAGACAAGCAAAACGATTATACAAATTAAAAAAGCAAGGAATTACAAGGTCACTGCGACTTCTATTGTGCATGGCAATGTCAATAATTTACATTATATGCACCTCAGTTCGGCGATATTTATTGGATCGACAAATACAAATGATGGGAGAAATCATTTTCTACGCGCAAGGACGGTCCTATCAGAAACGAGTATACTTTATTTATTTCTTTATATGCAGTGTAGTTCAGTGTTTCACGAACAATACGTGGCCCAGATATCAAGCAATCTTCCGAAGGTATGTGCTGTTTAAATACGCAAGGCCTTTTGCCTTGAGCTAGACAGCTATCATTATGCCTCAGGAACTTTGTAACGAAGACAGCAGTACCCTGCTATTATTCATTAGCAGCTGGTATTGTTCTTTATTTAGAAAATTATTTACATTGAAGGTTACGAAAGAGCTTTCTTATGTTTTCTTTTATTCTTTTTATGTTGTTCGTTTGCTTGTCTAAACTTTGTGCATCATAGATTGCCTTTACTTCCAGTTGCTTACTTTTCAAGAAGCTATTTCTTTTTCATTGTGATACTTCGACATTCGCTTTGTTTGTATGTATGCTTGCTCGCATGTCTGTCGATTTTTTTCTCGACTTTTTCTCGCTTGTTCGTTCATTCGATGCTCTAGTTTCAAATCTGTGCTAGATATACTTTATCAACAAAGTGCATTTCATGAGGGCTACCTTCTAGAAGTCGGTACCAGCATATCAAGTTGTTTGAAACGTGAAAGTAGAACTCCCAAACATTAATTCTCATACTTCCATCTGATTCTACAAGTAAGGTTTCCTCTAATTCGCCGAGGCAAAATCAACTGTTGCCATTTTTATTCTTCAATGATTATTACCTGCCTTTATGAAGTTGATGCACACAAAAAAAAATTTTTCATAACGACAGATCTTCCACGACACTTAGACGCATTAATCCACAGACTTAGATTGGAAGTAGCATACGCCAAGCGCTTCCTGCACAAAATAAATCGATCCAACTCCCCAGAATGTCATTGTGGTCATTCAGAGGAAAATCTTCGTCACATTCTTTTGGAGTGCGTTAAATACGTGAATGAAAGAAAAAACTTAAGGAACAAATTGGCAAGTTTAGATAGACGACCCCTCACATTAAAGAAATTACACGGACCATGACCTGAGGTGCATCTTCAGAAAAAGGCGGACATCTTCCTGACAGACTTTTCAGTGGAGACCAGACTGGATAAGCGCCGGTGATAGGCAGCCAGGGATTGATATATATGTAATGTGTTTGTGCATATACTGACAGTATAAAAAAAGGTGTACATGTGAATAGTTTATGACAGTGTGACTTGCTGCAAGCAAACTGTGCATTGGCATGATATTTCAACTAGTTTCAGTGTTCTATTATGTTTTTTAATTGTTCATCTTTAGGAACCGTTCAGTATTATTCCTTTTTTTTTCGCTACAGAACTTACTCATAGGGAGTAGTCGAAGCAATATGAACCTGAACCCATGCACAGCAAAAGAGTTAGAACAGAACAGAGCGGAACAGAACATGCCTCAAAATCACACACGCCCAAAGCTTCTCCAGAACTTCATGAAACTTTCACAATTGTCTAGCTTTCGTCGGGTAGAAGTAGTTAGTGCCCACCGGACATCGTAAACAAGCTTCGGAAAAAGCAACAACAACGTGGGCTAGATTCTCGTAAATTGCCTCTCAAGACGCGTGATCCTCCATCATCAGAAATGTAGGTCAGGAAACGACGTGAAATTGCGCTTACTCCACTCACTCCGAGAGGACACAGATTCTCGGGAGTGCTGGAAATTCCTGTCACGTGTAACTGGAAAAGGCGTAATGGCCCGAGTGGCAGGTCATAAGACCGAGTTTGTGCCGTAAACATCTTCCCCGAAATGTAA
Source organism: Rhipicephalus annulatus (assembly GCA_013436015.1). Taxonomy (NCBI): domain Eukaryota; kingdom Metazoa; phylum Arthropoda; class Arachnida; order Ixodida; family Ixodidae; genus Rhipicephalus; species Rhipicephalus annulatus. Next base: position 327,386 of record WOVY01004026.1, read on the forward strand.
ACTGCGACTGAAACGAAATACGCTAGAATACACAGGGCAGAGGGGGAGTACAAAGTGGCATTAATCAGTCGACGTGCCCGACGAAAGACAGGATGGCATTAAACCGGCAAGTATTTTGTGTTTGCCTTGTTTGTTTCTTTGTTTGTTTGTTTGTTCGTTTGTTTGTTTGTTTGTTTGTTTTGTGTCATCTTGGCTTGCTTCTTTTTATTGTGCTTTCTCAAATTTTACACTCACCAAGACGGGGTGCCCCGGTGGCATCAAGGCAGGCCTCACTGCTATGTGGCATTGGCCACTACATTCCAGTGTGGTATTATAGCCTAGGCGCTGCAGAAGCAATGGCTGATATATTGCCGGGCGAAAGTGAAACCGGATCTCTTTGGCCGACGCACGGAACGCTCTTCGCCTAAATGTGTCATTGGACGCTTGCGAGCCGAGCTGATGGCGGCGAGTGGTATAGAGGCGAAAAGAACATGTATTGAAGAGAATGGATAGACACAGCCAAAGATACTCGGCGCTGCAAAAATGGACTCCAAAACGAACGCGATATAGATTTTGTGGCGAATACAAAATCTGAGCGGACGTGTCCTGCACGTTTCCTCAGCTTCTGGATCCTTAACAAAATTTTGCCTTCTGATACACTGGTTTTGTTTGGAGGTCTTTCACCCTCGGCAGAAGATGCAGTCTGCTTTTTTCGGCGCCCGTGCATCCATCCTTCCTCCGGTCTGCCCACTCTCGGCAATACGCGCTGATTTCGCCTCGGTATGAACAACCGACTGGCTCGAAATGTGTTAAACCAAGAGATATAGGTTATAAACGAAACACAAATGACGCAAAGCTATAGACAAGCTCAACGTTTTCCGCTAGCGTAGAAAAATTGCTAAGCAGCTCTCACTCCCGACTGTACGCTCACTCGTTACTCTTCGTCAAGTTTCTCTAACAACTTAAATACTAAATCGAGGCTTATGTACAGCTATACGCACTCCACCGAACAAGGCTATAAGCCCGGCCATGAAAATGTCCTTGGAGGGCACACCGTCACTAAACAGTCACCCAAGATTCCACATGTGGGCTTCTCAGAACTATATGCGGAACCTTTTGTACTCACGTAAGCTGGAGCCTCACGTAAGTTTTCAGGGCACGATATTTCTCAGAAAGCAACATTCACGCGTTTTCTGGGCACCCATTCTTTATATAAATCTTCCAGCCCGTAGTTGGTATTGGAACCTTTAGAGTCGTCTGCTATATAACGTTGTAAAGATTACATACTGATAAGAGGAGAAATTTGCCTTCGCGGGCAAGCTAACGTCCAGTATAGCTTCTGCCGCTTCGTGTACATCCAGAGGGCCGTGTACCTCAACTTTCTTTATTGATAATATCCTTTCTTTATACAGCACTATGCCTTCAGCTGCCCGAAATGTGTTTCAGTTGTTTGAGTAACTTCTCCTTGCCGTTTTTCTGGTTATCGCTTACTTGGACTTTTTTTTTCCTTCCAGGTTCAATTTGGTCAATCACGTCTATTTCTTTTTCTTTGTTCGTAACTTCCTTTACAGATGTTTTTTTTTCTACCAATCACACTTTGTCTTCTTTTTTTTTCACTGCACGTTTCTTCGTTGCTTCGCGTGCACTTCGTTTATGATTCATTTTCTCCGCGCACATATCTCGCGGAACCGGAACTTGCGAAGGGGGCAAGCTTTTTGACGCGCCACTGCACACCGGCCGCAGACGGAACAGACATTCGGCGGGGGGGAAAATGTAGGGCACGTATTATAACGTCCCCGTAACGCGACCCCCAGACGGCGAAGCAACAAGAAAGAAAACAACGGGAGAATGAACGAGGGCACGACGCAGCAACACGTCGCAAACCCTGACCAAACAGTCCGTGCAGTGCCCGCGCAAGGCTGCCAGTAAGGATAGTCAGGCAACGTGTTGCAGGGGGACGTTATCCGGCCATGAGAATGCAGCGTTTCGATTTGACCACACCTTCCGCTACGGGGCGCTAGCGATGCGTATGGCAGTGTTGCCGGCCTGTCTCCCACAGCTAACGACGTTGTCTATTATGCAAGGTTCGAAGGCGATCTCTTGAGGGACGTGCGCTTGAAGCTCGGCCTACATAGCGCGTCTACGAAACGTGGGAAACAAGCGCTAGACGCAAGAAATATAAGCAAAAATTTCAACAACAACGCTTTGATTGAATGGCGCAACAGTCAGGGAATGGTTCTGGTGAATGGTCCTGGCTTGCTTGCAGGCTGCAGGTTGTCTCGAATATTATGTAAATGAAATCAACTGTTCCCCCACTACAGTATGCGTATATATTTTCCTTTTGTTCTGAATCTTTGCTTGTGTGCTTGTGTATGCGTATGCTTGCGTGCGTGCGTGTTTGTGTTTAAACTTCACCGGACCTAATATTTTGCTCAGTTTGGTTTTTACACTTAAGACATAAGAGCATGGTATGCCACTGCTGGCTATGGGCTTCTCGTCACCCGCCATTAGTGGCTTAAATGTCAGACATTCTCTTCTACATGCAATTTATCACTCATCGACCCATGTCTGCAGCTTCGACGCAATGTTGTACTTGACACGACTTCAAAATCGCACCCTACGTCACAGAAATGCTTTCTTGCTGGCGGTCATGTTCGCCGCTCAAAGCACGTCGGCCGTATATGTAATATGATGGTTCTGGGAGGTATTCCACTCGTCTTCTTAGACATGAATTCAACTGAGGAAGCTGCATACTTTTGCTAAATTGCTCCAATTTCGAAGCAATACCTGTGTGTAAATTCGGCCATCTGCCACGCAAATGTCCATGATCAATTTTTTTTTTTGCGCTTAGGTTGAACTCAGTTTGCCTCGTGTAAACTCTCTAAGGATATAAAATTAAATTAGACGAGTGACTTTTGTAAAGGAAGCTTGAATTTTGAGTCATCTTTAGTAGGTCGTTCTTGCTAGATTTATCTCTGTAAATTCTCGTCAACATAAGTTACTTTACATAAGAGGAGCATAACGAACCTTACAGAATACCAGTTAAATGTTGCAGAATTGACGTGTCATTTATAATTTTTTTACGTTTTCGTTGTGGTTCTTTCTGTTTTTTTTTTCTGTTCACAGACTCACGCTACGAGAAAACCTTAATGCACTGCCACATACATTTCTTCATGCGAATATGACATAGTAACAAAAGCAACGTGTGTATTAATATGTATCTAACCCGTGTAGTGCTTAAATTACCACAATGAGAAGAATCTGGCTCCAATGCTGCAGCCACCAATTCACGCCTGACTTACCTGACGTAAGCACCTCCCTTCAAGAAGGCACCCGAAGATTCACTTTTGATATGACACCTAACTATGTATGCATGCATGAGAAAGAGGTTGACGGTTTCGCAGTCGACGCGGGCTAAGCTAGAGTTTCTAAATTTACAGCAGAGAGAATATGCAACGCCCGCGCACTTGGAGACACGTCGCGAGCGCCACTAAACGAACTCAAGTTCCGGAAACACCCTGTTTACCTCGTGGTAAACTTTTTCTCTCGCGTCTCGCCTTACCTATGCAGTGGTCGTTCACCTGCACGCATTCCTTCACAGACGCTTTCTGGGTTTGAGTCGGGATGTAAGCGGAAGTTTTACTACTTTTTTTATTCGCTTTCCTCGGCGACCTCTAACGCCAGTGGTTAGCTTCTTGCTTAAAGAAGTAAATGATGGGAAGCTAGAGGATAATAGAAAACAAGAAAATGGGCAGTAAAATCACTGCCGCATCTCATACCGGAGAGTTCCCTTAATAATGCGACATACGTACTGCAACACAGATATATTGTCTTCAACATGTGCGCTCAGGAACCGAGGACACTTGGTTGCCCACTAAAGTCAATACAATACAAGAGCTTCTAAACGTCATGCAAAAGCTAAATGCTTGCAAAACGCGCGTTGTGGGGATAATGGAGAGGCCTAGATAAGGACATACGGGAACCAAAATAATAAAGGTAATCTGCTCACACTCTCCACACCATGTTGGCTCTAACTTCAGTCTAGGACAACTCCTATAAAGTAGACAATGTCTTCACTCTTACGACGGCTCGTACAATATGAAGATGTATTGAAGACTCCACTGGCAGTGTCAGTGTACCACCGTCTTTAGGGTATTTTGTCTTGATATCAGTATATATTGTTACGGTATAATCTGACACTGATGGAATAATAACCCAGGGATGTAGAAAATTGAGGAGACGGAGAGCGGAATGAGCGTCTCTGAAAATTCGGACAGTGAAGGCTCGCCAAATATTCTGCGATAGCGAAGGGTCATTCCCCATCACGGGGTCAACGGGAGCCTGGCTGAACGATGAGGTCATATGGCCAGTAATGAGACAAGCCTGACATCTTGCTGTACTCTTAGTTACAATTTATTACCTCCCTCGGCAAGTGCCATCTTACATACGAAGGTTTAGTGATCACTGTAAACGGTGACGCTAAAATTGATTTCTAGACGTTGGTTTCACCAACGCGTAGTTGAATTCACTATTCACGCTTAAAAATGTGTTTCAGGTGTCGTGACGCTATTTTCGTTATTCAAGCTTTTTTACACAACTTCAGCACCCACACACAGACTGTCTCCTTGACAAAAAAAATACCTTTGGGCATGCACTCTGTTCCCCTTAAAATCGTAAGTACGCAGGAAACTTCTTCACATTCCTCAGAGTACGGGTGCAGATATTGCACCTCTACGTTACACAGTAACCTAGCCATGCTAAGTCATTGAAAGTTGTTTCTGCTTTGAAGGTGCACTCAGAGGAGTGATGTATACGGCCTCGGTTTTTTTTTTTTGGTTCCTGAAGCCACCTACCTCGAAGAACGTTGAACCAGTGCATTCGTATTTGACGTGACACCCTCAGATTAAAGGCGCGCCTTTGACCCTACCATAGCATTGCCATTTTCACAAGCATCTCCATGATGATCTCAGCAACCACTGTGGACGTACTGTATGTTCATGCACGACAGTGCTGAAATGCTACCACAGTGTTAGTGTTATGGCACGGCCGTGGTTTAGCCTAGCCACGAATGCATTTCGAACCCTCAGCGTGTAAACACTACTCTACGAGGCCTTTTTCTGCACGATGTATCATACGCGTACTTAAGACGCTTGGCAGCAAATATTGAAAGCAGATTCGCCGTAGTTGCTGCGAAGGACGTGCGCGCGCTCTATTCGACAAATGACTGCTATCTGCAATTTTGATCCGACGCTGTCGAGCGTTAAGCCAGGCAAGTTCGGGATGTCTCCTTAACCAGGAGCATCCAAACGTTGGCATGCATTTTGCGCGGGCGGATTGGAGGGGCAAATTTGCAAATATAATGAACCCGTTTAACTTCGTTTCGACACGGATAGCAACGCGCGCATACCCATTCCAATCCTTCTTCTTTTCTATGTCGCTACAGCGAGCTCATGTTTACCAGCTGGGTCATTATGAAAAACCAGTATGCAGCCATGGACGGAATGGCTTTGTGCATAAAGAAGCTGCCATTAGAGCTGAATGACTGAATAAATGCACTTACGTATCACTGTCAATCATCCGTGATTCAATAGGCTGTATTCTTTAATTGTTAAAAGGTGTTATGGGAAATGCCTAATCCATCTCGCAGCATGTGTTCTTTTTGTGCGTGTGTGTTCACAGGTAGCGTGTCTCGTGTTTACATGTGAGTGAGTGAGTGTCTTAGTGAATGAGTGAATGAGTGAGTGACGTCTGCAGTTTTTTTTCTACCCCCAACAGGTGAATTGGGCTCAAGAACCTGCAGTAGCCCCTTGGGCAGCAGGGGTGAGGTTGTGTCTATATATGAAACTTCAGCAGCACACATGAGGCGCAAAGATAAAAAGCGCGGAAAACGAAGGTATACAATAGCCCGAGACAAATGTGAACTCGGCAGGGACGGCTCCACATATATCGGTCTATCTTCCTGTATACCTAAGCAGCCGTAAAAGCCATTTACGACTCAACGTACCTGCGCGTCGACGTCGCCGTACACAGAAACGAGACGTGTACATATAACTCTCTGTGTCAAATGTCAGAGGCCACACAGAGGTTGCCCTGGAGTATGCTATCGGCTATTCTGAGAGCGAATCGTTTCGAACGACCGTCCACTCGAACTTACGGTCATGGAATTCCACCGCGTTAACCTGTAACCTCAAGGGCTTCTGCATGGGAATGTTTTCACTGGCCCCGTAGCTTCGTGTAGCGACCTATTCATCTTTTGGGCCGTTTAAACACCGCGATGTTAAAGGGCAACAATGCAGGCAAGAGTGTCGACGATGTTTTTGGGTCGAGGGGCCGACGTGTCGTTGCGGCGCAGAACAATCGACTCCCGCTCAGTTTAGCTTTTCGGAGACGAAGACACAAACGAACTGCTCAATGACACAGACGAACCACTGAAAATCAATATAGAATACGACCATGCCAAAACTACCATTCTTTCCTCAACTGTGGCCGCCTTTTATACACTTGGCTCGCCTTCATCACGAACACTGCTCCGAACGCCTACATATAGCTTACCGCTTTACAAAGAACCGTTCGAACTACAAATTTTCGAGTCTGTGTCAATGCTTGGGTAGTGTCGAAGTCTCTCTCCGTCATGTGGTAAGGCGGCTTTCCATCGTAAACACGAAAATAGAGGTAAACCTAAGCCCGCCTGCTGCACCACTTCTCAACACGAGACTCAACCACGTTGACGCATGAAAGTGGAAAGCTGAGTCGCCTCTCTGGAGAATTTCTCACTTCCGTTACTTTTGTTTTCAAAACCGTCCTGTGGAAAAGCAGACTACATGTGGCAGGAATCGACATGGACTGTTGGGTACACATTCCTTTTTGTGTACTCAACCGGTGCCCTATACGTCCCAGAGTGCGCTTGGAATGCCCTCACTTTCAGCTGACAAGATTCCTCCGATTACTTTGGGGACCACAGAACGTCCCTTTCAGGCATTTTTTTTTTCATTTCTGTGAGTATAATCTGGTGATGTGGTGCGCCCCGTTCATTGGTGCGAGCTGGTATAAGGCGCCGTTGGTTTTTGTCAAATATACTTCAACTAGAGCCTGAATACTGGATAGTTCCTTCATTATTGGGTGCAATATGAATACCCAAAAAAAGAAAGACCAAAGTAAACAAGCAGACGGAAATACGTTGTTAGTCAAGCATTGCTCGGTTCACTATTTATTTTTCTATCGAGTGTTGGTATTTCTTGCTAGGAGCTCTTCTGCCTTCGGTAGAATGTCAAAAATTTTCAAATACTGCTTTCCGCAGAGATTTACAGCTTGTAACAAGACGCCCTCGTATTCTAGTAAAGTACACCTGGTACCTATGAATGTGGGTTTTCGAAATTCTTTGTTGCCGCAGGGATATCTGAAAAGTAACACTAAAACTCAGTGGCTGCTGGGCGGGAAAATAAGGTCGCTGAAATGGAGGTGTAAGCAAGAAAGTTGTGCAATAATGTTAAGACACTTATGATTGTCAACGCAATGACTTCAAAAGCAAAGACACCTTGCCATTCTGGGAAAATGAAAGTAAAATTAGGTAACAGATGCGATTGTTTTCCAGAATATAGCTTAATTTGAAGTAACTGTAACGCCGAATTGGTAGGAAGAAAAGTAGAGATACGCATAAGTTTATGCTCTACCAGAACGGAGACAGTAAAGGAATGCCAAAGAAGGACGTACTTTGGATAGTTATCTGTGTGTAGCTAACCTTTTCTTCATTTCTTGTATTTGATTTCTCCGCACAAACTGCACCAGTGACGACATGAACTACCCTACACGAGGTCTTTAGTTCAAACCTGATTCGCCGCTACCAGACCGTCATAAACCACTTCTGCACTTCTCTCTTCGCAATGTCTCACCGCATGTCGCCGACACGCACAGAAGAGTTCGTTGTCTTCAGCGCAAACAAAAAAGACCAAAAGTACGCAACGCTCGGCTACATGCACGCTCGCACGGCCGTGACGGCAACTGCGAGCCGTGGACAGATGAGGTCATCACCATCGTTCGCGTCTTCGTCGTCCTCTTCGGTATACACAATGCCGTTAGTAATACGAGTGCCGTCATCACACACACACGCGGTCCCTTAGCGTCATCGCAATACTCATGAACGACGAGCCACTGCAGTGGCACGCGATACTCTTGTGTCCCGAATCACGTAATGTATACAGACTATGTGCATCAGTGCGGGAGGCCTAATGGAACTTCTTCTTACCCTCTATACGGGAAGCGTTGGACGCGCTTACTGCCAGTCGCTCGTCCGTTTCGCCATTGTCAACGAAACATAAGAGAGTGGAACGCGTAGGGTAGTCTGCCCCATCGTTCTCTAATGTCGACGCCAGCTTTATTTTTATTTGTATGTTATTTGAAAAATTGTCCTCAAGCTTTATACAAGTGCACGTCAAGGCTACACGAACAAGTTTGTGCGCAAAGTCTAGAAGCCAACAACGAAATGGCCCGCGTAATCCACATTCAAAGAGAGCTTCCAACGGCAAATGAAAACTTATATTCTTTCTGTATAGCACCAAGTCAACGAAAAAAAAAGAGTGCCAGGTAATGACCGATTGAGTTTGTGAGAGTGATGTTACGTCATACGATAACGACTGCGACATATTTCGGGCTAAACCTAACCGTTCAAGGATGCAAGGCAGCAGATGCGCCGCAAAGCGTTACGGAGGGACACGAATTGAATAAGTAATTAACCTTTTTGGCTCGTGGCACTTACCGCGTCACGCATAAATATGCGCGGCACTGACGTTTTGGTTCTGTAAATCTGACAGGATCAATTTTGACGTGTGCGTTCGCGAATTCATTGGTGTCAAGGCTACTGCAACAACATTGACATTACGGAACTTTCTGGATAGTTGGGCTAGTTTCGTCATGACAGGCGACCAGATTTTGTACTTGGTTGCTATGCAAATGACAAACCTACATGAAAAATTATGCGGACAACTCAGTTATACCAGCGAGATTCAATGAAGACTCTATTGCCTTTCTTTCTGTTTCTCCATTTAAAAATAGTGACTATAACGTCCCACTTCACTTTTTCTTGGTTTCTTCATGGTTTCTTGATGGTTTCTTTATGGTTTATTCATGGTTTCTTGTTTGGTTTGCTTTTTGTTCAGTTGTTCGTTTATTTAATTTCGTGCGCCTATTGAAGTGGGCTTTCACTTGGTCTAAAATACTCATTCCTCGTGACGTCATGCATAAATCATGCGTCCGTTCTCTTCAAAGTATACATTCAGCTCTTCTGGATAACACAGACTCGTTCAGTTATGTCTCATGGTGCCGTAACTAACTGGAGACAATCCCTACGAACTACTCGATAACTTCTTGCGTGATAGTTTTCTTTTTTTATCATTATTTGCTAAAAATATTGTTAGTTGTACGAGTTGATATGTGCTGAAGCTTCATAGGGGTCATAGCAAATAGGGCTGCATTTATTTAAAGCTTCGTTGAGCACGATGTCTAGGTTTGTGCGTGAGCGGACGCGAAAGCGAATGAACTTATTCATCTACCCGAGTGTAAAATAACAGGTAAAGGACCGGTTTTCAATGAACTATACACGTTTTAGGTGAGAAAGACGATATATTATTGGGATCGATATTGTTTTGAGAACCACTTCATCAACATTGCAGGTGTTCATAGCGCTGTCGTAAAATGATTATAAGACCTCGCTGCATCGATTAGCTGTGCCGCTGAAGCAATAAAGAAAACGCAGGTGGTGCGGACTATATGCTCTTTCTGACCGTTTTATACACATAAAGAAGAGAATCTTGGGCATCACTGTTTCCGATGCTTGGCTTTCTGATATTACAGACGAGATATGTTCCGCAGTGTGCACTGTGACTAATAGACTCTTAGAGCAAAATGTTGTCGTGTGATAGATTCAAAAGTTTTTCCACGTTTTACGAAAGGTTCGTGTCTTTTTTTTTCTTTTGAATATGACACGACTACGATAAAGTGGGCGTTGGACCGTGCACTTAATTTACCCTCTGAGCGTGCCAGTATTTAAGGTACGTTACATGATGAACAACTCATCTCAGTGGCATAGCCACAACATGGCACACTGGGCTCATTCTCCCTCTCCCCCAATATTTTATTTTGCTATGAAATAGATAGCTGCCCACCACTCTTTAAAAGAAGAAGGTCATCTTCTCTGTCCCCTCGAAAAAATTCTGTTTATGGCTCTGAGCCATCTAGACCAGGACAAATATCAAAAAGTGACCACGAAGTATAATAGTTTCATCTGAGTGCGATTGTGAGTTGCTTTTGACGTCCTCCGCATATTCCAGTTATCTCATGTTACGGTCAAGTCTGTTTTTTTCTAGCATCCAGATTCGTAAGAAACCTAAAGTTCAGTTGAAATAGGGAATTTCTTCTCACTTCGCAGCAACCACTAATTTTTGGTGTTTAACACATTGACGTCCACATCCTTCTTTAATATAAAAGAGATGGTATAATTAGCTCTTTATTTCGTGCAGGAGTAAAACAGTGCAAAACGAGGGATCATCCCGTTTCTGAAATATCAATTGTGTCTAAAAAGGTCTATCCACACTTCTTTGCTATGGCATATCTCATACGTAAAATAGGGCTCCGCCGCCTAAAACCCAGAGATTTCGGTTGACATCGAGCTGAAAAGGCATGCCCGCACGGTAGTACATATGAGTAGAAGGCAAGACCCCAGTGGCAAGTAACTTTTTTATCTGTTGTGATCTATGTTTATTGAATAAGCTTCTACACGTGCATCACAATCGTTTGTCAACATCCCCTTTTTCAGACGTGGCACCGTCTGTGCATGAACTGCCTCTCTGAATGACAACATTTTTTGTCCTCTCAGCATTATGAACGCACGTCGAGAAAGAAGTTGGCGTGTGCCGGTATAACTGATAGCACTGATGATTTCGTGAAACCTATATCTCGAAGGGACTTACAAAGACAAGAAGCTGGCTTGGATGTCGTGGACTGCTCCTTAAGTACGGTTTTCTCAAAGTTCCTGGTGAGTCAAGGCCACACTTTGCTAGGTAAGAAGACCAAACCGCAGGCCTCCCAGCATACTCCGGGTCTTGTATTAAGCTACAAAAGGTATACCGTCCCACGCAGTATGAATTCGAATGTGAGCTGCTCTAAGAAGGCCGACTACAGCGTACGCTATTCAATCGTCTGGATTTCACTAACTTAAGCATCTCATTGACGGGCACTGAAAGTGGTGTGTGATTTTGCAGAGTGTGCATGCACCGCAGTCTACGCATTGGTGCTCATTGAAATGGGGTCGTAGGGGTGGAACATACAAAATTTATTGGTATCATTCGATGTCTATTAAATCTTATTATTCGCAATAAATTAAAGGCAAGAGATGAGGATTCAGGTTAAGCCAGGTTAACCGAAAGATAACTGTACGGCTTGCTGTTCTGCAGTGTAGGAGTAAGCGGGAACAGAAAGGTAAGAAGAAATAGCATAAGAAGAAGAGTAATAATTTTAATAATATTTTACATTCTTTCTCTCTTCTTGTTTATAAAAATGCGAGTCAATTTACTAAAGCCACAAGCACATTCCCCTGCAGGCGACGTTTCAAGACACAAACGAAGACGTCCTCGGTAACCCTCCTTTCGTTTACTCTGATTCGCTCGAAGCGATAGCATCCGGATCCATCTTAGCCTTCATCATTCATGCGTCATTGCCACCGGTAGCTCGTGTCCTGTTCAGGGGAATGCGCACCGACTGCACATCGATCCAAGGAAGAGTCCGTATCACACTTGTTTTTCCCACGACGAAGCACTCGCAAGCAGACTTCCATTATTTTCCTTCAGACACCCGCTTTTGCTCACCGTATGCAGGACGCCTCTTTCCGCTCTTCCTTGCCAAGGGACAATGCTAGCACGGCTAAGTCGCAGAAGAGGTGAGGTGATAGCGCCAAGTAAAAACGCGTAAACTGTGTTGGCATAACATTTATAGTCGCCCTTCGATGAGGCAGTGGTCTCCAGTTCTGTGGCTTCGCTGTCTGGACGTTATAGAGAAAGAAGGGAGGGTGTGCGTGTCGTACTTGTCGTTAGTCTCCCGGACCACTTCTCGCCTAAGGCGTTCCGTCTTTTTGAAAAACGGCGATAAGAAATATGAGCTGGTCTAGTTATGCGCGTGTCTGATATTCATATAGTTCTTCGAAAAAAAAAGCCAGGCTGATGCTCTGCCCGATGTGTGAAGTAGCGTCTCCTGCGGTAACGGGTCATTGTGCATTTGGCTGTGAGACGATGTTTTCAATGCAGCTTTTATTTATTTATTTATTTATTTATTTATTTATTTATTTATTTATTTATTTGGTATTTTTATTTGTTTATTTATTTATTTTCTATTTCTCTTTTTTCGTTAATTCGATAGTTCTTTCGTTCTCTTATTTACTGTGGTGCTGCTTTTGCCCCAGTATTACCCGAAGCAAAACTACGGTCTAAAAGCTACATATGGCTGCACTGAGACTACAAACATTTTAAATATATATGTAGACGTTGAGGTGGTCCTGGGTTAACATTAGTTACATGGGCGGATTCACACTTGTGATTCATTATGTCTTGTCATACATTTCCCAATTAACTTGTACCATCTGTATTTCTATTTTTTTCTTCAGAAGCCTTATCCTAGGATGTTTCTTTCAACACAACGCCCCAGATTTATGGGACGCTTTCTGTCCCATATTTGATATGCAGAGCAATGAAAATCAATTTCCTTCGATCATCGGTGAGCGGCGCTCCTCAGCGAGCAAGAAGTTTGGCGTATTCTGTGCCAGCAATGCTGAAGGGCGATGAAACCGAAGCGAATTGCACCTAGTAGCGCAATCGGAACATCCCTACGTAAAGGTCACTCCATAATGATTGTCCCACTTTGTTCGTTTTTTTCGTTTTTGCGACTTTAGTTTTGTTTTTTTCACCTACTTTCCGTGAGCGATTTCGCAGCCGTGGAGAATCGTTACCGAATGCGCTTTCAGTCGAGTTTTTTTTTTTTTTTGCGACCTACTACGGTGATTCTCCGTGAGAGTCGACCTCATATAACAACCGGTATCACAGAAGCGTGCAATTGAACATAACAAGGTGAGTCGGTACCGCAGATAAGTAATAAGCAAGTACTCTCGCAGTAATAATCATACTGCTTATAATAGCGAGAAAAGCATTTTTGCATAACAACCATTCAAGCGGCTCACCTTTCTCATGCGTGAATTGAATGCAGCTGCCACCCTCCTATTTTTGGAAAGCAGGGCACGAGTGCACGCAAGTTCTTCGCCAACAATCGGTAAACTACTGCGTAATCACCTTGTAAAATAATTATTAAAGAGTGTACGGTGATAAATCAAGATAATATCAGCTCATTTTAAAAGGTACATTTGTTGGAAAGCACATGCTATATTTATTTGTGATATACCGTCCCCACGTGGAAGCGGCCGGCGATCCTACCTCTATAAAACGGTGGTGAAATCCACGAGGACCCCAATAAAAGTTTTTTATCCATCCAACCATGCGGTTACATCTGACCTCTGATTTTTTTAAAGGGTTCAACTCTTACTTCTTGAAACTAAAGTAGTTCGAGTAGTAGTAGTAGTAGTAGTAGTAGTAGTAGTAGTAGTAGTAGTAGTAGTAGTAGTACACGCAAAATAGCCTTCGCTTCATAAATACACAGTAATTTCGGTGTCGTTTCATCCCTTTGATTGTATGTTACGGTCGTTTTTGCTGTATTTACCTAATAAAAAACTCACTCAATAGTTCTTTTGTATCTGCCAAGTAATGTTATTTGGAAATGGAAATTCGAATGCTTCCAGTCTATGTATGAACGCACATATCTTCCCACCACAACCTTTACACTCCTTCTATCTCTCCATTGAGAGATAACCGGTAGTGAGGTTCCGATGACAAATCTTTTCGGCCGTACCGGTATTCCCATGGCAATCGATTACGACGTGCCCTCCGGTTACAAATTGTGCCTGCACTTTCACGAAACACACGCTGGTGACGCTCTTCTTCCCAGAAGCACCGTAATTTTATGGTGAATCCTGAAACTTCCTGCCTGCGTTGAATCACAGACACCGTTATCTTGAAAGATCAGCCTTGCGCTCATTCTTGTGTTTCTTTACTTTTCTCGTATAGCTATGGGCACTCCACAGTCCATATTTATGTATACATTTCCAGCTCTTCCTTTCGCCATCGCGTCCCACAAGTATACCACTCTTAAAAAGTAAGATAATTCTAACGTCCCATGCCTTTCTTGGCCCCGTGCCCATCTCTACAAACGCACACGTTAAACGGACACGACAAACTGGCCGATACCGCAATGTCTCGGTGCTTCACTTATAGAGTCGAAGGTACGGCCATTATTTTACCGGTTTTCCGTGCGCTCGCTGTAGTCAATCGACATGGCCCTGGGGCAGTAGCGGTCCTCTCGAGTCTCTTATCACGTGCCGGAAGCGAACGACTAAGCGACCCGTAACCAAAACGGGGCCTCATTTACATGCGGTTTCGTTTTCACTCACCTCCGTGAGCGCACCGGCGCATCTCTCCCGTTAGTCCGGTGAAATACAACGCGGCTCGAGGCGTCCAAGAATGGCTTGTATGGTACAGCCGCTCGTGTGCCTCCTTCGAGATGCGGTATTTATGTACGACCTGTGCCAGCAAGCGACCCAAAGAAAGCGCAATAACTGTCAGGTGTATGCAGATGACAATGGCTCGACCGCCATCTCCTGCTAGGCCACGTTCGCGAGGCTTAGCGTAGATGTCCATCCGCAATACGTACCGCTGCGAAGCAGACGACGGTGCACGCCGAGGCAAACGATGGCCTTTTGCAAAGCGTCGTCGGAAAGTTTCCCATAACTATCGCGTGTGGTATGGCTCCAACGTTCTTATACAGCGATGCCAATATGGTGCCTTAAATTGTTGGTAGTTTATTAATAGGCTGGAACGAGACTAACACAGCGTGGAAGTTTGGAGTGATTGTCTAAACCAGGCGACCTCGAGCGTGCAGGCGACAATGTCTGCTTGGAGTTGCTCCAACCACATAGGTACAGAATCAGTGTCGAGTGGCCTCGGTCTACTCGCAAGGTGGTAAGCATTTTCAAACAAAAGGGAGTAATTTCAATACAGGAAGCGTTTCTATCAAAAAGCTTGAATAGAAGGCGGCGCCATATTTCATCTGTATGCAAATAAAGCCTCAGAGTTCTCCGGTAACATTCGACCGGCAGTGTTTTAAATATGGAACAGCTGCACTTTAGCCACTTAAGCCTGCAGGCGTCCTAATTACCAATTTGAAACTTGCAGTGCCTTTCTATTTCATGAGCGCATAAACTCACAAATGCTATATGCATGAATAACTGGACAGAAGTGCCGGAAATAGTCCTTATAATCTTACAGCTCAGGCAAGCTTACTAATGCGTGAAAATATCTCTCCCAGGCTACAGCTCTGGAATGAAGGTTTTGCCGGTGAACTATGACTTCTGAAAAGAGGACGAGATTGTCACAGTTGTCACACGTAATCGCGACAAGACCGACAAATTACGAATAAACTTGCCTCACATAACGTGTCCAAAGTTATTACGTGCACGTTACATCGCAGTGTAACATCCCTATCACCTTTTCTCGATCCCAGTACCGTTATGGGCTTTAATTCAAAGTCCCCTTATTGTCGCACCATGGCGATAAGTATCTTTGAAGCGAGAGCTGTACTGCGCATGTGTCCCAAGCTCATTCATGACGTCACAATTGCATTGCGCCACCGGAGCACAAGTGTGGGCGTCGTGGCTTCACGCCACCTGATTCTTGCGGAATGGCG
Organism: Rhipicephalus annulatus; assembly: GCA_013436015.1. Taxonomy (NCBI): domain Eukaryota; kingdom Metazoa; phylum Arthropoda; class Arachnida; order Ixodida; family Ixodidae; genus Rhipicephalus; species Rhipicephalus annulatus. The sequence continues at coordinate 343,193 of WOVY01004026.1, forward strand.
TCACAGCTGCGCCCGCATGGAGCCTCGCCGCTGCGGTACCACGTGACCAGGTGGAGTTCTAGTAAAACACTGTCTGTATCGCCATGGGAAAAACGAGACAACGATACATTTCGCGAATGATAACTAGGAGTACAGAGGTTAAACTTAATTCGCCTGATTTCTTCTTCAAGCTCTCCGCTTCTGCATCATCAGAAAGTAGTATTTCTACATCATATTTCAGGATTTGGCTGGCCCTCAATAACACAAGTCATTACGAAAATATCACGGCTTATTAACTAAGTGAATGATGATGAGTGGGCGAAGCAGTGGGGTCTTCCAATGTTATCGTAAATCACCCTTTACTTGGGCCACTCACGCATGTAATTGAGTGACAAAGCGATGTGCAGTTATATACAATGTTTATTGGTCATTAGTGGTATGGTGTGTCGAGTTGTGAATTTCATTTAACTTTCATAATTACTGCTTTGTCGTATTGCACATAGCCTGAAGTTGGCAAAGGCGAGGTCTGGCCACACTCCCCTGGCGGTTTTTGGTTGTTTCCAGTCATATATTGCAAAAGCCAGCCGTTGCCCGTGATCATCATTATGATTATTTTCATCGTCATCAGCGTCAGCGTCATCGTCATGATTATAGTGGGTACCTTTCATGTGCTGTGCCGTGATGGCAGAAAGAGAATGTGCACGTGGTCGAGAACATGCTTGTTCATGATCGTATTCACCCTCATCGTCATCGTCATGACACGTCGCGATGGACGGCATACATGGCTCGACCCTAAGGAGCTTCTTCTTTAAAAGTACCTGATGCATCGATAGTTAGTGCAGTTGAATTGTCTCATCGTTTATATTTGTCCGTATATGTCGCTTCCAGCCTCTTTCTTTGACGTTTGCTTATAGCATTGGTTGTGAGACCTGTGGATGTTTTGGTTACTGTAGTCAAGTGTCCTTGTCTATTGCTCCCTGTGAACAGCCCTTTCTTCTGAAGGGAACTTGTGCGCAGTAGCCGGCTGTATTCAGACGAGGCGAGAAGGACGACGACGCAAACAACACACATTTCTACATCGTAGTCGTAATCAAATCGCTGCGAAGAGCCGGCTGAAGATCGTGCGTCTTGATCGTCAAGAGCTCCGTTCCCCTTAGCTCTCTTGTTCTCGCCCCGGGCAATACAGTGACATCTCGGCCACGACGGTTACGCAGGGCGCAAAGTTCGCGTACACACTTGAGGCGTGCGCTACTGCGTTACACGTCGGCATCGAATTGGGTCGACGTGTCGTTCAACCGGCGACGCTGGCTCAGTGTACGGCACCGACACCTTAAAAGATGCGAGTGCCTCTGTCGCATGCACTGCATATTTGCTTCGCAGATCCATGCGTATGCTGGTGTTGTCGAACCTCTAAGGCCATGTCTCAGCTCTTATTTTTCTTTCTTTTTTCACGAAGCTTCGTCTTGCAGTGTCTCTGCTGTAGCACCTAAAGATGTTTAGTGCTTCCCGGACCGGCAACCCAACAACTGTTTTTTAAGACACGCTCTTTAATGTCGGGACGTTGCAGCATTTATATGGCCGCTTTAAATGGGTCATGCAGCCACGATCTGATGCAAAAAGCAGCCATGAATGGATGGATTGCGAAGAACAAGGATTACACGAACCGTCCACAAAAGTAATGATGGAAGAAGTTAACATTGAGGCGGTGCTACACCGTCTAGTGCAAGAAAGCGCCGAGCTCTCCAAGTGGACTGCCGTTACACAACCATGAATATTCTAAAGTAAAACACGACCGCAGGTCCACTTGGCGGTCCTTCTTTGTCTGTCTTCATCTATTCCGTTCTTGCTCGTTCCGCCTCAGTAGTGCGTCTCAAACAGCCGCCCTGACCTCCCCACACCTGCGCAGGGCGGTGCTCTTTGGCAACCCAGACGGCAGAAAGAAACACAAAGCACAAGGGAAAGGATTTGATAGAAACGCGAGATCTGGGACACCCATCCCTAGAGGGCGCTTCGGGTGAAGTCGTTTGCGGCCGCCACAACAGCACGGCGGCCCGGTCGTCTTCTAAAACTACCGAGCCTGCGCCATCGGCATGCGTATTAATCGCGACCCTGTGGTTGAGCTCAAATGGCGCGTAACCAATGCGGCGTCATTACGCACGCCAAGCGGGTAACACGAAAAGGACGACCTCAACTCACCGCTCTCCGAGCACTTGAGGGCGCTGCCGGCTGGCCTTGAAACAGAACCGAAAGACTGCAAGAAAGTTCGCCCGCACGCTGACACGCTTATACGCACGCGGATGCGCGCGTCTTCTGCGGTTACGCGTGCCTGTCGTCTGCTCCCGGCTGTCTGTCAAAATATTGTATTCTTGAGCACCGCGAATGGACAGATGGGTTCGCGAAGTAGATTGGCCGGCTTTGCCATTGTTCGAGCGTAGCTGTACAGGTGTGACGCAATGACCGCTTGCATGAACGCAAGGTTCCATTAGACACGCGTGTTGTTCAGACAAGCATGCCGTCCCAGTGGTGGGTTTGTTGCGCTTTGGATTATCGGACCGCACTGTGTACACTGAAATTGTGTTTTGTTCTTCTTTTATGAAAAACCCCTTTGGTGGTGATCTCATAGTGAATATCTGACCTAGAAAACTGTTCTCCACTTTACGACTGAAAAAAAGCACAGTTTTTGATTCCCCACATGGCGTAACCAATTTAAGCAGTTGTCACTTCGTAGACGACATAAGAAAATGGAACAAATCTTTATACAGTTATTCTCTTTTTTTATCCCTTATATCTCTATGCAGGCATCACCTTCAGTACAATTTTATCACTTTACCTCAACATTGTGTGCCGTGTTTACGAAGCTACTTTCCATTTTAAGATTCCAGGTTTTGAAAGAGCTCACCATGGCGAATTACAACCTTTAAATCAATTCTCCCTCCCCCCTCTTATAGCTGTCCAATTACGGCATCACAGCTGTCAATGTTCTGTTTTCTATCTATTTCCTTTTTCTTTTATCTTTCCTACCTTTCTATTCCTCCATACCGCTTTCCCAATGCAAGGCAGCAATTCACAAATTTTGTTCTGGCTAACCTCCCTGCCGTTCACTTCATCTTCATCTTCTCTCTGACTAGTCGAAGTCAGACTTGGTTGATCGTCGAAATTATCGAATGATAGTTTGCGTTTTTTTAATAATGCTGCACAATATACTGTTCTGTTCGTTAGGTAAAGCACTTTGCACCCCTTTTTCTTAGTGAATGAAGCCTGAACTATACCAGACATCACAAAACACTCTAGGGACGTCTATAACAAATTCAGACGTACCACATCCCAATGATGACATCCGGTTAGCTTTCAAGAGACGTCTTTTTTCGGCAAAGATTGAGAAACGCGAAATCACAGGTGTCATTTGTATGTGGTAGATGTAATCAACATGCGAGACAGTTTCTGCGTTTGAAATCACGAGATGACAAGCCATAAATTAGTGCGTACACCTAATTATTTGTTTAGTTACTGGGCATTAAGTTTTACTCCGCCAAGAGCGTCACACAGAACGTTTTTTGCCTGCATATACTTTTGCTAGAGCACAAATATATTAAACGGGGAAATTGAATACGCTGCTGAGCAAATATACTGGCTTAATATTTGCAAGGGTGATGCAAAGCTGAGTGAGGTAAGCGAAAAGAATGGCGAATGAGGCGTTGGTGCAAGCCAGTCCTCTATTACAAATAATGAAGCAAAAAGATACAGCACCCAACTGCGTAACAATGACTGTCAACGTCATTGCTTATTGCAACGTCGTTGGTCACATACGCATCCTTATTGAACTAAACAGCAGCTCGGCGACACTCAAGCGGTTTGGTTGTAACGCACTCGAGTGCAAAAAGAAAGTTCATCAAACGTAAGCGTGTTTCAAAACTCGGCGCGCACGTGAAGACGCTTGCTTCCACACCCGACGTTCGAGAACTTTAGAGTTGCGTATCCGTACATTGCGTTTCTCTTCGCACACCCGATACATCTGAGAAATAATGCGCGTACCCAAGATGCTATAGCGTATGACGCGCGCACGATATCAGTGAATGCAATCGATTGCATGCGTAAACGTTTTTGTGCGCTATTCTTAGACTGCTTTTTCTTAATGGTGGTTTATTTCGCCGGACGAGGCATGAGGCTGATGACGTAGCTGTTAAAGCATCGGGCTCCAGAAATATGTAGAAGGACCAACTCGTGTTTAAAGTTTGTTTAAAGCTGCCTTTTCACAGCCGTCGCTCTATCTGTCCAGACCCTATTCGCAGTTGCAGAAACAAAAAGGAAGAAAAAACTATGTTCCACCCAAAGACTCCATGTGTTTAATCTCATGTCTAGCCCTGTGACAGTTCTATCCGAAAGTGGAGCTCCTCCTGGAGCCCTAATCGGGCAGTTCCGCACTTCTTTCGGAGTTCTCAGTTGACACCCCAGCGCTAGATTGGAAAGCCATGCCTGCCAAGACAAATCTTTTTTAATGTTTTCAATGAACTCACTTGCTTGGACAATCCTCACACGGCTATAGGCGCTCCGTACTCAAGTAGGATACGCAGGCCTTTGCAGGTGCGTTCACTGCACCAGAGACATATTCTGGTCGTATACCTCGGCAAATATTGCGTTCAGTCTCGATGTGCGTGGGTATGCCTTTGTTTCAAGGTGGCACCAGTTCCCTTGCTTGCCCATTGGCTGCTTTACTTCGCATATGAGGCAGTTGTAGACATGCTATGGTCTGATTGTAATCAGATATGTGGGGTTTAAACGTCCCAAAAGCACCATATGATTATGAGAGACGCCGTAGTGAAGGGCTCCAGAAATTTTGACCACCTGGGGTTCTTTAACATGCACCCAAATCTGAGCACACGGGCCATGGTCTGATTATATGGGTCGAGAAACTTGGAACGAAAAGTGTCGAAAACCTATTGCCACAGGCACCAACGCCCACCGACGATTCAATCGTGACCAGGTGAGTAGAGAAAAGTAATCAATACCAAAAAGTATATATATATATATATATATATATATATATATATATATATATATATATATATATATATATATATATATATATATATATATATATATATATATTTATATATATATATAGACTTTTTGGTATTGATTTATATATATATGTGTGTGTGTGTGTGTGTGTGTGTGTGTGTGTGTGTGTGTGTGTGTGTGTGTGTGTGTGTGTGTTTTCAAATAGTCGTAATGGCATATCTGTGAAGGTTAACTATAAACATACTTTAAGATTTATCTTACACTTGGCTAAATGGTTAAGTGCTTCAATTTTGGGTACAGCGCCATAAATGGGGGGGGGGGGTATCCAGGCAATCTGTTATCATGGCTTGTGCTTGGTTCGGTGCATTGCCGTGTGAACGAGGCATCGCTCACTTTTGCGTGGTGGTTTCGTGTGTGCCTTTATTTATACGCCTATGTGTTTTCCACTGGCGTGATATTTCAGGTGTTGAACTAGCTCACTGGATGTGTTGATAGCCCGCTCCTGTGACTGCCGACTGCTTTACCTGGCGCACGACCGGCGTGCTTTCGCCTTGGTGACGGTGACTGCGACACGCTTAGCAACGAGGCGCTGGACTGTACCGTCGCGAAAGCGATATTCTCAAGGCTCCTGTCTCGCTGCAGTGGTTTTCCACGATTGGGCAACGTGAGTTTTCGAACTACTATGCCATTATGCTCGTGATGAGATTTGTATGTAACTTCATCTGCAAAGTTTTCGGAGTGTACTGCAAGTGCACTATCTGTTTAGTAACCTATAATGTTGTTTTCTCAATATTTTTTGTTGGTCATTCTTTTTTTTTCGCGCACGCAATCAGCAAGCCATAAGGTACAACAAAATCGCGTAGTTATAATGGCACGGAAAACGTCTGCGATTAAGTCAAATTTCCATTTTGCGCCATGAAGGATAATTCACGAAGTCGCTACTGCTTTCGATTGTGACGTCATATTTCATTACTTTTTGTTTGTAGTTGGATGTCCCCTTCATACGTAAATAAACTGTTGCAACAAGTCACCAACTGCTGCATACATGGACTTTTAGACAAGTTAGGCTACCCGTTCACAAATACCTTGGACATGCCGTCAGGGTCCACTCAGTTCAAATGGACAACTTTTCCTGTCCGATAGACTTGTCGCTTCACGCACTAACGCAAAATGACTGTGACTGCTCCATCGCGTTGGACGCTTCGACGGTATACGCACTTATCTACTTCCGACGTGCCTACAATAACCAACGACTCCGAACGACAACACAGGCAAAAACAGGGCGAAGCGTTCTCGTGCGGCAATCGGCGTACACGCATCCGCCTGACAAGAACTCCCAGCGACACGCTGTCCAAAAAAGATAACTCACCATATGGCATTTATGCGACGTCAGTGAAACGTACATCATAAAGGCATTTCCGATGGAGGCGGAAATGGTGTAGGCCTGTGTACTCAGATTTGGGTGCACGTTAAAGAACCCCAGGTGGTCGAAATTTCCGGAGCCCTCCACTACGGCGTCTCTCATAATCATATAGTGGTTTTGGGACGTTAAACCCCACAAATCAATCAATCAATCGACGTACATCATAAAGAGCGCCCTTCATGAACGCACTGTCGTAAACATGTCGGCCGAAGCAGGTCACACGCTGTGGTATTTTTATAAGAATGGGTATTTGCTGTCCAAACCTAACCCCACGAAAGAGTGTCTCTGCGTTGCCTGTAGACACCATGTTTTTTTTTATTAATTGCAAGCACTAGAAGCCATTACATGGACGGAAACGAAGCCATGGATGACTTGTATTGCGAAACTCTATAGCGCTCTTCGAAAACATACAACACAAAAGTGTTAAGCTGAAGTACAGAACGTTTGGCAGCAATTTTGCCGCAAACATGCAATATTTTTAGTGCTTAGGTAGAAATTCGCTCCAAAGCCTGATCTGTCCAAGCATGTAAGTGGGAATAAAATAAGCATTGGCTTGCTCACACCACCTGAAAAGCATGCTCGTGTTCCTATTCGTTATGTAACATGGAGCATTATTTGGTTAAAGCTTTCCCATTCACTAGGTTCATGCGCTCTAAGGTCTAAATAATTAAAACAATAAACAGAATACAATACTTGAATAGGAACCAGTGTTGATATGTCATGTTGTTGTTTTCTAAACTTGGCGATGCAAGCCGCCAAACAACTGCTCTACAATCAGAGACCCAACTTCGAAGTAGGCGTAAGTCACCTACTAAGCGGCATAGTTCAGTGACCCTTCTGGTATCAAGAATTCGTCTTGTAGAATGAAACAAGCTAACTCTACAAAAGAAATTGTCGTCCTGACATGCTTCATGCCTCAAAAAACTACCCGATGTACATGTTTCCAACAGTAAACACATCTACGTATGCGGCGAGGCATCTGCAGCGGGCGTCGCTCATAACCAACAAGTCTGGGTCTAGGAAATAAAGCGCGACGGCGTCTGCCAGCCACGCACGCGGAAACAGACCTTCGTGGAAGCAAAATACAATAACGGGAAAAGTAGTCTAGGAGCCGCATTGTGCGCCTACGAGCGAAAGGTTCAGTCATGAAAGTACGACCCGCAACTTCGTCCGTTATTCTAGCCGCCAACAGAAGCAGCAGCAGCAAACGGCGACACAATGGGTGCACAATAAAACAAGACCGCCTCGTGTTTTACAAGAGCTAAGCTAGCCCGAGGCCACTGCAATTGCAGGCTTCCGTTGTGGGAAGTAACCTCAAATGCACTGATGTGTGTGCAATGTCTGACCCTTCATAAGTCAGGCGAAGCGACCACCCACACACCACGCGCAAACTATCACCAACAACATTTAACCATTTAACTGTATGTGTGTGCACCATTGGCTCCCGACACAGGGATATGTATAATCAGCACCGCGTATCACCCCTGTCGGACAGAACGCTTTTCTTCCTTTGCAGCGAGGGTATTTTCTCTATTTACGTTGCGTCGCCCATCCTGACACTGCCACATCTTAAGCCTAACTCAAGAGCTAACCTCAAGGGCTCGTGTCAGGGTTAGGACACACACACGTTGTGTCAAAGGGCAGGTGCACACGTCGCGCGCGCGCATACGCGATGGAGAAGGGAGGATGTAATTCCAATCGTTGCGCCAACCTCACGTGACCCCTGGCAGGTGTGTTCTCTACACAAGAGCACACTGACACCACATAAGAGACACCGGTAATCGTTTTCGTCTGCAACATGCGCGAGTCTTAGAGCATCAGACGATGGGAAACAGCTGGCTAAGAAGCACGCAGACTGTGTGTAATGTTACATTGTGATTGTGCGCCGTTTGGGCTTTGACACGACCCACAGAAACGTGACGCAAACGTGCGCCTATGTAAGGCATAACTTGCCGCTTGAGAACAGGCTAAGTAGCGCATCGAAGCTCGTATATCTCATTGTGACAGCAGGGCGAAGGACCTCTCCGTCTGGCTGCCCATTTGTTGGGAACTATACAGTTCTTTGTTCGTGTGCAAATTAGAGACGCCTGGAGAAACTTCCGCAAGCATACCAATTACTTCCGGTTATGGAACGTGTTTATGAGCGCTGCAACACGTTTTCACCGTATGAGCGTCGCCTCAAGCGTGCAACGAGCGTATCTGTTTGTGTTATTCGACAGTAGTTATTAGAAATTACTTCACGTGCGGACTCGCAAAGGTTTGCCAGCTTTAGACTCTGAAACGTACACCAGTAAGACACATAGTCGCCGCCACTTTTGCGTTTGAAGCAAATGTTCTTTTTTTTATTTACTATATTTCTAGACGCAAATCAATAAGGTCATGAAACGTGGAATGAACCACGCATCCCAACTGTTTTCATGCTTACGCATCGACCGTAGCACTGTTTGTTGAGTTCCTAAAAATAGAAAACAGCAATAATGAACCTCAATGTAGCGGCGTGCACTGACGCCCATCCGTAAAATGGTCTATAATCTCAAAAGAAAGGGATAGAGGCGGAAATGGCGTAGGCCCGTGTGCTCAGATTTGGGTGCAGGTTAAAGAACACCAGGTGGTCGAAATTTCCGGAGCCCTCCACTACGGCGTCTCTCATAATCATATGGTGGTTTTGGGACCTTAAACTCCACAAATCTATCAATCAATAAATCTGAAAAGAACGTGAACGTTATCTACCCGTGAGCTCGTAGAACGTGAAAGCAGTCGCAATGGATGATCGTGTTTCCCAGCAATTTTTTATCGATGGTCATTAGTGATTATTGAAGTCACTATCACTCTCATAACTGCCCGTGGTAGATCAAATTCCTAATATGAAGGATTACTTGCATGCCAGTGATTCTATCAGTCGAGAAACAGGAAATAGTAGAGTTGAGCAGGCCACATACTTTGGTGATGAGGCGATTGCGCCCATACGACTGGCGCCAAACCAGAAGCCAGCAGCAGGTTAGATAAAATGGGCGTAACAGCGCCCCTTTGGCGAGGATATTAGCCAGCAGAGGTTGGGAGTTCGGGTGCTGTGATCACGATGGCTGCATGTGTATGGCTTTGAAACGCAAGAACAAACCTAAACTGGGGTGGCCGTTAGAGAAACACTCACGTGGTCGCAATTTGTTCGCAACCTTCTCCTGAAAACCTCACTGCAAAGTTCAGCGGAAAATGTTCGTTCTTACCGTATACTACAAATTTATGAGCCGCTAATAGTTCGTTGCCTTTACTCAACAATTTTGAAAACAAGATATACCCGTTTTACCAGCGAAAGCGAGGCTGACCTCTATTTTCGAGACATATTTTTGGGGGTCATTTCTTACTTTAATTAAAGGGCGGAAAGTGTTTGCATTGCGGACAGAAATCTTTATCCATCAGGAACATTAATGGAATGATGGTTATTATTGCATCATTGCGTCAGGTCGTCAGATGCGTGAGTTTCAACATCAGGAATGCCGTACGTGCACATTCGTTATTCTTCTTTTTTTTTACTTTTTCGTTCTCGAGGCTGCGGCATAGGTTCCAATTTCAGCACAGATGTTAGGGCTTTGCAAGGCCACAGCAACAAAACCAATCGAGAACATTCTGGAAAACTTAGAAGAATGATTTGATTGGGGCCCAGACCAATCGCAGCCATCAATGCAGGCAATTTATGAACTAAAGCCTATACGCTAACGTTCGACTCCCGGCTTTTTTGTCACTATGCAACGGTGCAGCGCTCCTCGCAGTCTACCTGGCTACGCGATTCTCGCTTCCAAGCGAAAGGAGCGCGCGTGCACGACGCGAAATTGCCCCGACGCCTCGCGCGCTTGTCCGCCGCCCCGTAATGACGGCCCCTCTGAAACGGGCGTCCAATCCACTCGACAGTCGGCCACCGTGTAGACAACAAACAGCCAAGCCAAGCCGGCGGCTGGCTGGCCGCACGCGCGAGCGAGTGCTTTTCGTCGGTCGAGACGGCTGACCCAGTTTTGTCGGGGAGACGTCGCCTGTGAGCCGTGCTTCCACAGGTCTTGCGCGTGGCTCTGCTGGGTTGCCTCCAATGGAGAGTGCGGTGAGAGGGGACAGAGGCCTTTTCTGTGGCGCGTTACTAGAAGAAGAGGGTCGGCTCGCCGGCGAAGCACTTTGCTGACTCCTTCGTTGCATTGTGAACAGGCGCAGACTAGTGAGAGATCGAGCGAGTGCCATTGGCATGAATCACGGCGGGTCAGGGGAGTCCAGACCACCTTAAGTTCAGACTGGAAGGGGGGACGCCTCACTCCTTGCAAGTGTACCCCCTTGAGTTGTAGCCTTAGAGCATCCTTGGTTGGGAGAACTGCAGTTAATAACGCATTCAACTTTTTTTTTAAGGCTGATGATTGTTCAGCGTGCAGCTGCGTTCAGTCCACGACCTCCTCAATGGAGGAAGTTGTAGTTCACTGCCGCTCACAACTATAAGACTTTGTAAATTGCAAAACCCAATCGATTTGTTCAAAGGAGGTTGAATGGAACAATGCAATGACTCGAAGTCAGACTCCGTGCTCGTTTCTTCAATTTCAATCAAAGCATTCTTATGTATATAAATGTAAACTTCTATTTAGAAAACAAAATGTCCGCCATGGTCTGATTTGTGCCCCTCCCCCTTGCGAACTTTCGGAGATTTCATAATCTCCCTGTCCTTCCTCTTTCAATCCTCCTCCTCCTTCGGTGATTTGGTAACTCGCGTGTACTATGCTCTGTTTCAGACATCAGGTGCGACGTGACGTGTGGACGCTATGGAAGACGTTCGTTCTTAAAAATGCCCAATCGGTGCATATCACGCTTAGTTTCAATCGTTGTAAACGCTATATTTCGAGCTGAGCACAAGCATGAACGTGATGGGACAAGTGCGAAAATGCTCAACGAAACACGCAAAGCGATGAAGGACAGCGTTTTACCTGCACATAACGAGGTTCGCATATTTTTAAAGCACAAAATACTTACGGTCACTGCTCAGCTTCTAAAGAAATGAAACAACTCTATACAGGTGGTGACATCTTTGAGCTATTCTTGGTGTGAATGCCTCTACCGTCTCGCCAGATTTCATAGCGTTGCACCCAATAAATGAAAAAGAGTGTACGCACATCTTAATTGTTGTAGTTTATACACGTGCGTGTGTGTGTTCTTTTGTCTTTTATTGCGACCTTGTCAGTGTCCGCACTGACAGTTGTTCCTTAACTGCAAACCGACACTAAAGTATTAGAGTGATGTCTTATTCGCCGGCAGTCAGCAGTTTCCGCGAAACAGCATCATCAGGATTGACTCTATAGAATGCTGATCGGGTATCCAATTCAGCGTAAAATATCACTGTGCGCGCGCGCACGTGTTTGTGTGTGTGTGTGTGTGCGTGCCTGTGTGCGTGTGCGTGTTGTGTGTGCGTGTGCGTGTGTGTGTGTGCGTGTGTGCGCGTGTGTGTGTGTGTGTGCGTGTGTGTGTGTGTGTGTGCGTGTGTGTGTGTGTGTGTGTGTGTGTGTGACGAACTAAAAAGAAAAAGCTGTCATTACTGTGCTCTTTTGTCGAGAGGGCTCACGATTTCCAGGGATTTTGCGTAAACGGTCACATAAGTAAAGGACGTTGTGTTTAAGCTTGATAAGCTCAACAACCTCATTTAAGCCGGGCCACATCAAGCCAGGATATTGCTATGAACGCATCTAAGGAGCAACAGCAAAATTCAGTCAAACCACAGGGCACAGTCATTATCAAACGCACAGGCACTGGAGACATTATTTATTCCAGTAAATAAGGTCACATTTATGTGAAAGCGAAGTTATTCCAAGAAAAAAAAAAGCAATCTCCTATAGTTTTATAATAATGCTCTGCAACGCATCATCTTGTGACCACAACCGAAAATAATTAAGAAAATGAGTGCAGGCATCATAGTTTCGATCACGGTGTCCTGGTTTAAAGTCAAGTTTTCGCCTGAAATGTGTGCATTTATTGGAGGGTAGAAGCACTACTGAACAAGAAGGAATTACAGAACGTGATCTATTATAGTGTTGCTTGAAGGCCATAGTTACTTCTTGGTTATGTTTGTTTTGTATTATAATATACATATCTTATCCCCCAGTGAGCGAAGTTCAACAGAAAATAAAGAAAAAAACCTCTGTGGCGCAATAGTAGTGCGTCTGACTCCAGATCAGAAAGTTGCGTGTTTGAACCACGTCCGCCTCCATTGCTTTTTTTAAAATAAATTTGTCGTGCATTAGATTTCCTTTTATACTTAGGGATATTTATTGCACTTTCAAAGGGCTCACGTTTGATGCAAATATCGTTTCCCGAGCAGCTTTCAACCGCATACTAATGCATAAGACGCCAGCATGAATGCGTTCAGTTATTCTACGTTCCTACTTAATCTTGAGAGTGAACTGCAAATCTATAACTTGGCGATGTTTTCATATTTCTCAGTATTATCGCACGTAACATTTTACCTATGCGGACATAAAAGCCAAGAAAACGGCCCTGCGCACAGGGCGTGGCGTTGGGCCTGAGGTAGTCGTGGAAATGAAGAAGAAACAAGTGCACTGCGAGACTTTTGAAAGCACGGTTTGCAAAGCACGATAAGAGCAACGGGCTCACACTAACATTTTGGAACCGGGCCCCCAGCTGTAGTCAAGCATTCTGCCGCCATTTTGGGGTGTTCAATCTACGATATATCTTATGTACAGTCTATTAAGACGAAGCCTTTTGTAGAAGGTTCACTATAGGATTTCAGAAGTTGTTTTTCGGCCAATTCTTTCAATAGATATTGAAATAGATAAGAAAGGCGGGCTCAAGGTCTGGCAAGAAAAATCTCCTTTGTCTTAAAGTACAATGTACAAACTGTCCACTAACAGAATAATAGTCAAAATATGCGTAAGTAATATTGTAAACGTTATTAACATTGAAAATGTTTTTGTTCTGTGACACCTATCTCATTTGTCTGTGTTTTGCGAGTACTGGTTAGTGCTGGTGAAGTGATTGTTAACGTTCTTTAGTGATGATATATGTTAGCTTTTGTTGTTTTATGTTGGTTAACATTCACTTTCTTTTGTCATATAACGCTGAGACTTTGTCGAACTTGATTTAAACGTTGCGCACCTTAAAACGCTGTTCCTTGTGGCGATTCGCCGGCACTTATTTGCCAGGGAACAGCTCGTGGCTATCCACTTAGCGGTGTCTAAGAGCCGTAGTGTCCTACCCTCGCATATTGCCGACACTAGTTAGTACTTCCTAATGTTGTGTGAGCAGAGGTAATGTCGGTAATGTTCATCTATATTTAGTCAAATCAGAGCCAATGCTGCATAATCCTGGATAGAGGGGATCGCACGGTTTTGCTACGTTTTCTGCAAACCGGGACGTACGCCACTCCTTATTTCATCTTTGAAATTTTCTGCGAAACTGAAGTTAAGAAAGACTGCAGCGGCACGCCACGACATTCTTGAAATCATACACATGCTGACGGGCTACCCCACAAGTCTCGCCGGCCCAGAACAAAAAATGGCTCCTATGCAGCTATTCAATGGATTTCTCAAGCTCTTCATATCAAGGTCTGCTATGCGGGCTGCCCAAAAGAGATACGGTGGCATCATAAAGCTCGGCTGGCACGGACGTGGACATGGCCCGCTTCAGTCTGAACAGACTGGGTTTTAGGACTTTGGTTAATAAAGCTTTGTGAAAAAATTAATTGATTATGCTGGCTACAGTATTGGCTTGCTCTTCTCAAACGTAGGTCGATTTTGTCACATGTTGGCTAAACGATGCCAAGTGTGCACATATGTCGGCTACTGTAAGCAATATATTGCTGCAACAGTAACACTGCTTCCATCAAATCTGAATTTATACTTTCTCATGCGCTTAGACAACAGCAAGTTATGTTGTTCCAACGCTAAGTGTTATCTGTTATTTTCCTGTTTTTTTTCACACGTGCACACATGATATCGAGTTGCGGCATTCAATTAGGGTTGTTCCCGTTGGAGGAAACTGCTCCTATAAATTACGAGCACCACTTGAGTGACCGGAAGTGTCGTACAATGTAGTTCTAAAGGTTACGGCGGGTTTACACACCGTCTGCGTATACAGGAAGTTGTTGTCTTCCTGTATACCCTTTTAACACCCTTTTAACAGGAGTGGCTCACTTCTCCACTACTGTTAATGTACACGGCTCACTACCTGCTTCTCCACTGCGAAGCCTTCTCAAAGGTCCCATGTGGACGAGGTAGGACACCCCGCCGTTTTCGAGGTTGTTGTTCGGCCGTCCACAAATTACGCACGGATGACTAATTTACCCGCAATCAGAGGTCGCGCATGTTACATGTCTGTTCGAGCGAAACTGTCTGGAGATAATTGTGAAATAAATGTGATAACAGCTGCTTTGTAATTTATCTAACTGCTGACACATGCCATGTTTGCCCTTTTTATTGCTGCCACTACTTGCTGATGCCTGTTCGAGGAGAAAACTCAACCACTAATCATTGCGGGAGAAAACACTACAGCGCAGCCTATTACACATTCATAAACGCCTTCCATACATCTATCCATCTATATAGTGCAGTTTTCTTCACATTTAAATTTACACTATATCTCATTAGTCCATTTGTTTTCCCAAAAGAATAACTAACTAAAACGTTGATCGAGAACTTTAGCAGTACTTGTGGATATTCAGCGTAATGGTTACTGAAGCGCAATGTGTGATAAGCGAAAGAAGTCACAAATAACAAACTTGGTTTCAACCTAATGCATTTGTTCTTTACCCCTTAACAATGGCATAACGTAGCGAAAATATACTGAGGCTTGAAACAATGTTAACGTAGCAACTTTGCAAATGTACATAATTTTAGGTTAAAGCACACTAGAAATTACCTTTTCAAAAAAGTCATTTCTATAGAGCTGAAAACTGTTTGTTGTTTCCTCGGGGGTGGTCAATGTGGTGGGATCGCTGCGTTGTGTGGTATTTCTGGTACAAATATGACCTTCTGCTGCACATTCACATGCACCCAAATACCACGCATAGCAGAGTTATTTCATTTCCTCATCATAAGACCTGGAATGTCAAGTAGGACGGACCTCCTGCCGGGTGGCGGAACACCACATTTTTTCCAGCCTTTCAGTGCCTTGGAAAGCCACTCGGCAATACCACGAGGTTTAATATTAATCTTGTCTAAAGTCAAGCTTGGCGCAGCCTTACCGGCCTATCACATTATGCAGCAAGCTTATCAATAAGCGTGCTCTGCACGTCGAAGCTCTAGTTCTGAAGCCGTATTACTAATTGGCAGTGCTGTCATGCATTCGGCAGCAAGGCCTCGAGTCGTTTGAAAGGCGTAGATCTCTTGCGCCATGGGTGGTGCATGCGAAAACAAGACAGCTTGACTCGAGTGTCTCAGTATTCTCACTGCCTTTCTTGGAGCAGCGTACTAGTCCCAGACACGGTGTAACCAGTGAATTCATTGTATGGTACGTCGGAATGGCGTCCTCACATATGTTGAGAGAACTTTAAAAAAAACTTTGAAAAGGGAGAGGCATTGACGGATACATGTCGACGTGTTACAAGTAATATAGGTTGTGTCAATTTAAGAAAGTTGTTACAACGCAGCACTGCTAACTTGAGACAGTTGGTTACCGATCGCGTAACGCCTGTAGAAAATATTGTTGCGTCGCTGTGAACCCCTCGCAACAGCACTCTTTCAAGTTAGTGGGGCAGCTAAACCTTCAATTGTGTCACCGCCCTACAGAAACACGTCTAGTCATTGGTATATTATAGATGTACAAATATTGTGTCGATTAGCACTTCGTAAATAACTCATGAACAAACACAGTTAAGTTCAAGATACGAAATCCAACAAACGTTGGTGAGGGTAGTTCTGTACTAAATTTACGCTGAACTTCCCGGTGGCTGGTGTAGGAGTGATTACTATGACGACCATCACGATAAAACTGCGATCACCAGGATTGGGCACTGTTGTTTACATCGCTGGAATAGTTTAGCTGGCACAAAATGCATTGCACGCAAATAACGACATGGACAGCATGGGCGCTGATATTGTCTATTTCGTTCTGATTAACTATATGTGGGGTTTAATGTCCCAAAGCCACCATACGATCATGAATGATGCCGCATTGGAGGGCTCCGGACATTTCGACCTCCTCTCCTTGAATTCTCTAACGTGCACCCAAATCTGAGCACACGGGCCTACAGCTTTTTCGCCACCATTGAAAATACAGCCACCGCAGACGGGATTCAATCCCGCGACCTGCAGGTCAGCAGCCGAGTACCTCAGACGCTAGACAACCGCGGTGGGGCTGTCTTTGTAATTCTTTCCGTCCAATTGTGTGTATTGCAGAGCGCAGCGCTCTTTGCTTTACACAGTAAATCAAGCCTATAACTCATACGGTTATTTTTCTCATCGATTTCAACACACGCACTGTTGGTTTTCCCCCTGCAACTAATTAGACGCTGCCTGCCATATCCAGATGCTCTCTGTAACATGGCAGTTTGTGGCCGAACCCTTCCTTCATAACGTTGGCAAAAATGGCACCACCAGCATTCATGTGCCTACTGTTTCACTAAATATATATAGCCGCGTTCATTTTCGTTGGAGGACAACTTCGTGTATTCTGCACATCAAGTGCAGCGAGAAATATGTAGGTATTGTTATTGCAATTATGGTAATGCACTAATTAGCAAGTCCAAAATCGCATCCTCACATTAAGTGTAAGGCTCGATGAGGAGCCTAGCTTTCACCACCTATTGTGAAAATGTTCCGAGCAACCGTAGCGCTATTGAAATCTTCAACGGCTGTCCTCATGCCTTTCGAAAGGCTGTCCTTGGCCATCTGCCGGCGAAATCTCCAAGTTAGGTTTATGTTTTGGGGTGAAGTCCCGCTGGCGTGCTCATTCCAGTCGCATCAGTAGCTCTCCAATCCGATTCGAGAACACTTTCGCCTAGAGGCGCCCCGCAATGGCCAATCACTATTATATTCCAAGATGGCAGCTTGCGATATGAATGTGCAGTCATGTCCCACTCAGCACGCAAGTTACTTATCAGCCATCTATTGCACTTACATTTGGGGAGACGGAGGACTGTTTGGTAGTCGAGCCGCGTAAGACTGCAGCGCCACCAGCATAGGTGCGACACACCAAGGACACGTGTGAGATATCGCATATACAATGGCACGGCAGTCTTGCTGTATGAAAAATCGGTCCACACGCCCACAGGACCCTCAAGTGCAGCCTTGGCTGCGATACATACCACAACGTCAATTTGTGCAGTGGTTAGAGGTGGTTAAGTACTTCAGTTGTTCTGTGTGGTCTGCATACCAGAAGGCGATTACCTCTCCACCCCTCGCATGTCTGCTGAGAGGCGTCCATTTTATCTTTTTCTGAGAGACCGGAGCTGGTGGTTGGAGTGACCTTACACGCACGATAGAACACCGCTGCTGAAGCAACCGAGCATGCTTAGGTATTCATTGTATCTGGGACAGTAGGCGATGCGTGGCAGCAGTTAACCCCCCTGCTGGCGATTTCGTACTCGCCGGTAAGCGATCCTTCGTCATTTTGCGCGAGGAACATCACGGTTTTTATACGCAGGCATCGCTGTTTATTGCTCCCTCAGGTCGAACACGATGCGGAGGTTACTTCGTGATCCGGCTTCAATAGAATTCCGAGTGTTCCTTTTCTATTGCTGCTTTATTTTTGTATCACAACTTCCAAAAAAGAAAGACAAAAAGAAAGACTCATTACTTGGAAGCCCCGCCCTGCTCTTCGTTCAATTTTACAGTGTAATTCCTCAGCTCGAAAGCAATTTGGAACACATTAAACTGAAAAAAGTTGCACTATATCCCGCTAAAGGGAACCATGTGCAGATGCGAAGCAGTGGACGCTAACGCTTACACTGGCGGTGCCGTTCACGCTGGCGCTCACCACGGCGTTGAGTGAAAATTGGGCAGGCGAAATGAATGTAGTGATGTGCCGGTGTTTCCTACTGGTGCATGCCAATTTCTGCTAATGGGCCCTGAGAGACAGAAGACTCCAATCGCACACAGAGACACTCAGTCCTCTTTAGGTAACGCGCACGCTGCGATTTTTTTATTGTGGAATAATGCACGGGAAAAGCAAGCGTAGCCTAGCAGACGCTGCCTTCGTCGGCGTTGCGAAGCGAGACATGAGCGGAGCGTAGGAGAGGAGGGAAGGAAGTGCGCATGCGCACGCACTTTATATTCACACTTGAAGGAGAGGATATTAGAAGAGGAGTGTAGCGCACGTGAGCGCCGCAAGAGCTGAAGTGAGAACGCGGGACAAGCGCAATCAGGTGATATAGGAGAGAAGTGGAGAGAGTAACGCGCAGCTGTTGGAAAGAGGGAACGAGAAGAGTTGCGCATGCGTAGTGGGAGTACGTACGCCGGCGCCGCGGGACATAGAGCCGAGCAAGAGATGCTCCGCATCTAAAATGTTTCGGTGCGTCTGTATCTCCTGAAAAACACGTTTAACGCATGACCCTACCACAAAGGCGATTGACTTGTACTTCCATTCTTCGCAGCGTTTATCCCAGGACTCATCACGTATGTCCTAGCAGCCAGATATACAGCACCTCGAGATGATTACGTATACACCCCTCCACCATGACCAGTTGTACTGATTTCATCAATAGTGGGGAGTCTTAGTTTTAAAGATAGAGAAAAGGAGAGGCCAGAGTAACGCACACACACGTCACCTTTTACAGTCATCATAACACATAGCATATGCCTTCTTCCTGTGTAGGGTAGCATACCAGTCCTTCTAGACTAGTGAACATCCCTGTCTTTCTTTTGCATCTCGTGTTTGACTCCTTCCTTCATCACTAGCACAAATTTTATCTGATTGATATGCGGTGTTTAACGTCCCAAAACGACCATATGATTATGAGAGACGCCGTAGTGGAAGGCTCCGGAAATTTTGACCACCTGGGGTTCTTTAACGTGTACCCGAATCTGAGCACACGGGCCTACAACATTTCCACCTCCATCGGAAATGTAGCCGCCGCAGCCGGGATTCGATTCCGCGACCTGCAGGTCAGCAGCCGAGTACCTTAGCCACTAGACCACCACGGCGGGGCGCACACATTTTATCCATCATTAAGCTTTGCCTACAATGCAGCTCTGTACAAAGACCAGATTAATTGATCATGAGCACTTGTTTTTTTGTTTTTTTCTGGCAGAAGAACGTTACATCACCACCTACCCTGATCAACAATGTTGTCCCAATCAGAAAGGCATCAGTTCCGTTCGGAAAATGGCCCGATTCCTTCCAAAGCCACTCGTTTGGTACCAGTGCAAAATGTTTTCTTTTGTTTTGTTTTGTTCTAAATCGTCACCTTATTTTACGCCGGCGTAAGTTCCTTCCTTTCCACCACATTGGTCACAGTGCTTCATTAGCCAGATCCATGCCGTCGTAATTGTTCTAGTTTCTCCCATTCCGTTTGTTCCGAAGGGGGCGCGGGCGCGGAAGCTCTTATGCCACGCGCCTCGTCCCCGTAACAGCTCAATTAGGTGATCATCTGCCGCACCGGCTCGAACGTGCAGGACTGCACACAATGCTTCATTACACGAAACATACCGGGAATGACGCCACGCACTTCACGCTGAATCCAGTAAGAAGAAGAAGAAGACCACACATCGTCCAAGCTGCGGCTGCCACGCGTGGCCCATTGTCTCGTGCGCGGCACTCACCCCTCAACCGTTCGCTCAGAAGTCGTTGGACGTAACGAGTAGAGATGTCGAGAGAAAGAAAGTAACAAGTAAAGGAAGATTAAACAAAATGGAAGAAGCGTTTAAAGCACTCACTGAGCCGCGCTCGTGTGCGCGCGATCTGTCTGCTGAACTTTGACCTCGAACAACCGGCTTAAATGACGAGTGCGAAGGAGTTGAAGGTGTACCTTCTCTTTCTTGCGCGTATCTTTCCGTGTCTTGCTCGAGTGTTCAAACGGTCGTCGAAACGCATCGTCGAGGCTTGCGATGCTGCCGACCCACACGCCTGCTTGCTGTCCTGATTGCTTGCCTTATTGCTCGCTTGTGAGACAACGACGCACAGGCAAGGCTCTGCCCCCGCGCGCCGCCATGGCTTCAGCGAGGTAGATGGCACCCAATTACCTCTCGTCGAAATGTGTTGAACCGCATGACACCCACCTGTCATTAGCTGGCGATGGCCTCTTGCCATGGCCTTCAATTTCCTCCGGATCGCGGCCACCAGTTCAAGGGGAGGGCAAACTATTCGATGTATCGAAACACCTTCGTTGCAGCGAAACCCACAACGTGAGAAACAATCTCCGAAGGCGCGAAAGTTGTCCTTCGAGGGTGCGAACTTCTGGTGATTTATGTTGTTCGAAAGAGGTCGAAAGAGGGATTGGTGATTTTTGCGGTGACGGTGTACGGATTTTCATATGATTCCTTGGATGAATTAGGTCTGCAAATTAGTAGCCGTAACTTATGACGTCTGTGGATTTCGCAGGTCACGGGCACATGTTGTGTCCATTCGGTGGTCAGCACACAACACTGAAACGGCCTTCTAGTGATGTCAAACTGGACACGCTAAAAAATACAGGGACAGTGGACAACAACGGAGTCAATTCCGCCTTCATTTCTCCTCTGTTTTGTCATTCACAACGCTTTCACTGTAATTATCACAGCCCTAAACCATTGTATGCTTGCAATCACCCTACTGTAGTTCAACGCACAATACTATAAGATCAAAGTTATTTATATATCCTTTTTGATCGCTGTATGCTACAGGAAATTGCGTTCACTCCTTACTGCCGTTCTTGAGAAGCTAAATCTGACGTTGCTCACAATCCTTAACGCCGGACGAAAGCAAGTTTTCTTTCAATGAAGATTCTGAAGTGCTCATCATCCTGCTTCGGAACCAGCAAACGGTAGATGAGAGCACAAGCAATGAAAGCTGTCGGGTATTGGAGCTAAATGTATAGGCAAATGAAACTCTATGTGTTCCTAGACTATAGTAATGCCTGAGTAATGCCTAGGCCTGTAATGCCTGAGTTACAATTGTATGTCGCATAGTCAAAACATCGCTCATTCGCGGTACAAATGAAATTCCAACTTCCCGCCCTGTTAAACTGATGCTCAAGTCGATGCTTAAATCTCGCCAGCCTTAGCCAATTTTTTTCTTGGCAACCTTGCGTGCCTGCGTCACTTTTTTTCGTATGCCACAATTCCGCTTACGTTGTCTGTTTGAGGTTTTACGCACATGGAAACAAATAATTCGCTTTGTTGAGAAATGGCGCGCCGACTGTACCAGTCACTATGACCCTGTATTCTGTCGTGTGCGGCTTCCCACCTTCCCATTTGGCATCGTTCCATCATGTTATAAATGATTGCTGACGCCAACAGTGGCCTGCTACTTCGAACTCATTATGTGTGATCTTCTTATCGAGATTAAATCATTAGATATTTAAGTAGCATCATTGAAATGACAATCAGTGAGAAGTGGAAAGCCAAGCGAAAAGAACAAATCGTGACGCTGCAAAACAAGGGGAATACCAGATTGCGGGGAGATTAGCTTCGGGCAAGGTTCGTTTCCGCCAGCTGGATCTAGTTTAATTCATGCGTGCTCTTGCGTGCGCGGGAGACTGGCGATAGTGCTAGACGGTATGTGGCCACAACTCTGTCCAATGAGGATGGCTGGAAGCTGATACACTTGGAGCACATTGGCAGCGTTAGCGCACCCGGTTTTAACTCGCCAATGGCTGAAGACCTTGATGGGGTGAAAATAAAGAGGGTTGGCTGGTACAGCGTTTCGCTGAATGTTTAACATGCAGGTAATGATTTGGCACTAAAGTATTAGGAGAGCCTATAAGAAAAAAGAAAAAAAAAGACAGACGTCATAAAGAAGATGGTACCAGACTTGTGGTCCATCTTAGCATTATTTGTTGTTGCTTCCAATATTTAACATCGCTCAGGCCCAACTATCCCATAAGTACACGATGATTCAGTCTAAAGTGACTGAAGTCGTACACACTTTTTTCGGTGTAAAACATGTTCATGACAAATTACTTCCCGGCTATAAATTCTTCATTAAAACTGAGCTGATCACTTGCACAAAATATCAGCAGTTCCCAGATCATCAAGGCGCATATATACATGCGATATATACTAGGCCAAAGTGCAGGAGCAGATGGAGTCTTTGAGATATGAAAGGTCCCACACATAGGATGTCGTTCAAGCCACCGTTTCGGCAATGAGTTTTGTCTTTTTGAAGCCTTGAAGATAATACTGCCTCTCCAGAGTTTTGCTTCGGTGACTTCTCCTGTTCAAGGACCATTCATCTCTGTACTACACGTGGTGTATATTCTGTGTTGATTAATCGCAGTATGCACGCTTCTTCCTTACAACTTCATCTGTATCCATGCTCCTGTTGAACTCAAGGGCCTATAATTGGACCCATTTTCGCGATGTAGTCACGAAAACACTTCTCTATACAGTTCTGTATGTAGAAACCATGTACAGCTTCCAGGAGCCACATGAAGCAATAACTCACTTTGCGGACATCGCACGGGTCCTCGCAGCTTACGAGCGCTCGCGCTTTGGGATCATCATCGCATCAGCGTTCTCACGGTCATTTTCCGATTCGCGAACCTGTACGCGAAGATCGCCACTTGCGCGATCACGTCTTCCTCATCTACGGCGCCATCATTCTCAGTTGAGTGTACCGTTTCGGCGTACTCGCAAGCACCGTGTAATCATTCTGAGCGCGCATCTTTGTAACGCGACGCGCTGAGACGCTTATCGCGTATACCCTCTTCGTATAGCGGTCGGCAATCATCTCGCGAACCCACGAGTTCGCGCCCAGTTCACCGCGTTAGACCGTACACGGACTCGTCCTCCTGAAGAAAGTATCACTGTGGCATCGGTGTTTTACTCTATTGAGGTCGCAGTCTCGTCGTCGTTTAGCGGGACGTATGCACGGCCACTGTCACTGTTTATAGCCGAAAGACGCGATCAGACTCGAAATAGTGAGTGAGCCGGCCGTCGTGTGTCGCCCTGCTTGGGCCAGCACCGCCCGGGCATTCGTTGACGCGCTACTCAAGGAGACGTACCCTCTCTATCACGTGACCTGCATGGCTCACTTTTGGCTACGCTTTTATTCGGAGACCTCATCTGCTCGTCGAGTTGGCATCGTTTCTTTACCCTGTGGACCCACTAATTACAGCTAAAACATGCCCCTTTACAACGGTTCCCACACTCGATTTCCCTCTACTCTCAGTGTCTCGAGTTTTGTATTATACGCAAAACGTAGCAGTCTGCGCGATTGGGGTTATATCGGAGGGCAAACGTCTCGATAGGCCAACTTGCCTCTTCGAATTTATGTACGGACAACGCACTTATTAGCAGCACCAGCCTGAAATTAGTGCGTCATAACAACGTCTTTCAGGCATTCCAAGTTGTCCACATCTTGAGTCACACGTTGAAATGTTATGGTTGATTAATATTTGGGGTTTAACGTCCCAAAACCACCATATGATTATGAGAGACGCCGTAGTGGAGGGCTCCGGAAATTTCGACCACCTGGGGTTTTTTAACGTGCACCCAAATATGAGCACACGGGCCTGCAACATTTCCGCCTCCATCGAAAATGCAGCCGCCGCAGCTGGGATTTGATCCCGCGACATTGATGAAATCTTATGTAAGCTAACTAATAAAGCTCACCGTGATATCTAATTTTTTGCCACTCCCCATACGTTCACATTTTGATTCGGATGAAGAGAAAAATAATTGCGAGTTTAACAGAGAACATCTACTAAATGTACCTTTTGGGGTTATTTTTAAATACCTACAATGAGATTCCTTTGCTGATGAAAATCACATAATAAAAACTACCTGATGCAATGAAAACGCTGCGAGATATTGTAATTAACGACACCGTAGCACATTTTGTCCAATATCTCACAGATACGCACGTCGTAAAGTCGTTTTCGTGGCATAGTGCAACTTTCAACACTTCCATTATCATGTAATCACAGTATAAAGAGCCGCACTATCCTAACTAGAAAAACGAACATCCGGTAGCGACGTAGGCCTGTTTATTGCCCTATAGAGCTAAATCTCAACTTTGACCAATCACCTAAGTTATAGCGCCCTAACGCCTTAGTGGCAGCCAGTTTATTTCATAGAGAAACCACACGAAAGCGTGGACTGATATCACTCGTGCTTACCTCTATATGATTACGTTCATGCACCAACTGAGTTCATCGAGGTAGATAGGCACAGAGTTCCAAGGAAATTGTTCGCGTGCCTAACGCTATTATTTCTGCGTGGCATACACTATTTCACGGACGTCAAACACTGCATCTAAAAGCGTCTTTCCCCCTTTGAAAAATAACTCTTCCGGGAAGCCCGTATAGACCACTGGACCGACAACCGCACCAGCGACAGCACCGCAACGTAGCGTGCGTTTTTCTCTCTCTTTTTGCAGCTATTCGAGCACAGGTAAGCTCCCAATCTGCGGTAACCCAACCGAAAACCTTAGCCGCCGAGGCATATCACCCATCTTAATCTGTGGCTCGTATTGCCATATTTAAGGAAAGTAAGAGATCTCCAAGCACGTAGCACTTTCTCATCCCTTGACTATTCTTTCTTTCCTTTTTTCTCTCTTTCTTTATTTCTCGCCCGCTAGCTTCATGCACGATTTACGTCTGGCTCGGGGCACCGCACTAATCCAGGGGTTTTGTATTAGCAGTTGCGTTGGTCTGGCTGCATGAGTGGTTCTCTTATCCTCGTACTGGTAGGTGATTGGGGTCTTATCCATGGCGTGCATTCTAGGAAAGCGATCCCGTAATGGTATGTGCCAGTATACATTGCCTATGTGTACGCTTAAGAAGTCAGCGCATGATTTAACGCTTGTAGCATGTACGCGTTGTGTTTACGCGTCGTAGCTTTTACACACTGACCGCCTCGAGAAGGTAAACGGAAATTGACGCTAAAGCGCTCGACCTAACGGAACGAGAAACACGGGACGCGCTACTGATGACAGGCTATGGCATGATTGACTGCACAGAAGTAGTTATTCCAGAAGCATGTGCTCCGGTAAATAACACCGTTCTTCAAAAATGTCTCCGCGTCGGTTTCACAAATACCCATAAAGGCTGCTTGAAACACCGGTGGTGGTTGACTTAAGAGAAGTAATGTGGCGCTGCCTTGTCGAAGGTAGAGGGATATAACATGCATAAAAAACGTTATAATACCTCAATACGAAGAAAACACGTCCATTTAAGGCAAACGTTCGTCGCTGCATACCAAGCTCTCCTTCGATGCGCACACACTTCGTTGTCCTCTTTCTTCTTTGCATATTGTTACGTGAAAGTACACAAGAAAACAAGGTGTGTTTACAATATATTATATGACGTCCAAGCCTAGGCCAACAGGGAGAAGAGAGCGCACCCTACATTTAAAAATCACGTCATCTTCTTTGGGTCTGTCTTGCTTTTCCTGTTTGAAGTGGTCCTATAACAGGACCCCCGGGAGCGCAAGGACCGTGTCGGTGCTTTCTATGGTATTGCAGAGCAGTAGAGCATAAGGCAAGGGGGGGGGGGGGGGGGGGGGGGGGGGGGGCTTGAACGATGCCTGTAGAGAGTGAAGTGGAAGAAGATGAAGACGGCAGCGGGGCTATCTCGTAGGAGACGTCGTTCAATTGGCCCAATAATACATGGCATGGTCTTGACGTGAATATTCGAACCCTCAGTTCACTGTTAAAACGGAGGAGGCCTCGTGTAACTTACAAAAAAACTGTCTGGCGGCGTCAGGAAATCAGCACTCTGTGTCGGGCTCCGATAGTTATCTTTTTTTAACGACAAATATTTGAGGATTCTCAAGCTTTGCGTGAGTCCGCATTCAGTTTATGCAGTAATCGACCGCAGGTTGCCCCTTTCATGAAACGGTGACCTCGGTGACACGTTTGTCAAGTTCGGCGTTCTTTCTGTTGTTGTCACTGACATCTTCCCCCCATACTAAACCCACAGGATTCGTTTATCTCAGTCTATTTCTGGTACGCACCCACTGCAGTGTTGGTTAAAGCCACTTTTTCCGCACTTTCGTCCTCCGACGCCAATGTATCCGCTGGCCGCTTTTGTGCGCACGACTTCCATATATAAAGCTTCGTGTTTCCTTGACTGGCGGTGGCACTGACCTTTCCCACGATTCCATGTTTAGCGCCTGATGCAGAAGTTAGGCAGCGTACCTTGTGCTCGAGGCACAAATCGATACCCGGAACGACCAAAACTAGAATCGAGATAGCCGGAATTCATTGCAAAGGTTAGTCGTGCACGCAGCACTGCAAGAAAATGGAAACAGAAAGCACGAGCCCCTGACTATTTTGAGGTCGCACGGGGGCAGAAAAGAAGGCGGACACGGTAAACCTTCTTGGCACCCATGAGCCTATAAGTTGTCGTCTTACCTGATTTTACACCACAGTGCCACATTGCGGCTGATAGTCGACGTTCGGGTTGCTTATTCGTCTCTATGTGAGCAAGGAAACAACGCGTGTACAGAAGAAGAAAAGAGGTGGTACTGAGTCCAAAGAACAGAACAGCAACAGGCGCAACGCTGACTAAATAAGTTAGCGTGCGTATCACGCTTACTTATAGCAGTAAGGTAGACTTCCAGTTATTCCTTGCACTTCAAGCTATTCTAATAATATTAAGAAAGCCATCGCGATGCATTTCCTGCAGTCTGCCCTGAAAACGTCCTGCATACACAAATGTCAGGATAGCTTTCGGCAATAAGTTAATCGACTAAATAGTGCTGAGTTCTGTGCACCTATTCTTGTGTCAGCCTCTGAAAGATTAATCAAGAAGTGCGAATCCCCCAAGTGGTAACCCCTGAAACAGGTGACAAGGCCAAGAGATATGTCTTTCGTGCACCAGCTGTCTCACCGATTTAAGAAGGTAGCAAGAAGTTCTGACGTTGATGCTCTCTTTTCTTCAAACCAGAAAGTTGGAAAAGCCTGTGTTGGGATTGAGGACAAGGCTAGAGGAAGTTCGGGAGTGGGTTATACAGTTAAGACAACCATGTTTGCATGCTCACTAAACTTTCGTCTACCTAGAACTAAAAGTGCTGCATTTTGTTTTTACACCAAAACGCCTTCAAGAGCTCACATCCGCCTCACAGCTTCTTCGTGCAGAAACCGTGCTTTGCCAATCGATAGTCATCGTTACTATACTAACTCGGTTTTTAACGCTCACAAAAACTCTCAGGGAAATAACGCAGCAATACTGACAAATGCAATACGATTGTTGCTGTATGATGCTGTTTTGGAGTACAACGCTTCAAGAAAAACGAAACTGTTAGAAGTGAAAGGTAACTGTTGGGCAGTAGGTCTAGATGACAAACATAACATTGTAGTTTTTACGCAGAGGGATGCCCACAGAGGAATATTTTTATTAACCGCTCCAGTGACAATAACTACGCAGCATTGTTTCGTTTCTCGCCATATTATTACAAAATGTTTCCAGATGCTCCCATGGCGCCACACGAACAATGGTGGTACTGAAGAGCATTAAGCGAGGCGTAATACAAAATGTGGCACGCCCTTGATATCTTCTTTGTTGCAAAAACTACAAGCTTCCGCTACTTCAGCGGGCCCCGCACAGTGCTTTCGCGATGCTGCTAATAAGCCGATTGTAACATGTCACTGTACATGGGTGTAGGTAATCACCGCGCAGCCTTGCGTGTGAAGTTCCTGGCTTTGTACCACGACGGAGGCTGTCGACGAACATTTTCGAAGCGCGTAGGCAGGCGCTTTAGCCGCATTGCACAACGACGATGCAACCATCAATCATTTGCTCTCCAGTAAAGAATTTTCACTCTCCGAACCTTCTTCGCACGACGCACGGTGTATTATCACGCGTCCCTGGCTCTACATCGATGTTCTCGTGGATACTAGACAAATAGAAAGCGCAAAACGGAGACGAAAATCAAACTCGCACGAAAAAGAAATGGCCCTTCGGTGAATGGCTGGCCTGACAGCAGCCGCATGTTATAAAGGAAGTGGTCTCGTATAACGGGCAGGGCGAGCTGTTGCGCGCGCGCATTGCCCACGAGAATGCCGCTCCTTTTTTCGCGCCGGACGACCTTCGAAACCAAATGCACCGCGTGCCGACGCCCTTCGTCTCCGTTTCTTTCTCTCTTGCATGCCACTATTAGCGACGTGCGTGCCTGAGATAAGTGGCAACAGAATGGAAACAAAAATTGCATAAGCCTGTAAGCGACAGGCTCCGATGCAAATAGCAGCAAAACGAATTCGTTCGCCCCGAGCTAGCTGGACACGTCCACGCCCTATGGTTCGCTTCCTAGCTCTTGCATTTCACTCTTCTTTTTTTTTAAGTTAGGCAAGCGGCATTGCTTCGTGAGCCGCGTCTGCGCAGGATATGCTCACACTCTTCATGAATATGCCTTCCTGGGATAGTTGGCTGCGTTTAATAACGGAGTTGGACAGCACGCGGGGCACTGTCTGTGGACGACCTTCGCTACTCCACTATATCTCGGAGTGGGTCTAAAGGGTTCGCACAGACGGTGGTCTTTATCACCGTCCCCCATCTTGACGTCACTCGCTCGCTCAGTCGCGAATGTCACAGTCAAGTTCTAAGCCCAGGTGTGCTTCAATGAAACCCAGAACGTGAGCCTGTTCCCAACTCTGCTTCTTGGCAGCGACCATCTTTTTGTGTGTGTGTGTGTGTGTGCACACAAATGTATTACTTTCAACTTTCTACTTCTCCATTAAGCGTCGTGTATCTGATCATCTCAAGGTTTTTTATGCGGTAGACAAGCAAACGAGAGTGGGTTTCTATGACTGAGATTACTAAATTGTTACTGGGACGTCTAAGACTTAGCTGACGGCAAAGCATGTATACGACCTGTATTGCACGACGTGTGTTGTACCTGTATTAGTGACCAGTTCAGTCAAGCACCAATATCTTCATGAGCTTGA
Source organism: Rhipicephalus annulatus (assembly GCA_013436015.1). Taxonomy (NCBI): domain Eukaryota; kingdom Metazoa; phylum Arthropoda; class Arachnida; order Ixodida; family Ixodidae; genus Rhipicephalus; species Rhipicephalus annulatus. Next base: position 372,612 of record WOVY01004026.1, read on the forward strand.
TTCCTTTCTTTCTTTTATTAAGATGTGTTTCCTTAAGTCAATAACGCTATAAATATCACCCTTCTTTTTTATAGCACTATAGTGTACGACATGTTTCAGGGACACGATTGACAATGGTGATAACTGAAAACAAAAGTTGATACAGTGTCGACAACGTGTGTTCATTCGGTTTCGCGCTTGTGTCCGTCATAGCGCAGAAAAAAAAATGAACGCTCACCAAGGAACGCAATTGATCGTCTCATATGCTGCCTTGCACATTTAGTGCTCCATTTTTTAAACTCCCCCACCCCTTTTCTGAGCACAGGGAAGCATACTGGTCCTTCTAGACTGGTTAACATCCCTGTCGTTGCTTTCCCTCCTGCTTCCTTTCTTCCATCCTTGATTAAGAAGATTTATTGATTCTTGATACAAGTTGAGTTTGCCGGTAACCAATAAAGTTTACGGCACACCAGGCATTTTATAGCTGCTATGTCATTGATTTGTCACTGCACGCTTGCACTATATGCATAATGCCTGAGCACTGTTAGAGTACTAGTTTTTCTGCGTGCTTTCATACCAAGTGCATCCCCACGAACCCGCAACTTCCGCATTGACTGGATTTTCCTCGTCATTTAACTGGGAAAGCTGTAAAATCAAAAATGTATTAGATATAATCATTCATCACAATACTACGTTACTCTGAAAAGAAATCAAATCCTTTTGTATACATACTTGGTACACTGGAAGTCGTACAGATGACGCCCAGATCGCACATATCTTTCGACAAGCGCTGACTTCGCTGTTACGGAAAGGGGGATGAACTTCATGGGACTCCATATTACCATCAATCACGCAAGATCCCTCAACGTACAGTGCGTATAGCCCGTTTAAACTATGCCTACTAGCAATTCAGTTGATTGCGCTCACTCGCTAAGCCAGAAAGCCATGAAGAACATTTTTAACGAAACACTGAGTTTTATTAGTGGGCACGCCCCAGAAGGATTAAAGACTCTGTCAGCGAACCTATTAAGGAGTGATGCTTAAAACTGTACTCTTTTAAAGCCATATGCAAATTTTCATATTTCTTAATAACATTGTTAATGTAAACCAGCCACCTGTGTGTTGCTATTTCCTTGCGCAGTGCCTATATTATTATGCATGAACAGAAAGTATTTGGTGCGGCTTTACCATAGGGCACGTTATTACAATACACCGACCTGAAAATATTACGTATGCATTGTGTACGCGTACCTTGTTTCAAGAACACCAAGCCAAGACGAATAACTGAACCGCGCACAATATACGAACAACGCCGCCGGCTCTTAACCTTGGATTCCATTCGTATACAAAATATATCAATAAATACGTCTGCTTCTGTGCATCAGTCTTTGTATATCTGCATAGAACGTTCCAGGATGCGATGAAAATCCTGCTTGCTAGAAGCTTTCGACAAAGCCTAAACCGAAGTGTATTAATATTCCTCTCTTTGGCACATTTAAACACTACGACACCAATGTGTGTCCCACGCAGTGATGTGCCGAGCTAGCGAGTATAGCTCACCAAAAGGTAGCATATGCAGTAACTCCAGTGATAAATGATTCAAAGTTCTCCTCCACCCGTCACAGGCATGCTTACAGGGAGCAGTTGGTTTAGTAAATGCTTTCATTATATACCCAACGTTCAGCGGTGGCTGGAAGGGGGGGGAGGGGCTGCCAACTGCTGTATCATAGTAACTGTCTATTCTGCTTTGAATCGTTCATTTTCTTCTTCTCAGCCATTTCCCCTTTTGTTCCATTCAGTTTGTCAACGAAGAATAACCATTATTAACATCTCAAAAACGAACTTGCGTAACAGTTATATTTTACGAGAAAATTGCAGTCCATGTTTTACAATAATGATGACTGCTGTGAGCATGAATTAAACTATTTAGAGTTTTTTGCGGCTTTACGGGTTATATTTACACTGTCATCATTTTGATGCGTACCTCTTGTACTTTTTATGCTGCAGATATTTTGTACAAGCAAATTATCCGATTTTTTTTTCTTGCAACGTCATTGCGTAATTGTTTTGTCTGCTTGCTGTCATAGTTGCACTAGTAGCTTGAACTTGTGCTCAGTATATTATTTTCTTTCTTTTTTTATGTCCTTGGTGCCCTCTTTACTGACACAGATATCGATTTCAAGAGACGAATGACGCAACAGCTCTTCAGGCAAGTGCTCTTCTCTATGATCGTTCGAGGCGAAAAAAGCTGTTTCAAAACATGCCCGACATTGGTCAAATCAGCGTTCCATCGACACCGCTGCACCCGATCTGCGACGTTCTCCTTTATCAGAGAACCCACAGCTGCGCCGAATGCAACAGGGGCGAGCGGCCGCTTAATAAGCCGATAGAGCGAGCCAATAAATAGCATGGCGACGCGCGTGGCATTCCGTGAACAACCTGAGTGCGCTTTCTCAAGGTCGTGTATATGCTTCTCCCAATGCTACGACTTGTGTCTGTGGCGACGGATAATTAAAGGGTAGAAGAGAGAGATGTTAAGGAGAAAGAAAAACCTAAAGCTGCCGTGGCGATAAGTGAAAAATGATTGGCGGTCACCTTCATGAATATGCGAGCGTTGATCGCGGACGGCCTACTGGAATGCCAATAGCTTTCCACATGTGCGGCCGCCCATTTCTCAGTGAGAGGAATGGTGCTCCGCCTTAGTCGATATCTGGAGTGGCCCGATCCATTCTTGCTTTGTATAGAAGGTCTATTGCTCTTGCAGACAACAATCCTAAGTTCCATAACGTCTCTTTGGCGGTGGTTTTGCCATCGGCTCAGACACTTTGCTAATGTTCTCTATAGCGTCACGATTGGCTTAATTGTCCTTTTGGGAACAATTTTTAACCTAATTTAGGTCTGTATTCACACAAACCGATCACGCTAGACTTGTGAGTAAGGTAAAAGTTCAGCGAATCCAAAAGCTGAACATGCAATCGGCGAATGTAGTCAGCCAATAGCAAATAACTTACAATTGAAGAAGTTTCGTCTGTTCGGCAGCACGTTTGGCCATGTTTGGCCGAAAGCAGCAGGTCCCGTCGTGGTAGTTCTGAACCATGCTTTTTCAACATGCTTAACGTCTCCGTCATGTAAATAGGTTGACGATGACACCTACCAATGACCTATGAACTCCAGGCAAGCCGTTCCTATAAATGATCCCGTCTGAGAATCCCTTCTACCACCCGCTCCTCTGACTGCTAAGAAACAAACTTTACTGGGCAATGACAACCTTTTCCATCTCTTCATTCGCTTAGACGGAAGGTTAGATAAAAGCACCTGTCGGATTATTTACAAGACCTCAAGAATCACGCAAACTTTGCTTTCTCCTGGTGCGTTCGCTCAAACTGCTTCCCCGTACGTGGACTGACACTCGTGGGGGCTTCTCCAAGTTTGCACAAGCCGCCGGTATATTCGCTTCGTTTGTTCGCACAAAGCGTCAGTTTGCAGACGACAAGGTTCAGTGCAGCGGAACCTTGACACACAATCCACACACCACATGTCGGTGCACGGAACCGTGGACGGACCCTCGTTCATCAAGTGGTCTCTGCACCTCTTTAACCATAATATCGCCAGCAAATGGCGTTCGCAGATATTTCAGTACGAACAACGTACCTAATGACCTTCTAGTTGGCCCCTACGCTAGAAACTAGATAGACTATAGAGTTTCGCAATGTAGGCGGCGGCATACAAATGCTACCTAACGGGAAGTACAAGTCCCAATGTCACGTATTTTCTTTCTGTGCTGTTCTGGTCACACTCAGACGTAGACAAAATGGCCGAGGCCTATGCACTATGCGATGTCATTGCACAAATTTCGGAGCACTCCACTGCGGCGTGCTTTACTGTACATATGGCGCGTAAAACCCCAGGTACTATCACAGGCTGTTTCTGCGACACTAGACGCCTACGACAAATTCCACTGCTTTGAGATGTATGTCATTTATTATCACCGGGTTACAAATTTTCTCCGTCTGTTACCTCGGGGGTTGTTGAACGCCATGTCGCAAGTTTCACTTCAAAGCGTGGCAGCCGCATTCGCCTAATTGTTTCGTCTAATTGTTTCGCCTAAAATCGCCTAATTGTTTCGTAGAGTGAAAATATGCTCAGCTATGAACGAAAGCATATATCTACTTTTTAACATTGTCTCTATGGTGGCCTTCACTTTGTAGAACGCACTCTTACCAGCGCATGATTAACGTTATTTATTGATTGCCCCAACGTGCGTTTTACTTCTACATCCAACCACAGGCGTGCGCACGGGAGTGCGATCAAAAGGGTGGGGGGCACTGCGATGAACTTTCGGGCCCCTTGACGGGCAATCCCAACACACTAATTCGCACTCAACTACTCACAGCCATCGACAAATACGCTATAGTAGTGAACGTGAAACGCTCGTTGTTGCACGTGATGATCACTAAAATAATTATGTTTCCTGTACAAATGCCAACAGCCCCCCCCCCCCAAAAAAAAGAAACTGCGACAAGCGATTGAAACATTGTACAAGTAACTCAGTGAAAAAAAGCCCAAATTCGCTTACCATAAGCGGAACTGGCAACTCTGAAGCTACGAGCAATCTTAGTATCTCATGCACTCAATTGTTAATAGCGTAACCTATGCGCAAACCTTAATTATTTGACGTCTACCTGCTCAGCAGGAATCAGGTGTTCAGAATCATACACCGACGTACGCCTAACCTGTTTTGTGTAAAGCTACCATCTCCTCTTTCTGCGGTTTTAGAGTACAGTGTAACGTAACCATAAATGACTAAGCTGAGAATAACGACACCAGAAAGCGTAGTCTTTGCGTATTCCAACTTAATCTCATGTAAGGTAGGCCAGTTTACACACCATAATTAGTTTGCACATTCCGCGCACTTGAGGTTGTACTTTGAAAGCGCTAGAAGGAATGTTTAAGAAATAACTGAATATACGCAGGCTCATATATTTCCGGTGAACTCGTTCATGAAGTCACAGTAAATTTTTACACGAGCAACAAGCAGCGAGAAACCGCCAAGTCAAGCAAGTCGCTAGCATGTGGAACAAACATACCCATGTTGTGACGCCGTTAGGCAGCCTTGGTCTTACTTGTGAAAAGCATAAAAAATAGCTTCCTACATCTCCGCCAGATCCCGAGCGACGGCAAAACGCATCTCAGGAGGAAGTGCGCTGGCTTGCGAACTCGTTGGTTGTGTATGTGACACAGTTGCAATTGTAATGAGGTCGCCTCTTTAAAAAAAATGCAGCCTAGCTTTAAATAAAAAGCAAAACGAAAGGCGGAGGTGCAATCGAAAGCCAATTCGATTCACGATAGTAAATTATGCGAAGCTGCTACAACCAGCACAGCCGGACCATCCTTGACCAGACGAGTTTGGATGGTAGGCACAGATGCCGGACAAAATGTGTCGTACCGTTCTGACGACCAGGAAAAAGAGCTCTGAGGCATTGTCTGCCTCTTACCGTTCCCGATGTGAACAAGTTAGGCTAGTGCTTGGCTTCGTGTAGATCTGGGCATCGGATAATCTTGATCCAGGTGCATAGCACGCGCTTCTTCGTCTTCAGTTGCGAGATAAAACGGAATACGAGAAGAACGCTTCCCTGAGAAATCCTAGCACGCACGCAACGACACTGCACGATGACTCCGCTGGGCAGAAGTTAGTAGCTTCCCCAAGGGAAGTGGACCGCTGTAAAAGTTTGCCGGGCCCACCGAAACGGAAGTGAAATGCTTCCCTGAGAAAGGAGTCGTTGGTTTGCATAGAAAACACCAAGCGGCTCAGTTGACGTGTCGTGATCTCTTCAAGCCGAGGTTATGAGGATGTGGCATGTTGTCCATTGCTTTTCGCAGCGTCTGGGACCAACACTTCTATTCATAACACTGTTAAACCCCGGCGAAAGGGTACTTGTGTTTTTTTTTCTTTCAGCCCCGAACACGTTACGGTGAGACAACTGGCAAAAGCTGGTTTAAAATGACGGCGTTATGAAAGAAAAACGAAACTCTACTTAACGGAACACTCTGCAGTCGCTGTCGCCTCACCTTTAGTGACAGTATCCGCATTTTCTCTTCAGGTTGGAGAGTTAGACGTATAGGCGAGTCCTGTAATATTTATGCCAAAGGTCATCTGGGCTTGTAGAACTAAGTGGCAGCTGACCGGTCAAATGACTGGTCACATGGTCAGTTTCAACAGCAAAACTGGTCACCCGATCAACCCCACCGGTGTACGTGATCAACAGAGAATCTGACCAGTCACCTATTAGGCAAGCCAGAACGTTCCTCACGCATATTAGCGGAGGTGACTCAGTATTAATGAACCATTATATGAAACGGCCCGAGTGTGCGACCAACGCCCCCAGGTGACAACCAAGGCTTAAACAGAAATCCCACGATCGGGGCCGGAGGAGATTCGAAGCGCCGAGAGGACCAGTTTCCGAACGGGTGCACTAATGGAGGAAGTGAGCATTCTACTTCGCTGTACAAAACGGAAAGGAGTGCATACACACAAACACATGCAGGCTCGGGCGGAAGCGTGCCTACCGTGAGACCCGGAGCCGTGAGAAATCCATGCCGCGTGGCCGTCGTTTTGCCGATGGCCGGAGTCTTTGTGCCGGTGTACTTCCTAGGCCACCCTCCTGAGCCGTGCCGACATGGCAGGCCGAGCGCCTAATGGAAAGCTGTGATTGCGGAAGGCTCGTGTTGTACACGACAGCGGCGTGGGTGATCGGGTTGTTGGCCCTAGCGAATTGAGCAGTCACGATGTCTACATAATGCGTCGTGATAGGCGCAATGGTGATCTGGGAAGTTGGATGAACGATTGTACAGCTTAACGGCGATTCACTTTACTGCCTCCGGTTTGCGTTAACCTATGGGATAAACCATCACCTGCAGGTAGTTATGTAGCCTATATTTTTCGGCACGGCTTTCATGGATATGCTTAGTTTATAGCAGCTGTATAGCAGAGGTTACTCACGTCTTAATGCCACAATAACGATGTTGTCGCAGCAGCGTGTGACAAAGAAACATTACACGACATGTGCGAACTTTCTTGCTTGAGGAGTAGGTGAAAAAGTTGACTTCAGGTGACCGAGTAGCACTACGTAATATACTTTCGTATTGAAAATTGTCGGAGGGGGAGAGCTGTGTGGAAGCGGATTAGTTCTGTTGTCAATGATTTTACAGTACTAGGTGTTGTATAACTGAAGAAATAAAATAGTAGTACATTTAACTGACAGAGCAGTATAACTGACGAAATAAAACATTCCATACAGCAGATATCTGTTCGGGCCCTGCTACATAATGTTAGAATCTAGTATATTAAATTATATGTGTGAATACTTAGTATTAAAACGACCAAAAAAATACTCTCGGGGCTATACTTTCCCAATGTTTAGGCTTTAGCCAAAGCACGAACAATATATTATACGTTACGCAATGATTGCAAGTGAGGAGCTCGAAGAATAGATTTACAGGAGACAACCATTAGTAGACGTTACTTTTCAAACAAGGATCGAAACATTAAGTGAAGACAAGCATTAAAGTGTATAGGTTATTGTGCTTAATTGCAATATCTAGTATTGGGGCAGTGTCACAATTACCGTCACTGTTACATCTGAACACGTAAATATAACAACAGTGGCTAAACTGTACCTTATTTTGTTTTGCATTAACGTTTAGTGACATGAACGACTATATTCCAAACAGAACTGTGCGTCATATGAACCTAGCTGCAAAGCACACAGCCCTGTAGGCCCCCGTAATCAGATGAGCCACGTATCGTGGCGTCGAAAACAAGGATGGTCTTCATCATGGGAGTTAACCCTTTGATCTGCGCCCGTTCAACGCTACGGCCTTATTCACTGGACATGAAAGAATGCCATCAACGACTCTAGGAAGACATCACGAGCTGTGTAAGCCGGCGTTCACAATCGTGGGGAAGGGGGGGGGGAGCGGACACGCTGACACCATTCAATTTCCATCTGATCTTCAGCCTCCACTACCCCACTTCCTCGCACTTCTTCCTGTCCTGCCAAACTCCAGCGGCTCTATTATTAGGTCGATTACACGCGTATACACACGAAGTCATACGCCACCACAGCAGCGGGAGGTTAAGGGAAGGAGAAGGGTGACGAATACTTGCATGCGTTCCCAAAGCTGGCTAATGGTTCGCACGGCTTTCGAGAGCAGGCAAGACGCCCGCCGTCTGACCTCCGTATTCAGCGCCCCGTATGTTTTTATATTTTGTTACTGCTTTTTTTCTTACTCACGTTAGCACGTAGACAAATCGTTGTGCTTCCCTGGCACCGCCGCTGGCCTACTACAGAATTTCCTCCAGGGCGACGCTAAAGGACCTTTCACGCTTCCTGTTGCTCCGCGTCTTTGCGATTGCGCTCCGTACTCCCATACTCGTCTGTATTCTGTGCAGTAGAGGCTGACCTGCTTGCTGGGCGGTGGTTCTTGAAGTCAATTTACCACATAGTTGCGAGAACGTTGCACCTTGGGTGTTGTGTGCAAGCTTTCCTACGAGCCAGACCTCAATATCAGCGTTCACGTTGGCTCGTTGTGCAATGCTATTTCTTGAGTCTTCTCAGGGCCTTCCTTACAGCTACTCCTAGGCTTATTGGTTGTCGTGATTGCGTGCAAAGAAGCCCGTGGTCTGGCGCGCTTCTCTGGTGAAGCGTGGTTTGGTCGCTTTAATTTCTCAGTTTGAACCGGAAAACTTTCACAGAGCTCGTCTTGTGCCTGATTTGATCATTTCAGAAATATCTGCCAAATTACAAATTGTGTTCAAAATAGCTCTTGCATATGTCTGCAACCCCATGATGTCGTTCAGGGCACTTCTGCTTGACAACTCGGAAAACAACCGTCATTCTATTCATATCTGCTTTTGCGGTAAGTATAACAAATACACGACAAGAACGATGAACGTGCAAATGATAATCACTCTTCTTTAGGAGTTATGTGGCTATCGCTATAAAAGAGTGGCATGAAATTTGGTCACGTGTCAAGTCACTATGCCTGACAGTCATCAGTAGTAGGAGACGAATCCCATAATTGTGACCCTTGTACAAAAACGAAAAAGCTTAGACGTGCCAACAACCAACCTTCCAAACATTTGACAATCGACACGAAGTGTAGGCATGTGCGATTACCGTTTGTCATCCTGGCCTAACATCTCGACCGCGCCTTTAGGCGGCGAGCCAGATCCAGTTTCTCAGTTTCTATACAGTACGTAATGAAGCACGGGGCCTTGCCTTGATCCAGGGGCTGTTGTGGATCCAGAGTGACGATGTTGTACTATGAAAACATGCGAGTGCTTACAAAGGTTTACGGCTAGGCCTTGAAGTTCGCTTGAGTGTACAATGTTGTTTGAAGTGTATTCTGTCCGCATTGTAGCACTATGAGTGTCTGAAATTTGAAGTATTTAAGGTGTCTGGGCATTTCTCAAAGGTACACAGGGACCTGGCTGCACAGCCTTGGCTTGGACGAATTTTCGCCGCAAGAGCAGGAAAGTTTATGCCCAACAAAAGTCTCCTGCACACTTACTCAAGGTCAAAACTATTTTGGCACACATGTTTACATCTGATTACGTTCTGTATTTGAAACCTGTTCTTTTTTAACTTAGTGCTGGGTTGGCTAGAAACATGGGCATTATCGGGCTTCGTAATTTTGAACGTGCATTCATAGGCTATTCTTGAAGAGTGCTGGTATGTAAAGCAGTGCTTTTTTGCATGCTTGAAGTTTTCAGCTTGAAGCGATAATCACAGTTTCAATCTCTGTCCGAGAGAGGTAATTTGCACTGTGTTAAAATGAACATGTGCCAAACACGAACTTCGCATGTGGAAAACAGAGCACCTGTCAGCCAACTTCGCTTTCAAGATTATTTTTTTAGCCTTCTTGCTTTAACGATACTAAAACCGTCATGCGTAGATTTTTACGACTCCGTTTAAAGACCTTCTGCAAAGCCGGGAGGGCAAAAACACACACTGAGCGCTTTATAGCCGGTTTCGCTCTATACTTGAGCAGGCATTGCGCTCGCGAATTCGGAGCACGTGTCGATCACATTCTGTGTTGGTCGAAGTGTTTGAGGATTCAGCACTGGCTTTTCCTCGGAGTTCTTAAAGAAAAGGATACCTCCATTCGAAGGAAAAATACGAGTTTACGATTAGCCCGCATGTTCTTTTTTGTTGCAAAATTACTTCTTCACGGCGACATCGAATACCGTCTTACGTACGTCATGTAGGATGTGAATCAAACGGGCAGAACGAACATGAAAGACAGAAAGAACACGTGTTTCTAGTTTAAAATGATGCCAATTTTCTCTGTTATTTCTCTTACGATGTACAATGGTTGTTTCTGCTTGCAAGTTCAAAAGACCGGTGGGGCACATCGGTTAACGAAGGTGTTGGGAGGATCGTGCCCTTGAGGCGACACTATTTTAGGTGCCGGGACCGTAAGGAATGTACCGTCGAGCACGAAACAATACAGACCACGGGACATTTCTCGCTGTGGTATTGTTCTAAAATTGTCATGCGAAATCTAGATAACTGCTAATTGGAGTTTGCCCCTATTCGGCGCCCGTCGCTTGCCTTTCACGTATTGAGCTTGAGACGAGGTATATAGGGTTCTGGTTCGCGTTCCCATGTTTTGTGCCCGGAGTACATCTCTTGGTGCGCTTTTCATTTGCATTTTTTGTCTTCGCTATAAGTTGCGTGTGTATGTTTCTGTGCAACATTAATATCAACGTACCACGACTAAGCACCGAAACTCGCAGATTGAAAACGAAATGAAACGAACAGCTAAGCAAATGAAACAACGACCAACAAAGTAAAAAAGAAATTTCCTCGGTGCTCCACAGATTTATATTCCCGCTTCTTTAGTAGGTCACCGACCTCAGCACACACGTGGTGCTGTACATATATCGGGCATTCCTGGCATGACATAACCATGCGGGTGACATTTTCTCGAAATCTAGGCACACAGCGAATTCTCCTCATTGCCCGAAACACTTTATATCTCGAAGACGTTTGTGAGCATCCCGCATTTTAATACAGGGTTATCGCCATACGCAAGCCAAGTAGCGTTAAAAAAATTGGGGTTGAAGGAATGGCATTTTATCGGACACGTGTGCTACACTTTGCGCCACCGACACTGCAGCACTTTTCACCCTCCTTAAACGTGACCCGTTTAAATGAGGGGTGCCCCATCGAAAATTCTCTCCGTGCTTTCCAATGTAGACGTTCGGGATTTTTCCAGTGTTTTCGCTGAGGTGTGATAAGTGAGGTGACATTTCTATTCAGCGATGGTGCGGACAAGTTCCAGGTATTTGTTTCGTGCACACAACTTTAATGGGACAAAATAAACCTCTGACATTTGTACACGTCTGATTAGCTTCCCGGGAGGTATATAGATATCAGCTACCAATGAAAACACCATCATTGTGAAAATACAAGCGTTCAAAAAATGACAAAACAAGATGTGTGTGTGTGTGTGTGTGTGTGTGTGTGTGTGTGTGTGTGTGTGTGTGTGTGTGTGTGTGTGTGTGTGTGTGTGTGTGTGTGTGTGTGTGTGTGTGTGTGTGTGTGTGTGTGTGTGTGTGTGTGTGTGTGTGTGTGTGTGTGTGTGCCTGCGACGTGCATGCGTGCTTGTTTAGATAAATGACACATCCACATGTCAATAGCAAGGGGAAGTTATGCCTAGGTAACAGCGGTACTGCTCAATACCATAGTGTAAATTTGTTTCCAGTTTAGTAGCATAATTTTTTAAGGCCACCTTAAATATTTTTTTCTTTTGTATATACACAGTGACGAAACACTTTAAACTGCAACTCTCAGACTACAACAAAAGACACCTTGTGAAGGGCCAACCTGATTTACTCTCAGGGTTGAATAAAATGCAAAGGCAAAGTATTGTTGAGGTGTACAGCTCATCCTTGAAACGTCATCACAAAGCTTTAGACAAAGAAAATGCCACACAACACCACGCAAGTGGCCGTGCATCCTTCTTTCACTACTGGCCCCGATGAAACACAGGCGTCGTATAAGTCAGAAGGATGCACATCCGCTTTCGTAGTGTTGTGTAGTCATACTACAAAAAAAAGGGGGTCGGGGGCGTACGAAACAGCCAGTTACCATGCGTGGTGTTAGAAAAGTGTGCTCACTGAAAAACTGAAAGCCGTATAGCCTTGAATGCCCACTTGAACTCTCTGGCACTGGTACAATCCTCAAATTGTTCGCGCACGTTCGGGATATGGAGCCTGCAGCAACTTCGCCAAAATCACAATTCGTGGCTATTTATTGTTTGCCTAGCCAAACGCCCATGTCGGTTCCTCCACATAAGTCCTGGTGCACTAACTCATTATAGCATACGAATTCACGGACTCAGCGGAGACGTCAGCGAAAGAACAGATCGTTCAGCGCTCTTGCTTTCTTTGTGATAATAAATAGGTGTGGAAAGGATGGCCCTGTGAACCACACAATGTGGCTTAAATTATAGGCATGACATTTAGAGGTAAGAATACGGATGCGTGGACTCAACAAGCGCTGTTAAATCTGTTCGGAGATTGAGAGCAGGGTTAAACTCCTAAGTCATTCCGACAAGCACTGTTAAATCTGTTTGAATATTAAGAGCAGGGTTAAACTCCGAAGTCATTCCACTTGCGGAGCTGCTATTTTCGGTGCTCTGATAAAGCGATAGCAATTTATGCAGAAAAAAAGGAAGAACACACCGGAGTGTGGCACAGGATTAAGCGCTTGGATTGAGCTCAGAATTTTCTAGGCCAGAAGCGTAGAGGTCTCAACTGATGCGAGGCAATTGTAATAGGCGACCTGTTTGTGAAATGCTGTTTTTTAATTTTTTATCAACATGGGTCGAGTCCACAATGACAGCAGCGGTCTGCCTGTAATCCAACAGTATTATGAATAAGGTTTGCATTGCACAACCAGGTCCCCTTTCTGCAGTGGAGGGAGCCACGTCAATGACACTTTGACATATGCTGCCCTCTTTGAGTAGTGTATCATAGAAAACGAACAGTGCGCGCATAGTCGTGTGTCAGCCCGAATTCAGTTGAAATAAAGCGAGGAAAAGAAATAAAAAAGAAAGAAAACGGCTTGCATGCAGCGCCTAACATTAACCTCAATCCGGCTGTTCAGTGCGTCGATATTGGCGCTGCTTCACGCAGTGTTTCTCAGGCGACCTTTTTCACCCGCCGATTTCGGTCTCGCCCATGCACGAGAGTTCGCGAGACGCACGAGATCGCCGATGCCGACTGCATATAGCAATTAATCCACAGCGAAACCTCGGCTTTTTTCCTTGTGGACAGGGGGAAAACGAGACCAGTGCACTGAACATAAAATGGGACACAGAAGCAAATCCTTGTTCAACGAGCAAAAAAGGCACTCGCAAATTCGTTAACCTGCAGTTCTGAAGATGTTTTACTTTTTCCACTGTATAGCTCCATCACCCTTCATTCGCATTGGGGTTTCCCGAGCTTTTATATACCTTGTTGCTCTTTCTAATCTTGCCTGTCAATAACCTAGCATTTGAACGTAATTGAAGAAGGCAGGAGTCAGCAATTTCATTGAAGCACGAGCAGTAACGGGGCGCCTTGGTGTTGCGCAGCTGAGGCATTTCGAAATTCATAGTATCCGCACTGAAGCTTCCAGAGAGAACGTTGCGAAATATATTATCATTGTAGCGAGAGCACAGAGCCCACGTGAACCGGGCACTACTTTTGCAGGTGCTCAAACAATGCAGATAACATGCGCTGCAACGTTTTGCTAATAACCAAACTCATAAATGTTCCTCGTTATCTTGCTCTAATGAACTCGTCAGCAAACGCAGCATAATTTTCTAAACAAAACCATCATCCTAATCACTACTACTTACTGCATGCGCGTAGTAATTAGAACACTTCTCAGGCGCATTTTTTTTACTTGATTTTAAGTCATGACCCTGTCGCAAAGAAACATTGTCCTCCCTGCGAAGAGGGAGCCTAATGTATTCTGTAGGCATTTTGAATTAAGTTGTTCTCCCTCTATTTATGAGACATTACTTCTGATCGAGAGTCGTTTATTTGTGTGTGAAGTCAAACCCTTGTTCTCGTTGAACAAATCAAGAAATTCCTCATAGCCTCCTCCACCCCCGCCCTTTTTGTATTTCTATATTCTTGTTGAGACAGTACTTTATTCTCGCAGAAATACAGCTTACATCTATTTGGCTGATGGCAATAGCGCGAACACAGGAAACAGAGATGCGAATTCTTTCACGAGCCGTCAGCTACGATTTCCCATTCCTTAGCATACTGATGATGCAACTTTACGCAAATGACAATGTATACAATGCCAATTTATCCTAAGGTAGCTGGTTCGGTGCCTGCGGGCGGCTATTTGTGTTTTCCTCCACCCGGCTCTGTCTTCTCTTGTATAACACAATTACTATATACGCTGAAGCAAAAGTCAACGTTTCCAATTCGTTCTCGGACTTTATCATCTGCTACGTTTTCCTAATGTATACCACAAGCTGCCCGACATGTCCCTCACCTTTTTTTTTTACATTCACCTCACGCAGATTTCAGGAATTCGTTATAATAACGTCGTCTCCTCGGACATAAAATTCCGGATATTACGCAAATATTATTCAGGGAATTAAAGGTTTCCTTTCTTCTTCAATGAAAGGCCTTCGAAAATGTCCTTCCTAAGCAAATTCCTCGGTGACTAGCTCGAATTGGAGAAGTAAGTGAAAATAAATGATCGCCAAACGATTGAAGCAACTGTTCAACGTAGGCATCTTCAGAAGTTACCATCCACGCAAGTGACGCTACTGTATGATGGTGGCCTGAAGAAACAAAACGCTTCAACGCTCAAAGCACTACGTAAGGCTAACCGCAGCTACAGGAAAACAGCCGCTCTGCACACGTACGCCGCTTCTTCAGCGCGTGCTAAACAGCATCACAATGGGCACCCGGTAGCTCTCGGGCTAAGAGATTAATCGAAAACTGAACGAATCCTCGCAGGAGACCTCACGAGTGGTGGCACGTGGCCCGGAGAGTAATCAACAAACGGCCGGACTGGTTCATCCAGTTATGCCGATTAGTTTGCTCCCACGCTATATGTCCGCCTACTTTAAATTCGCTCTGCTGGCGTGCGTTGCCAGTCTCCGGCTGTATCGTTGCGGAACGTCTCCGGGCGACAAAAGCTTGGAGAGGCGGCCGACATTTCGTAGCGTAGCGATTGCACCTTCGAGATGAGGTTGTGCAAACATCCATCGGTCGCGGCACCAGCTTCCGCAGTGTGTAACACGTTTCGTTCTTTGATTTTGCCGCCCTATCAATAGCACTAAATGATGACATGAAGACAAAGAGCCTTCTGGCACTGGTGTTCCCCATCTTCATTGTTATAAATGTTGCACTCTTTTTAGAAAGCCTAATGTTTCAAAAGGCCATGGGATCGAATACCAGCAATGGCGGCCCCATCTCGATAGTCTCGATATGCTAGAGGTCTATGTGATCAGATTTAGGTGCACGTTAAAAAACCTTACGTGGTCGAAATTTCCGGCAGCCTCCACTGTGCGGAGTCTCTCGTAATCATACCGAGCTTTTGGGGTGATGTGCTACTACGTTTATTATTATTCGAAAGAGAAATTTTCTGCCTTTGTGTCGAAGCGAAGATAAGATTATGCGGAACACCACAGCGGTGATTATCTAAATAAATTCACATCGCGGAGTTCTTTTACGTGTACTGTGATCTCAGAACACTGAAGCTCTATTCTATTTAGACAATGCGAACATTTACATGACACTTTTTCGTCACCTGTACATAACCATCATCACGTGATGCTCTTCATCTTCAACGTTTGTGGAAACAACTTTTGAGTTTGTTCTATGCCTCAGATGTGACTGGTTTTTCCGTGTCTTCCAGACCTAGTACGACGTCGCAATGCGTGCACAGTGGTTGAAAATCTTACCGACTCCTTCAGAATTTGTAAGGAAACAATGAAGCACCTAAGCAATACCACAATTTTTGTTCGTTTTTTTTTTAATTTGTGGCTAACTGTGGCCCACCAATGCTTACTGCAAGCCGATTTTCTTTGTCTAAGTCAAATGACACCTTTGGCATCTAATCTAATAAACGTTATTTCCGTCACAGCTATTCTTAGTCTCCTTTACTTGGTGAAAATTTCATCTTCAGATGCCGCAAGAAACTAAGCTTGTGACATTTCAGACGTGGTCTGAACAAAGACCAACATATAGATCGCCTCTCCACCAAACAGCCTCGGCATGTGGCTTCGTTCTGCGAGTCTCAAATCTCTGTGCAACATTTCTTTATAGATTAAAAGTAAAGTATTAAAGAATACCTACTTTTAACAGGCTAAACAGATCGCGTCGTGATCTATAGCGTGACGGACTCACGTCCCATTCACTTCTTTCCGCACACGCTGCAAGGGGCGCTCAAATCTTGCTCGCCATTTTGCTATACAGGGGGCTTTTTTTTCTTCAAATCTCAACCCGCTCGACTGATTTTTTTCCGACCCGCACTTGCCTAATGCACCTGCGTAACTGGCCAACTGGTTTGTGACCATTTATGGATATGGTTACTACTAAAATGTCAGCCGCAACAAGGAATTATGATCGCACTTACACGATCACTCCACTGAAGAACACTTGCTTCGTGAAAACCAAGTGCTCACGAGTAATGAAGCACATATAAAGTCTTAATGAGAAGCAAAATTAACAAAAGCCTGTCGACGACTACGGAAGCATTTCGCAGCACCTGATTTTCATAGTCCCGTATCATCTATTTTAAACGAAAAAAGTTCCTGTGGAGAACAGCTGGTAAAACTGAAAGGTAGAAAACCAACTCACTCTAGCTAATGTTCAGAACATCGGTTTTCTCAACAGAAGCTCTCATAATTGCTGCCGCTTTAGATCAACCGACTTTGGAAAAATGCTGCCTGCCGAAAGGAGGCACAGATGTCTGAAGTAGTTGGCAAATCATAGCTTGTAATAAATTTTCACTTGGCAAAATGATGAGCGTCTCGTCGCGAGTTCATTTTGCGCGAAATTTTCGGCTGGGAAGGATAGCTACGTAAAACATAACCCTTCCTCGAAAACGTGTAATCTATACAAGTCCAGGTAGAGAATATTTAACAATGATAATTTAACAACCTCAACGTTTCTATATGCCGATGCGTCGAAACCACATGAACGTACGGTTGCAACCAATAGAAAGCAACAATTGAAGTCTTTTTTTTAATAAAATAAGAGATTGGCGTCCTCATCTCAAATAAGGACGTCACCTTCACTTGGTTTCACACCTCTCACTTCATGAATTGGTAGGAACGTTTATACTTCTTGAAATACTGTCGATAAAGCGCACATGCTCGTCGAAGCGTCACCGACGCTCCGTTGAATTGGGTCACCAGGTACAGAGCAATTCATATTTAGCACAGCGTGTTTGTACGGTGATTCAATAACTGGCTAGCCGTATGCTGCGGAGTCATGGCAGCAATGTATGGAAAATTCCAGAATACGAGGATAAGACTGCAAACTGTTCAATCACGTTTTGTGTGATTCCTGTGTAGCCTGAGCGCAAATGTGAGATTCAAATGCGGCAATGTGTACACTTTAAGTGCACTTGAATTTGCGGCTTCCATTGCGGCAAATGCTTAGTCCCGCGCATAGTTATGTTTCTAAGGTTTTAAGTTCCACGTAAGCTTCCCTGTTCCCTGATCCGTGAACAATACTGGTCGTCTGGCGCAACATGTTAATCCGTCACCATGGTCAGCGAAGGCGCCATACGTGCCACCATGAAAAGCATCTCAGAGGAGGATTTCATCAAGTGGGCAAGAATATAAGCGAAGCGCAGACTTACCATGGCGAAATGTATAACTAAGCAGGGCGGGCTTGAGAATCCAGTAGTGAACAGGTAGTCCTGGTACGACGACGGAGGTCAATAAGCCGACTCGTAGAATTTTTCACAGTATAAACACACACCGTTTCAGCAGGAACACAGGCTCGATTTCGGGCACGGGTGTCCCCTTTTTTCACGAAAACTACGAGAACAAAAAAAGAAATTCAAGAATCAGTGCGATGTAGCAGTTCCAGTTGACGACTATCTTTCACTCTGGCCACAGCCACAACAACGTAACGGCCGGTGTGGGTCCCCTCGCGTGGGAAATATTGACGAGCAATTTATCCGTCCGACCTATAGCCGACGACAGGCAATTAACGACCACAAGGATCAAGGAGAGCACGCTCTCGAAGGAGCGGCGCTGGCGACGGTGGACGACACGCTTTAGCTCGCTTCGCTTTCTACGCTACAGAAGTCCCCGGATGTATCGTCTGCTATCCTTCCAAACCGGGGCCGCGCAGAAAATGTCGACGTCTTCGCGCACCTCAGGGCGCTACTCCGAGCCTGTTGGCGATGGGCTTTCTTCTCCGGAGGGGGTGAACTACCGAACTCTCGTAGACGAAAGAGAAGACTGATAGCGGCTGTGTGCTGCGACCGATCCGACCAAATGGAGCACCGTTACCTGCTTTGAGTGTAACGGGTCCTCCGCCGTCTTTGCCGCCACCCGCCCTCCCCCCGCGTCTCCCCTCCTCGAACTTCTCTCGCCCACCCACCCTCCTCGGAATCGGCGCAGCTTGAAGCCCTGGAGCGTGTACTTTGGCTACTCAACCGCTTCGTCACTCACTCCCTCTTCGAGCGTACCCTCTCTCAAAAACGTTTTGCTTGTGTTTGCCAGCGCGGACGGGTCACGTGACCCGATGGGGGCCCAACCAGCGGACCAGAAACCAGGTAACCTACCTGCTCCAGCATCGTGCAAGTCTGGTCCGACTGCCTTCTTTATCGAAGCCTGTTTTCTCCTTTCCTTTCCTTTCTTTCTTTCGACAGCGCTGTCCTTTCCCCTTCCTTTGGCTTCTCTTCTTGTTCTTCTTACTCGCTCTCAGTGCTTTAATTTTCGGTTGTTTTTGCGCTTGCGCTTATGCGGTAGCGCTTTGTACGCGCGGTACGCCGTCATACCCTGCCTCTGTTACGACGCCCGCTGGCCGCTTCAGGCGTTATTGGCGATAAGAATTTCTTACCTTCTTTATTACTGACGCTGAAAGTCCTTCACTGCGTTTCCGGTGACACCACGATCAGCTCACTTGGCGAACTTTCCCCAGTTCAGATCATTTTACGGCCTAGTTATTCATCAGCCTCATCTAGCGAGTGAATTCTGAGATTGATGCCCATCGCACGGAGAAGCTTCTAGAAGCAGCTGCTTCGCTAACAGGGCCCGGTAGTCAGACAGAACTGTCAGCTTTTACAGATGCACGTAGGGCTGTTTCATTACTACTGGTAGACCATTAATTTAGTGATGCTTCCATTGGCTTGGGCCAGTGAGCACACGTTTTTTTTATTAATATTATTGTAGCCGAACAGAAAGAATACAGAAAAGAAGAAACTCTAGAGTTCACCAGTTTCTGTAGTTTCGAACTGATTCATTGTGCGAAACTAGCGGGATCTCAAAATTGATATGGTCCTTGGCAGCTTGAGCAAATAGCTTACTCCGCCCCATTCTGATTTACTTAGTTGAGTTAGCTATAGGACCGTCAGCTATGAAGACTTGTCCCGAGGACGTGGACAGCTGGTGGCAAGTGTCGTAGTATTGAGTGGACGCTGTTCCAAAAGGATGGTAGTGGTGACACGGCGTGCAGCATTGAAGCAATAGAATAACACAAATCGATGAATGTGTCAGTTTTAACCCCACCGCATGAGAACATTGTTGCCGTCATTCAAGGATTCATCCGTCGTCTCTCTCAAAAGTAACGGCCCATAGTTCACAAAATATACACTCCGAAATAGCTGGGCCCCGGTTTTACCATGCTGACTTTCGCAATCATGGGTGCATATTTATGGAACCTGTCGTGTTGTCTCGACAGGCCCAACGTTCTTAATTTACAATCAAGTGCTAAATGCTCGCAGCTCTCCTTTCGTAAGCGGTGGCGGGTCGCCAGAGCTTCTAACACGCCTCACTTTATCAGTCGCGGCACGTTCATGCGAACAATTATTTTCTTTACTTGCCGCATTACGAATACGAAGCCACTGGCCTCGTAGTCGCGAAGCATCTCTTTTTCATTAAACACGCATTGGTGAACGCATTGCTTCATGACGAGTGAGTGAACAGTGTAACAAATTTACTCGCCACAGTATATGCCACTAGTCTACTGACCCTTAGGTCGCGGGATCGACTCCCAATCGCGGCGGCCACATTGTCAGCGGAGGCGAATATGCTTGTTTCGGCGTACTTACTTTAGGTGTACTTTAAAGAACGCAAAATGGTCTGTGTTTCCGGAGCCCTCCTCCACGGTGCCTTTCCCTCATAACCATATCGTGGTTTTGTGATCTTAAACCATAACAGTGATATTCAGTGTTGAAGAACGTGAACAAGAAAATGGCCGAGAACGAAGCGTTCACTGGTAAATGAAAAGCTTTTATCGTGCGACTCAGCTTCAATACGCCCAATATTGATGTGGAACACCCACGTCATTAAAAAAATATTATGAATTGTGGCGCTAAGTAAGAAGAAAATCTCCTTTTTTTACAACTAAGGCACATGTCTACATTCAAGCGTGGTTGTCTTTGCTGTTTTTTTTTTCCTTTTGATTGGTTCTTTTTTTTTCTTCCAAATATCTGTGGTGCCGCCTTCTCCGTTAGCGTAAAAGATTCGTTTGGGTAAATAAAACACCTTTATAAAAAGACAGCTGGCTTCGTCCTATCCATAACGTCTGTCACATTTCTATAGCACCGTTTCATAGCAACTGCAATTCGTGAGTGCTCTTTTACGTTCACTTGATCATTTCTATCAATGACACGTCCATTGTGGAATTTTCTCTCACGAACTATACCAGCGTGATACGCACTTGCAAATACTGATCTAGTTCCTGATGCCCCGCCGCGGTGGTCTAGCGGCTAAGGTACTCGACTGCTGAACCGCAGGTCGCGGGATCCAATTCCGCCTGCGGTGGCTGCATTTCCGATGGAGGGGAAATGCTGTAGGCCCGGGCGCTCAGATTTGGGTGCACTTTAAAGAACCCCCCGGTGGTCGAAATTTCCGAAGCCCTTCACTACTGCGTCTCTCATAATTATATGGTGGTTTTGGGACGTTAAATCCCACATATCGAGCATCAATCAAACTAGTTTCTGACGTATGGATTTGAAAGGCTGTTTTCTTGTGACTTCTCTGGCAGCATTTTGTAGCCGAGTAGAATGACTATACCAGACCAATTTTAAAATTCATATATACTGGACACCGCCAGCATTGAAGCATAGTTTAGGAGAAATTTATTATCCACTAGGCCTCGCTAACTCGGTTATATATGACGAAGTCATTGCTAATGCTGCCGGTATTGGTTAACTTTCGAAAAATTGCGCCTGCTGTTTTAACGACATAGTTGGTGATGGTCGCCGCGGTGGTCTAGTGGCTAAGGTGCTCGGCTGCTGATCCGCAGGTCGCGGGATCAAATCCCAGCTGCGGCGGCTGCATTTTTGATGGAGGTGGAAATGTTGTAGGCCCGTGTGCTCAGATTTGGGTGCATGTTAAAGAACCCCAGGTGGTCGAAATTTCCGCAGCCCTCCACTACGGCGTCTCTCATAATCATACGGTGGTTTTGGGTCATTAAACCCCACATATCAATCGATCATTATTCGTGGTGGCTAGCATTCGCTAAGTGTGGCTAGTGTTTGGCAATGTCGGCCCTCCACTATTACAGCAGCAATACTTACATTGAAAGTGTTGCATCTGAACTGCTCGGCAAGGCGCGATCTGAGAGGAAAGGCCCCATCGCGTGACGTCATTGGTAGAGCGGCTCGTCACTGCCAACCCTGACTTTGGCGGTAGTGACGCCAATGAAATAGTTCTAAACGCGAAGCGGCATGACCTAAGTTACTGGCAGCCCAGTTTCGCTGGTCCACCAACGACACCGGCAAAACTACGTTAAGAAAAAGGTTAAAAATAAAAAAGCACGTCAACTCCATCGTGGGCCACACGGCTATCAGAAGAAAGTATGACTCCCCAAAAGGGAGTGAACGTACTCCTCTAAAGAAAGTCATATGCGTGGCAAGTCAAGAATACCTGAAAGGAGTCACACATACTCTCTGATTTTTCTTCGAGTGTACTATCCTAACTGCAAGCAGAAACGTTGCCTTTCATTCAAATTGTACGGTGGTGGTGTGACGTCATGAGTGACGTTTCTGCTCAGATCACGTGTCATCGAGCAACTCAGATGCAAGCAAACCTACATAGATCGAGTACTTGGACTTCAATCCAAAGCGCTACTCAGCTACCAAGTTTGCGTGTGTTTTTTTTCCTGTCTAGTAGTTTAGGTTACACTCGCAACACGGACTACGGTTCCTGAATCCTTACGAATCATACAGGAATTTCGTTCTTCATCGGTAGGCCCAAAAAGACGAACGAAAGTAGCATAAGAATAAAGTATAGCCAATGAAGGGCAAACAGCCGGAATAATCGAGCGAGAACTTCCTGCAGGGCGTTGTCGGACCGCAAGGCGGGAAACGATCCAGTTCGCGTCAAGTTATCCTTCCCCTTGACGCCTTTCGTTTTTCACCTTCCAACCGGCTGACTCACAAAATCGTCGTCGTCGCGTAGCCGTCGGCTATACGCCCGAAAGGCCTGCGTCAACCGAGGTCACCCGGTTAGTCCGCAGTGAATAGCTGTATAGATTGGATCGGATGTATTAAAGTACAAAGACTGAGGACCGTCAGCAGTGCAGTTACTCCGGCTCTCTCGCGATAAACCGTTGCTCAGTCCGGAAGTCGGCAATGAATAAAACACTGGTTGGGTCTACCGGCGAATGGTCGACTTGTTTAACGTGATTAGGCAAAGCATTCTGGCAGATATGAAAAGCTTCACGGTATCGTTAGTAAAAAAAAAAGTTGATTGATTGATTTCTGGGTTTTAACATTATAAAAACAATATGTCATTATGATAAATGCCGTAGTGGAGGTCTCCGGAAATATCGACCACCTGGGGTTATTTAACGTGCACTCAAATGTAAGCTCAAGGGCCTACCGCATTTTCTAAAAAAGAAAGTTTATCCTTGAATGCCCACAATAAGGCTTTGTCGAGATCAGCGGCATTGCCTCAACGCTGAGATGAGTAGAATTCGCACGATAAATACAGAAGAGAAAAAAAAGACTATGGCGTTCCAAAAGTATGAGTGCGAATCTACCATGAGACACGGCGTGGTCTTAGTTGAGGAATGCCTAAAGGTCTACCGCAATTTTCTCGTAAAACGCTGCGACATACCCGGGCAACAATTATTGCTGATACCTGTACAAAATATTGCTGCAATTGCTGCATTCAATCCAGTATTTTCCTCTTATATCCTAATATACTTCTTTATTTTCATAAATTCATTAGTATAAATATCTGTAAGGTTGCAGTGAACGCGAATATATAGGGCTGCTTCCTTGGAATTTTCTGTACTCTGACTACTATCAACCTCGCATCATTTCAACTAATTGTCTGCTAGTATTAAAAAAATGCTGACATTCGCGCTCAAGGTATAGCATTTTCAGTCTATGAATATATTTTCATGGTAAAGCAATTTATTACGGTTACTTTAGCGCTCTAAACGGAAGCTAAAGAGAATTGGTTTAAATGGACAAACTGCACTTCTCACGATCGGTTTATTAATCGCGGAGAAACTCAAGGTCAAAGTCACATTTTTATACCACGCGCCATAATTTTCGTCCGGGACGTGGCAAACTTCGAAATGTGATTTGCGTATTCGTGAGACATATACTCTTTAAAACTTTCTGAAAATTCGTATGCTTTGCCTCTGGCAACCACACATGACAATTCACTTTATTTTATCTATTAGAAGCTTCTGGGGACCCACTGGAAGCCTTTGGAATTTGTGACGTCATGGTGTTTGGTACAGGAATCTCACGATGGCGTCTCTACCTGCATTTTCCTTTCGCACGTCTTTTTGCTTACCAAGCGTCGTGTCGCGGTAAGAGTGGGGTTCTCGAGATTGTGAAATCGTACATTACTAATAGGGGAGACCCGCTCAAGTTTGCCCCCCGACGCCAGCGCTTGTCTTTTCCCTGCTAGAAAAAGTACACAATAGTAGCGTGTAGCGACCCTTCTGCTCCCTTTGGCTTACACGCATTTGCGAGCACAGGCTGCACGTGAAACGTCCCTCGTTCCGCGATGCCACCCCAACAGAAAGGGGGGGAACTATTGCGGCGTCAACTGTCACAATAACCATGCAAATATGAAGGGATCTACTCCACCAGTGAAATTCTACCCATTCCCAAACCGATAGTACGAAACAAGCAGATGACAGGAATAGATTAGAGCAGTGCGCCAAAAAAAGTAAGTAAACATTTTTTTCATAAAAATTAGCAGGCGCACAATGCATTCGAAATAACGGGTGTTAATTCCTGCGTCATCGTTCCTCTAATCTATCGAGTTACTGGAAGATGCACGTTCCCCTCTTCAAGAGAGAGAGAGAGGAAACTTTATTAGAGCTTGGCCGGCAGCTTGGTCTTGGTGGCCTCAGATGGCGGCGCTGAGTCCCTGAACTCGGGCGGCATCTTCGGCCTGCCGGACAGCCCACTTCAAAGTATAAATTTTCAACATCCGTCTTTGAAGCACTGTTACAAAAATGCGAAGAAATATTTTATGCTGCTACTATTATTCGATATTGTTGGGGCGTAGTAGTTGAAGCTGTGTACACATGTGGTATTGGTGATGTGTTATATATTTGATATATACGCAGCGCCGACGGAAGTGTGTGGTTGCTAAAAGCTTGGACAATGATTTGTAGCAGACACTTTGTGAGAAACTGCAAAAATGACTCAAGTCTGCACCCGTCGTATGTGCTTACAATGTTTCCAACGGCTTACGATAAATGGGCACCTCACGCTGAAACGGCGCAGAGGTATGATAGGCAGTGAAGCTCATAGCTCTCTGTGCATTTTACATCATTTTCTGAAGTTTCTTGATTTCTTATTTTAAGCTCAGCGAGAATTTGTTCCGCGTATGCGCAATTATCAAGTAAAGCGAAAATAGAAGGATTTTGATCAAACATGGCACTTTCACACCGTTACGTATTAATGGTAAGATTAGAACGCGGTTAGTAACAAGCACATTGCTTTTTTGATAGTTTTCATACAAAGTAAAAATGATTCAAGCAACAGACAACGCAAAATATTTAATCAATAAATTTTCATACGTAGCTATCTCCGTGAAGTTCTTGTATTAAGTGTTTCTATGCACACAGATGGAAACAATTGCTAGTTTTTAATGGGGCATTTTGCAGTCGTACATGTTTTTATAGAGTTTGATTTCATATGCAGTACTTGTTTTATTTTCTGAATGTAAGGTGTTACTAACAAGATCACAGAAAACCCTTAAACGTATACTCATTTTCAGACTTCTTGCACATTTTATACATCAATACGATAAAAAAATATTATCTGGCACACTACAGATATGCTCAATGTTGATCACCGTACAATATCTGAATAAAAAAAACGGCAACGCATTAGCGTTGTTGTGAACAGCACGATCTAATCGCTGCCAGAACCTTATTTTGCTAAGGTGGAAACGTCTACTACAATTTGCTTCACATCTGCTATATGTCTGAGCAGACGCTGCCCTTTTACCAAATTTTTATCCCACGAAAAATCCTCAATTGCGGCGATTCTATTAAACGCGGACAGAAGCATTTACATCATAACCCTGCGTGACGCGAAACTCTCAAAAAGATTGCCCGCAGCTTCCCTCGGGGGAACACTGAGGAGGATGCGGAGCATACAATTGGTTAACGGGATGTTAAAGTGCGACTTACTTGGGTCGATGGCTAAATTGGTTAACGTGGTTGTGAAATGGGGTGTTAAATTGCGACTTACTTGGGTCGATGGCTAAATTGGTTAACGTGGTTGTAGGAGGGGGTGTTAAATGAGTGAACACGTACACACGTATGCGAAAGGGCGGCGCTGGTTGAAGGGACGTCGATCATTGTGTTTGTGGATTCGTTGGCATTCATTTCACCGCGACCTTGGACGTCGACGCGCCGTACAAACGAACCGACGAGCGGCAACTGAGCGAGCGAGCGCCGACCTTGAGTATATATACAGCGTGACGGCGCATGCACTGTCAGCTGTTGAAAGTTCTCGAAGCGCGACGGCGCATGCGCGTCCACTGGAGAATCAGGAGAATTGTAGAATGTTCTCGAAGGGGGAGAAGCGCAACGGCGCATGCGCGCGCGTCAGCTGCCAATGTTCTCGAAGCGTGACGGCGCATGCGCGCTACATTATACAGCTAGCGAATGTTCGTGAAGAGGAGAAGCGCACGCGGTGTGTAGAGGAGGAAGTGTGCACAGAGTGGAGGAGTGAAGCGCGCGCGTGTGTGTAGAGGAGGAAGGGATGCACAGATGGTGGAAGGAAGAGGAGGAAGCTTGCGGGACGGCGCCGCACTACAAGCCTCGAGTATTAGATGCTCCGCATCTAAAACACGTGCAGAACGCGTGGAGCGTGCGAGCAAAGCAACGCGTTTTCACGGCAGGTTGAAGGGACAGCGGAAGGGATCAACACTCGAGTAGCCAGTTTTCACCCCACATTGACTGACAGCGCCAGTTCTGCAGCGCCTCCCTCGGCGTGGGTCTCCCCCATACGCGAAAAAAATCGTTTAAATATGATAGCAAATATATGGACACTCTTGGTTGGATTTCGCCGCCGGCCTCGGGGTTATGCACCATATATGTAATACGTAAATATATATATATATATATTATATAGTACTATACTATATATATTATAGTATATTATATATATATATATTATACTATATAGTAATATCTATATATATATATATATATATATATATATATATATATATATATATATATATATATATATATATATATATATATATATATATATATATATATATGTGAAAACTCGAGAAAGAAAAAAACTCTAAAATAAAGACTCCGGCACGCGGAATCGAACGTGGGACCTCCTGCAAAGCGTTAACCACTGAGCCACTGAGGGGTACCTCCTTCAACATTCAAACGGCAAGCTGTTCATATGTACCCGTTACCGCTGTTGGTGGGCTTCTCCTGGGGGAACAATCGTGTTTTCAACATTATCAGCAAAATGGCACAATGAGCGCACGGCGGCTCTCGTCTCTCACGCGTACTTCGGCCCGCGGAGATGAGAGGAGTGGACGATCTCTTGCGCGCCCTTATCTCCCGCTGGGGGAAGAGGGAGGGGATCATGCGTCTTGGTTGGCGTAAGGCTTGCGCTGTAACGATTCTGTTGTTTAGGGGCGCACATAGGTCACTGCATTCGTTGCACAGCCCCCGTTTGGGAAAAGGGTGCGCTTCTCGGACACAGGGAAGTAACAACTGACGCTTATTGGCGTTCATCTGTGTACATGTGAGTACGTTTCGTGCTTTATTTGTGCGTGAGAAACGCGGGGCACGTTTCGATCTGCTTGCCAAATGAAAAATTCTGGACTGAAAGGGTCGAAAGATTTGATATCGTCATATTCATTAAAGAGCAGCCCATTCCTGATTTCTATTCTAAGAGAAAACTTGCTCAAAGTTGATATTTTTCACGCGTATTTGATGGCACAGAGAACCCAGCATACCAACGCTATGTACACTGCTCTGTGACAAAAAATAACAGGTGGCCATTCTATAACAAACGGCTTTCGTGTTGTTCTGATCAGATCTCTTGCGTATGTGTGTGCAAGCGCACGTTCCTCTGGGAACTCGTACCATCGAGCTAAATTTTCTGTCCTACCATCTTTCGTTTTGCTTCCACTTATAGCACCGATGATGTGGTGCTTTGTTAGAGTATTTTATAGCAAGCTAAGAAATAAATACATATAAGTGGAATATAAACATGGCTCTATTACGCACGCTTGCAGTGAATACGTAGAAACATGATACAGGTTGCGTCAAACAAACATTTAAGCATAAAGTATTTTCAAATTACCTTTAAGGCCAGACAATAAAAAATTCACTGCTTGTGGAAAAATAGCTTTAAAAAGCTTCAATAGATTGTCATGAAAAAAATAGGGTATTTGGTAATATTTTTCTCTAGTCCTCTTTCCGATATTTGAATAAGTTTTATTACAATTGGTATTTCTATATTATGTAATCCATCTAAATACTTCCGTATGTCATAGGCGTCTTTTGCATGTTGTCGTATCAACCAGATTTTAATATTTAGTCTGGAACATCACCTTCACATAACAGCAGCAGTGGAAAGGAACTCCGTGAATATAGGAATAACCTAGACCATTCAAAATATGTGAGAGACTGAATGAACAAACTTAATTAAAAGGTGCGACAGTTTCCTGTGAGTGAGACGGGGGAAGATCATGGTAACCCCTGTCTCATCCGACCCTCCATCGATTATTACAATGGTTCCTGAAGTGAGGGAAGTGAGCACAAAATTTATTTTCAAAGCATGTTGAAAAAAAGCTTACTGCACACTTCCGAGGGAACAAGCCGATACAGAGACTTAAGGTATCGAATGCAAGAAGACAGCTAGGAACGCGCTGGTGCCAACGAGGTGGTTCTACATCATAACAAGGCAAGGTAATTTCACATCATAAGTCCGGTGACACGCACAACCCTCCTAACTATATACCTTACTTCATCGACATCAATACCTTATTCAATATTTTAAGATGTGATAGGCCTACATCTAGTCCTATTTTTCGGCCAAACGAGTTTTTTTTTTTCAACTTGTCAGCCTTAATTCCGGAAGGTCCTTTTCAATGTGAAACGCAATCACTAACATTTTGCAATAATCTTCCCATATCTCTAGCTGCCGGCTTTACAGTATATTGAATATATTAGAAGTTTTTTGACTGAGTCGTTTAAACTCAGTCAAAAAATCAACATCCGCTCCATGCTTCGTAGCTACGTCTGTTATGCTTAGGCTCCAAGCGAAGGGCAATCGCCTTCACAGTTTAGAGTGACAGGCTCAACTGGTGCGCGTGGCAATGTGCCTGCATCTTCGTGCGCACGAACCCAACTTATACACAATAACGACGTCATGCAACTGCAAGCATAGGGCTCCACCGGGCTAGTCACCCGGAAGGATCTCTCAGGTTCACCAGCCAGCACAGTGAGTGATGATCCGTCACTACGATGAATGAGGTCTCCGTAAAGGTAAGTTCGAAACTTAGCAAGTGCCGATACGGTGGCAAGGCACTTCTTTTCGTGGTGCTGCAGCTAGATTCTGGGCGTGATAGAGTGCGACTTGCGTAGGCGATAACTTCTAACAGTAAAAGCTGTTATGTAGATCACAACTCTGGTCTCGCGCAGCGCCGTAGTTGGTCCGCCGCCGCTGGTGTCCGTAACCACATCGTGCGAAATCAGAAAAAATCTAGTATTAATGACAACATTTGGGCTCGAAGATTGGTCCGCTGGACGCCATCCTAGTATTCTATCACTGAGCTACGCCGGTGCTTGGGACTTGTTGGCAAACTTGCCTTGGGCAGGCATGATGTCGGAAAGCAATCGGGCGTTAATGCGACTGGTAAAGCGTTTTAAAACAGTGGAAAGAACAAGCAGTAGTATCACAATTCGAATAGTGTAATGAGTGGTTCGTCCAATGCTCGAACCCATTACAAAGGGCTTGTTTTGTTCAGCTGTTAACTATGGCGTATAACCGCTTCATTTTGTTTGGTTTCTCTGGACTGATGGCTCATACGCGCTCAGGGGGATTGGCCAAGAAAGCGTAGTGCCGTTTTTCTGGGATCATTTTAACTATGTGTAATGAATTTG